>CM067372.1:76835217-77379190 GCA_034401795.1 Chaetoderma sp. LZ-2023a | reverse complement strand
CACGACACGACGATGTTTGTTCTGGGGCTTGAAAGTGGTGCAGAGTAGACGTGTATGATGTTGTTGTTTGAATCTGAAGGTGAGTCCAGCCGGTGGTAATTGCTAGACTCACCAATCAGTGATCTTAGTCTTGGTGTGAAAGGGTGGGGGGGGCCTATTTAACTGTATAATTTGACTGTATATTTACCTTAAGATATAGATTCTGTGAAGTCAAGTTTCAAAGTTTCAAATCGATTCCCTAGATAGTGGGTGGAGCTTGGCTAGAACTGGATACCACCATTTATTTTCAGTACTTGAAGAGCAACACAATGGTAGCTCATTAATACCAATATTGTCGTCAACTTTGCGTGTAGATTGATCAGGAAGTTTAAGCTTTGAATGTAACTCGATTGTACACACGATTGTATAGTTTGTTGTTGTTGTCCCCAGGTATGATATTGACAAGGCAGTTGCTGAGAAACCTGTGGAAGACATTATAGGAGGAGCAAGTCGGGATCAGATTGTTGCTCCTGTGGTAACTGCTGAGTCAATGGATACTCAGGACATTGAAACTATGCAGTGCTTGAAGCAAGAGGGTGATAACATGGAGAGTGGTTTGACAATGTCAGTACTACATGAACAACGCAATGGTAGTATCATTGGTGATTCTGTGTGTAGATTGGATCAGAATTCCCTAACTTCAAATGGCGGTTTCCATTGTACAGCTTTTGAAACGGTGCCTGCTACTATTGACACCAGGCATGTTGATAACAAGACATCAGTTGAGAAATCTGCTGAAACAATTACTACAGTTGGAGTTAGCGAGGAGCAAGATATTACTCATGATGTAACTGCTGAAATAATGGACACTAATGATATATTAAAAAGTGTGCAATGTGCGAAGCAAGAAAACCATAACATAGGGAGTGTTTCGCTGACAATACTTGAAGCACAACACAATGTTAGGGTTAATACCCCTGTTAGTTTTGAATGCAAATTAGATCAAGATGTTCCATCTTTGAACGACAGCAAGCAATGTACGCCTATATGTGAGATGGCTGATACTACATGTAACGACCATGAGTGTGTTGATAACAAGACAGTTGTTGAACAATCTGCTTCTGAAAGTATCGTACCAGTAAGTGAATGTGAGGATCAAGTTGTTGCTACTGTATCTGATTTAACGCGTAAATTGACTCAAGATAATCTAGTATTAGATAACAAAGAGCACATTGAAAGTTCTATGGAGCCGATTATTACTAGTGATAGAACAATGGGTGATAAGGCTATATGTGTTGACAGATCTGGTGATCCAATTATCATAGGGTTTGAGGATCACCATGGTGATTATTCAGCTGTCCGTGACCGGCTTGCTAACGTGGACAACAGAGGAATCATGGTCTGTAATAAGCAACACGTTGACATGGACACTGATGCTCAGATAAGTATTGATGAAAATCAGAATACTAGTGCTGATTTAACTTGTGTACAAGAAAAAGCTCACTCCACTAATGACCACGAGTGTGTTGATAACAAGACAGTTGTTGAACAATCTGCTTCTGAAAGTATCGTACCAGTAAGTGAATGTGAGGGTCAAGTTGTTGCTACTGTATCTGATTTAACGCGTAAATTGACTCAAGATAATCTAGTATTAGATAAAAAAGAGCACATTGAAAGTTCTATGGAGCCGATTATTACTAGTGATAGAACAATGGGTGATAAGGCTATATGTGTTGACGGATCTGGTGATCCAATTATCATAGGGTTTGAGGATCACCATGGTGATTATTCAGCTGTCCGTGACCGGCTTGCTAACGTGGACAACACAGGAATCATGGTCTGTAATAAGCAACATGTTGACATGGACACTGATGCTCAGATAAGTATTGATGAAAATCAGAATACTAGTGCTGATTTAACTTGTGTACAAGAAAAAGCTCACTCCACTTTGAATGGACATGGTGAACAAACTGCCGACAATGTAACAGACAAAGCAGAACCAATTTTCATAGGATTTCATGATTACCGGGATGATGATGATGCTGCTGACAGTGATAGTGACAGTTCATCTTCGGAAGATGAATCAGATTCAGCGAGCACGCTGTCATCATCATCATTGTCGTCATCTTCAGGGGTGCACTCAGTGCACAATAGAGAAAAGAATGATGGAGTTCTATCAAGCGATGATGAGAAAGATCACAGGTACAGTTATATAATTATATATAGATAGTCAAATCAGTTCTACCATTCTTAAGATATGCATCAGTTAGGAGTTAATCGATGAATCCACTTTTAGCTATGCCCCACCAATCTCTAGCTAAGCTTTGGCCATGCTTTGCTCGTGTTGGGATTGATCGAACCCAGAACTCACTGAATCTCAATTTCCAAAAAAACTACAGGTAAGCTCTTGAACATTTTGAAACTAATCTGACTATGTGCTGTTACTGTATGTGGCAGCAACAGCGGCCATTCAAATTAGTTTCAAAATATTCAACAGTATGTTTATTAAATAACAAAGACATACGATTCTTGCAACCGAGGGCCTTTTAAAAGTTCCTGATGGACTTAGTTATGTCATTCATTGCGTAGTTGATTGTGACGTCAACCGACATGTGACGTAATTGATTATGATGTCATGTGATTGATAGATATATTGAATTCATGAATTCAGCAGTAAAAGTACATTTAATTACTTCAACCAGTAAATACACTATTTAACCGTAAAATGGTCAAGCCGGCCAAAACCAGTCTGTAGTTTTCATGAGGAATGTCGATTTGAAGGCCTCAAGAGAACCCTATTTAAAAATAATTGACCAATGAAATCCCTGGCTTGGCGCAATAATCGAGCCTGTCATTCCACTGGTAAATTATCTAAAATAGTCTTCTTGGCATGTAAATCAACATTCATGTCAATGATCAAATATTTGGGTTATTATGACAAATTTTCCCGTTTACAGGTTAACTTCCACATTTGATCATAGATAAGGTACCTGTAGAAATTGTGATTTATACTTTTGCCCGAGCGGTCAATGCAATACAAATTCTTCAACACTACATGTACATTCAACTGCATATATGTAACTAATACATTTATAATTTACCACTTTGCCCTTACATGTAATAAGATGGGCCGGGCCGGGAATGGCTGCGAATTCTCAGTTGCAACCAGTATGTATACACTGTATATGACTATAAATCTTAATCAATTGTTATATTACCTTCCTTCCATAGTGTTAGTATTATATATATTATCTACAAAGGTGTGCCACTCTATTGCAAAGGGGAGTGAGCATTCCATTTTGAATTATGAGTCTCGCTATCCCACCCTTTTGATCTTTCACCTTTTGACCCCAGAATAAATATATTTCCTCGGGATCAAAAAGACAAGTATCTGTACAAGTTTGTTCCTTCAGTAGAACTTGTACCGGTATCATGCCTGACATGTTTTCACCATTTTAATGAGTTTCACCTTTGAGATTTTGACCCGAAAATCAGTACACCTCTGGGACCCAAGGCCCATTTCCCGAGGGTCCAAGGATGGTGCAAACCCTTTCTGTAGAACCAGTTATCCTGGTAAATGTGTACACTCACGTGCATACGTGCACGCACAGCTCTGCGCACGCACAAATGCACATACTCACACACACACACGCACTCTAGTCACACAACACTATGGCGAAACTACTGTACAATCATGCATGAATATATTATCTGGTTCACAGCGTGACTCCATCTCAGCCTATTCGGAGAAAAGGTCAGAAAAAAACCAAAGGAGACCTGTATCCAGAGGTGAATATAGAAACAATACGTTGCCCATCAAGGGCAATTCTAATTACTTATTTTTAGTCAATTAATGGATGAATCCAGTTTTAGCTATGCTGTTGCTGCCTATATCACAACAGCACCCACCCAGTCAAATTAGTATATATAAATCTGAAAAATGTTGAAAATCCAAAATTCTTAAAAGATGTGAAAGAACGGGATGACGTGGGTTTGCAATCTATGAATACTCTTGTTTATTATGTAAAATTTATTATGATAATGGCTCTAATTTTGAAATAATGTTACTATAAGATGTTGCTGCCTAAGGCTGCAACATCTTTCAAGAAATCTGTTTTCAAAATTACACAAGTTTCCTCTCATCTACCATCCCCCCCCCCCCCCCTTTGTCCAAATTCTTGGAAAAACCCTGTAAACTGTTAATTTATTATTTTGAAAATGATTTCACCGAATATCAATTGAAAGGACGCATGTTTGTTTTCTTTGGTCCTCTCAAAAGCAGGTTCAGAACAAAATTCATTCTTGAGTAAGTCTCTCTATTTTGCATTTTTAACTGTCTTGAAATATTTTTTGCTTCGTCCTTGTGATAATAACGTGATCATTTATTTGTGTTCAGGATCTGCCTCCTATAGAAGAACTGACTATCAGTGTTGATGAGAATGAAGAGATGCTGCATATTGGCAAGATTTCAGGCATTGTTGGAGTTCTGGGTAAGAAATGGCTTGGTCTGCAAGGCTGATAATGACCATTAACACTATTCATTAAGCAAAAATTCCTTTAAAAGAACCCAAATCTGTGAATTTCTAATAATCGTTAAAATGTTTATATCCTAGGCCTTATCGTGAAGATTCGTCAATTTCTAATAACACATACAGTATAATACTACAGAATTATGAGCTTGTATTATTCATTTCTGTTTTGTGCAAAGAGCTCGGGTGGCTGGTCAACTACAGTTACATGTAACTAGCTAGTTAGCTATTTCAAGTTCGACTGGGATTTAGATAACTATTCTTAAATAGGGTTCCCCAGTCGACCGTGATTCTTATTTTCAAAATTACATCTATCAAATACCATCTGATTAATATTTTTGGTGTCTGCAGACTTTAATGGTCAGGAGTGGTCAAGAAAATCTAAATTTCCGCTTAGCAAATACATGCCCATTTACAGAAGAGGGGAATTTTTTTTAAATTACCAGCGGAATGACTGGCCTGGTTATCGGTCTAGTTTGAAATTTTAATGCGCCTGAATTGCTTTCTAATATCAATCATATCCTATTCTGTTCCATTTCAGATATAGAAATATAATGGTCTTAACCAATCGAGATTAGTCACCAACATCGATGAGGTCTGCGGAGTCACCTAGGCTTTTTGTCTTGCGTGCGAAGTACAATGTAGACATATAGAGTTAATCCCGATTAAAAAACCAACACTCAAAGTTAATCATGGTTAAAAGACGTGTTAACCATCTGGGTAACTCAACCATCTGTGTTAAACCTGGTTATCCAAATTCTTAACTGTTTTACTGTAGATACTGGATAACAATGGCAGAAAAAATAACGGAGTCGACCTCATATAAATATGAGCACGAAACTGACAGTCCAGACTGCTAGCACTGAGCAACCCTCAGGCCTACCACAGACACAAAGAATCAGATAGAAATTCTTTCAATTTAGAGAAAATGAAAGACACCTATCTGTCATAGAAGACGAATTTCAACGAGAAGAAACTGATGGGAGCAGCTGGCAGTGCATTCAACGACAGCCCTGTAGCATATCACTACAATTTGCCGCATTATGACCACACTTCTGTCTCACACAGAACTGGGTTACTCACTACATGCTGACCTGACAGCCCGCGTGGTGCCGTGTGTCAGTGAAGTTGTGGCCATTAACCCGACTGGTTGATGCCTATTGGCTCCATAGTGTGGAGCTGGTGAATCGAGTGGCTCGCTTTCTGTCTTCTCCAAATGGTGAAGTTGATTTCTACTTAGAATAATACCAGATGTACTGTTATGATAATGTCTATTATCTAGTCTAGGTCGAAATAAACAATTAAAACGCTGCACTGTCCATGGTCCTGCCCATACTGTGTCCGGGAATTACCATTAGCCTCCAGTTACCGAGTCAATTCCCAACTACAGTCAGATTCATCTATTTTGCACTCCAATCTAATCGCACATTTTTTGCTCTCTAAAATTTGCAATATCTTGAGGATTTAAGCCGTTTCTATCTGATTCATTGCCACAATCATGGAAGGGAAAGTCATCACAGGGGCAGGGTGTATCAATCTAGAATTTATACATTCGTGCCGTAATTGCCGTTTGAATTTTCCTTAAATTGGCACATCGTTTTAAAATGGTAGCCATTGTTGGAGTCGCTCCGTTACCCATTAACTTTTTAATCTTATCCGGGTACTCAGTTAATTTCTCTTGCAACGCGGTTCCTTCCAAGATGGCGGCGCTCATGTTTAATGTTTTGGCTTGGCATGTCTATACCTAAAACTTGATTAACATTAATCTAAGAGAAAGTTAATGTTTCTAAGTAATTTAATGATTGCAATCAAGTCATTGTGCGTGTTGCTCGTCTTCATGTTACTATGTGCAGCGTTTTAATTCTTATTCTGTGTTGGCAGAAAGTGAGGGGCAGGGCAAGGCCGAGCCAGATACCTTATGCTCTCACTGTAATCGCTTCATGAAGAGGAAGTTCACAGGGCATCACCATGTCACCTGTGCTAAGTATAAGGTCAGAAGATGTATAGGTAAAGTGGTCGTGGCTGAGTTTGATCGTGATCGACGTGAGCGAGCTGAGAGGATCGCGAAGGACGATGCGGCCAAGTTGTATCAGGCGTCCATTAAAGGTTTGGAGGAGCCCCTGAATGAGCGGATGGCGCCTGAATGCACCTGACCTTCCTCTCGCACTGGCTCAAGAGCCGACGACGGAGGAAGAGGATATCCTTCTAATGGAAGAGTGGCATGCCAGAGCTTTCTCAGATGACGGATTCCGGACTTTGCTGCGGGTCACCCCCAGGTTTTGTTCGAGTCTGTCAGGGGGGGCGGAGAGGTTGACGTTCCGTCAGGCATCTTCCACCTGTATTTTGCTCTGTCTTGAGTGCCGTCAGAGGCGTCTTTTACGGCTCCCGTCGGCATCGCAGATGCAGGTATGCCGGCTCCTCTCGGAGTCACGTCCTGCCGTTTTAGCGGATGTAGTCCTGGCTCCCGTGCTGGAGCCGATGGATTGCAATGATTCCGTGTCTGGCGATTCGCTAGACACTGGAGCTGCAAGTAGTCGAGCCACGGACCCACTTCGAATTGGAAGTTTGGTCTGTAGCTCTCAGCATGGATCGTCGGTGGCTTTCTCATCCACGGGTGAGAAGGAGGATGACAATGGTAGTCCTTTAATGGACGAATCATTATTCTGCACTGAGACTGAGTGGGTGCAGGTTCTTGGCTGGATGTCTGACTGTCTCTGGTTGGCGTCTGACCAAGGATCTCGGCACGATCCGGCGATGGAGCGGATGTCAGAGCGTACGCCTAGCGCTCTGTTGATTGGCTGTTCGGTCATTCCTACCCTTCCGTTGGATACTCAGTCTTCTGACATGTTGGAAGTCGTGGCGTACTGTCTGGTTCATGTGGAGTACACATTACCAAAGGCCCCTAAGGGGATGAGGAGTAGGGGCCATTTTCCGGAGAAGGCCTACCATCAGTATGCCCGTGTTCCTCAGCTTTCAGTCAGGAAACGTGAAGCACTGAATAGGCCATTAGCTGGGAAATCCAAGGGTTTCGCAAACTAACAAGGATGGATTCAATGAGCTAACGCTTATTGAGGATGCGGCGAGAGCAGCTATGCCTACTCTCTCGCATGGCTGTACCATCCTGCAGGGGATGCTGACCTGCACGGTGGAATGTGGGGTAGTGCCAGAGGCTGCTCACGGAGTTGTCCGGGACACCATGTGCTTATCCCAAGATTGCCTGGCCAGGGTGATCACCAGATCATTGGCGGAGCAGAAGAGAATGGTTCTCGATTGTGTAGAACCAGGACCAGAGATGAGGGCTGCATTGTCTTCTGCGCCCTTCATTGGTCCGGGCTTATTTGGCGGCTCGGCAAAACCAGCTCTCCAAGGTTGCAGAGCTGGAGGTTGCCGGCAAGTCATGGAAGTCGACTAAAAGGACTCGGCCGCAACAGTCCTATAAGCAGCACCGTCAGGAGCAGTAGAGGCAACGACAGAGATCGCCCTTCTGTCCCTCTGGCCGTGATGCCCATCAGGTATCCAGTTCTCAGGGACCTGGCCGTTCATCTTCATACAAGCCCTCTAATAAGAGGCCGTATGAAGATGACAGGAAGGGCGGCGACTCGGGACGCGGCGGTAACCGTAAGGATAGCCGTGGTGACGGTTCCGGGCCGTCATACTCCAAGAAGCCGCAAGATGGCCATGGGGGACAGTCCTGATGGGCTTCCGGCGAGACCCGTACCGGTGGCACCAGGTGTGCAGGGAGTCGAGAATCTTCACCTAAGCGAAATAACGTTTTGTCGCGCAACATCGACCGCGAGCTGAGTGCAGATTCCTACCATCGGAGGCAGACTTCAGCTGTTCGCAAACCAATGGGAACAGGTCGTGCAAGATTTTTTTAGTTTGTCATTGGCTAAGAAACGGCTACGAACCGGATTGGCTCATCTGTCAATCGTTAGTTCCGTTAACCTCGACGGTCGTATGGACTCGTGTTCCAATGGAATCCGATCATCTAGATGTCATTTGCTCAGAAATCAATAATCCTCAACGAAAGAATGCTATTCATTTAGTCCGCAATCAGTCCTCTCTGGGCTTCTATTTGATAATTTTCCTCGTTCCGAAACACACCGGAGATTGGAGACCGATTCTCAACCTCAAACCACTGAACAAATTCATTTTTTCACCAAATTTCAGATGGAGACTGTGGCAGCGGTGATGACGGCTGAGAAAACGCATGTGGGCAGTATCGATAGATCTGAAGGACACATATTTTCATATTCCAATGTCAATGTCTGGGAGTTCAATGCGTTACCATTCAGTCTGACCACAGCCCCGAGGGGCTTCAAAGTGGTTCTCGCCATGACTTCTTATCTTCGCAGGAGAAACATAGCTGTTCATACTTATATCGACGACTGGCTGCTGAAGGCGGGGAATCCAGTCACTGCGCAACAATCTTCAGGTAGTCCTGGCCTTGCTAAAGGACCTAGGATGGATTATGAATCTAGAGAAATCAGAATTGACTCCATCCCAGCAGTTTGCGTATGGGAGAATTCTTTTCAATCTTGGGGACGGTGTGGCTTTTCCGGCGGAGTCAAGAGTTTAATTGCAGTTTTGGGATCAATTTCTCTATGCGTCTATCTGACGGCGCGTCAATTTTTCAGAATACTGGGTTTGCTAGTATCTCTAGAGAAGGTGGTGCCTTATGCGACACCCAGGCGCAGACCGATTCAGATGTATTTGATGTCAGTCTGGTCTTCGCGAATGGATCCGTTATCTCTGAGGATTCCAGTAAAAGAACCGTTGATATTCCATCTTCAGTGGTGGTTATCAGAACAGAATCTCCTGCGAGGTGTTCCTCTACAACCGGGGAGCAGTATTGGATGATCTGTCAATATCAGGGGAATGGAACGGACCAATGCGCAGAAACATATAAATGTCCTCGAATTATTAGCGGTGGCTTTAGCACTTTGAAAATTTGAGAGCTTAATCCGAGACAAGATTGTCCTAATAAGGACAGACAACTCCACAGTGGTGTCTTATCTAAATCGCCAAGGCAGGACGAGGTCACCGGAGTTGTGCATGATGATATGGAACCTTCTGCTGTGGTGCCAGGAGAGGAATTTTATTCTCCAGGCAGCACACATTACAGGAAGATTGACCATCCTAGCGGATGCTCTCAGTCGATGGACGGTTTGTCGTCCAACAGAATGGCAGTTCAACCAGTCGGTAGCGGAGTTTCTATTCAAACATTGCGGCACGCCAAATGTGGATTTATTTGCGATGAAAAAAAATGCAGACTTGTACCTTCAACCCTAGCAGCATATAAGTCTTCATTAGCTTCAGTTGTTCCCAGTCTGGCCTTAGTAGGAGGGGAGAACGACACCTTGAATGAAGTTATTAAAGGAATGAGCAATCTGCGACCTAGACAGCCAATTCCTATCCAAGCATGGAATCTATCTCTTGTTCTACAGGTTTTAGGGCATGCTCCCTTTGCACCAATTAGATCCATAAATATTAAACTCAACCTCTTCTGCTCTTCTGCTTGGTGTCCCATCGGATGTCTGAAGATGTATAAGAAATGTACTGAGGAGTGGCAAGATGACCCGAAATCTCTCTGGTTATGTCTCAAAGCTCCTCATCTTCGCACCTCGAAAGACACTATTTCTTGTTGGATAGTCGATGCTATTCAGATGTCGCAAAAAATCGCAACAGGAAAGCAGATTGATCGTGATCATTTACTGATTTCTACCTTCGTGATATCTCCAGCACTCTTAATCCGGTAGCCGTGGCCAATTTGTCTAATCTCTGTTAAAGCCACGTCCGACGACTTATCACACACATCGTAGGGTTCTTCCACAGGCACTGACACGGGTGATGCATATGAACTGTGAACGATCGTGGATTGGGCGAAGCTCCGGCGATGATCAAGCAAGACCAAGCACTCAGTATGGTGAGTGTTTTCTTAGTTTAAGTGACTAATATTAATTTACTTACAGTCGAATTCCCAGACTGGTTAAGTGAAAAGTCTGATTCAGTAGTATCTTATTCATTGCAACAGACTCATTCAAATTTGAGAATCTAATCCAAATACTGATAGGTTTTTTTTTAAATTAGAAGTTGTAGCTTTGTTGCACTCTGCTGGACTGCCGTAGCTGAGACTTGGGGTTGACACGGGTCTGGTGGGTGTTGCTTCCCTTTTTGACAGCCCTCTGGAATTTGTGCGGACAAAGGGGCGGGGGTGGTGGGGGAGATGAGCGCGGTCTAGACCATGGATGTTTAGCACTCTATGAGTCAGATGGCAGGACTCAAGCATATGCTGGGGTTCCCAGTCTCTTCACAACCTTCTCTGTCAGATGGTAGAGGAGAGCTGTTTTGAGCCTCACCTCCTCCCGCCGGAGTTTCTTGGCTGTCGAAATCCGGAATTTATCCTAATAGTACATCTGGTAAATATTATTCGAAGTAGAATAAAAAAAGCATCCGCTTTTGTTTCTACGAGAATTGATAATACTTACCACTTTTGATTTGTTGATTTTTCCGGTGGCCGTCGTAAGGAATCACGTATATTTAAATGCAAATGTTTCCAATGCTAGTGGTCCAGGTGAACGTCACAGGCCCTTGTGCCTCTTGTTAAAACTTTTTAGCTTATATTCCAGGATTGGTTGGCCCTATTGGTACTAAGCTTAATATATTGTTGGCTGGTCATTGTGAAATCAGTGTCATGACACTGAGGTCACAAGCTCATGGTAATTGGGACCTTGGAATGAAACTTTTTTTGTGCACTGACCTATGATGCTTTAATAATGGAAATGAGGTGGAGAGGCGATGCCTTTAATGTTGCAGATGTTTATTTCTTAGATATCACTATATATTGCTTTCCCAGTGGTAATACAATCGGAGCGGGAGAAACCAGCATTAGACGAAGGCACAGTTATTTTCCTTGAGGAGAGAAAGCTACTTGGAAAGGTAACTCAAGAGTAAAAACTTGTCAAGTTTATATCTGTAAACAAGGTTCATAGAATTTCATGAAAGTCCTTGAAGTGTTTTAACCCTTTAATGTTCAAACCGGCCAAAAATGGCTTCTGCTGTTGTCTTAGAAAATGTCCATTTGCAGACCAAGAGAAGATTTGAAAATTTACCGCTGAAATGAGAGGTTCGATAACCGAGCTAGTCGGTCCAGTGGTAAATTTTCAAAAATGCATGTGTTATGTGTGGTTTTCTCTTGGTCTGCAGATGGACAATTTTCTTGAACGAATTTAAGTCTTAACCCTTACCACGATGATGTTAAAATTATAGACATCAACATCGTCCACCAAAATTGTTGAAAAATGTACACCCCTTTCTTTGCTACATGTATTGACACAGTAATAGATAGAATATTGACATCAGGTTGTTAATGGTTAAAGGGTTCAGTCATAATTGGGCTTGAAGATTTTTGGAAGGGCTTCAAGTCTGAAGCATTCCTAAATAGAATTATCACCATAACCAACACTTCCATTTTGACTATTATGGTATAATAATTCCCTAATTAAATAGCGGGATCTAAGCCGTTTAATTCATTGTTCTCTAACTGTTAACCTGGGAATATTTGCATGCAGGACAAGAAGTTCTTCCAATAAATACTAATATAGGCACTGTCAATTTCATACATACGTGCGCGTGCACACACACATACACAACATGTTGAGATGGAAATGTTGAAACATTTATTCTCCATATGCACTGGTCTGCGGCGACCAATTTTCTATACAAAAAATAACGATCAGTACCTAAGAGAAAGATATTTTTGAAAACTGTTTTCGGATACAACTTGCTACTTAATTCTTTAATTGTCAAAATTTGTTTAAGAACAATTTTGAATTATTCAATTTAATTCTCAAATTTGTTCAAGAAAATCAAAATTTTCTCTTAGAAATTCAAGGGATTATTTTTTAGTTTAGGTCATTCCAGTGGTAAAGTTTTAAGAATAGTTGTCTTTGTCAACAAATGGACATTTCTCAAGACCACTGGAGAAGCTGTGTTCGGTCGGCTTAAATTTTAACGCCTTAACATTGAAGACGGCAAAAACCAGGTGGTCTTGGTAAATGTTGATTTTCAGACCATGAGAGAATTATTTTTGAAAATTTATCTAGAGTGACTGGATCGATAACCAAGCCATTCATTCCAGTGATAAATAAAAAAAAATATCCTTGGTTTGCAAATCGAAATCTTCTATGAGAAAATTAAATTTTCTTGAACAAATTTGAGGGTAAGGGTTCAAGCAATGCAGGATTGTAAGCTTCTCTGCATCATTTTGTACCTGATAATCTCACTGTGTGTTTTCCTTTCAGGTGTTTGAGATATTCGGCCCAGTTCCACATCCTTTGTATTCCATACGCTTCAACACACCAGATGACATCATAGCACATGGAATTGAAATTGGACACAGTGTGTATTGCGCTCCAAAAGCTGAGCAATACACACGCTATGTTTTTGTTTCTCAACTTAGGAAGTTAGTATGTTAGGTAGACTAAATTAGGACTTGACTTTTAGGCTTAGTTTAACTAAGTAGTTTTAAGTCTGAATTCTGATAAGCTATGATGCCTGTTAAGGATTTTGAAAATACCTTAACTGGGCTTTGTTGGTGTCTGGTAAATGCGTTAACCCATTGACATTCAAGCTCGCCAAAGACGTCTTCTACAGTTCTCTTGAAAAATTTCTATTTACAGACCATTAGAACAGAATTTTTGAAAATTTATCACTGGAATGACTGAGTTTATAACCGAGCCAGTCATTAACTTGAAGAAAAATTCATTATAGCTTGAGTCTGCTTTCTCACAGCCCACACCTGCCCCATTCAATTGAGGTAGTCGTGTTAGTCTGTACAGATAATAAAGACAGGATTCAAAGGTAGTTGAGTTAAGACTAACTTAGTTTATTTTGACGAGCGTTCACACCTAAATTTACTTGATCAGCTGCTTCATCTGATGCAAATGGTCTGCAAATGGACTTTCACAAAGCAAGCACTTTCTTGACCATTTAACTTTTAATGGACATTTCCAGTTTATCCGTCAATTATATGACGCCAAATCAATTACATGACCTGTAGGATGACATCATAATCAATTATGTCATGAATAATGGAGATAAGTTTGTCACGAATGCTTAATATACATGCCGTTGAATATTTTGAAACTAATTTGACCGGGTGCTGTTGCTCAATAGCACCCAGTCAAATTAGTTTCAAAATATTCAACAGCTTACCTGTTTAGTTTTCTGGAAATGGATTGTCAGGCAGTTCAGGGATCAATCGATCTCAACTTGACAAAGTGTAGTGGAGCTTAGCTAGAGATGGGTGGGGCATAGCTAAAACTGGATTCCTCCATAGTAAATCCGCCAAGAGGCAGCTACTGCAATGGTCTTGAGGAATGCCCAGAAATTTGCATGCCAAGAGAAAACTGTTTGAAAATTTTATCTCTGGAATGCATTATTTGCTGACGTAAGCCAGTCATTCCTATTATAAAATTTTCTAAAAATACTCATCTCTTGCAAATGAATACTTCTAAAGACCACTGTAGAGGCCATTGTTGGCCGGATTGACCATGTTAACGTTATTTGGGTTAGAAATTGCCCTGACCACTTGTAAAAATTAAGGGTATGCATTCTGTTTATTTTAGTTTGAAGGGATCTGATGCGTCTTCGAAGGACAATCGAGAAGCCCCTGTGGAGGTAGATATATTTCTTTTAACTGAGACATTTATGCAAGCACACACTGTTGATGATGAGAGATACAGCCCTGCTCTGCATAAAGCACACATTGTTGATGATGAGTGATACATCCCCGTTCTGGATAACTGTACAGCGCTTTTACATGGGTAGAAAATATAATAATTCATAATCCAGTAGCTTTCAGGAATAGTGACCAATGAGGTCAAAGGGCATGGTCATTCTACTTCGAATAATACTTACCAGATGTATTATTATGATAATGCCTATTATCTAGTCTAGCTCAAAATAAACAATTAAAAACTCCGCACTTTCCTGGTCCTGGCCATACTGTGTCCGGGAATTATCATAGCCCCAGGTACCGAGTCAATTCCCAATCACAGTCAGATTCGTCTATTTTGCCGACTTCTCAAGTCGCATGTGTTTAAGCTAAAAAAATTTGCAAATTTTAACGGAATTCAGTGTGTTTGAAGTTATCCATTGCTGGCTTCATGGAAGGAAAGGGAAAGTCATCACAGGGGCAGGTTGTATCAATTTAGAATTTATACATTCGTGCCGTAATGACTGATTAAAATTTCCTTAAATTGGCACATTATTTTAAAATGGTAGCCATTGTTGGAGTCGCTCCGGTACTCGTTAACTGTTTAATCTTATCCGGGTACTCGGTTAATTTCTCTTGCGACTCAGTTCCTTCCAAGATGGATGCGTTCTTAGCCAAGATGGCGGTGCCCATGATTAACGTTTTGTTTTGGCTAGGCGTGTCTATGCGCTCTGTTTTATGCCGATCTTTAGCTCTCGCTTCAATGACGAGGGTGTTTGTAGCGATCAGTATTTATTTCTTGGCTATTTTAACGTTAGTTAATTACCAAGTCGTGTTTATAAATTTTCACTCAAAAAAGTTTCAAATATTTCCTGCCTAAAGACTTGATTATCATTAATCTAAGAGAAAGTTAATGTTTCTAAGTAATTCTAAGTTACAATCAAGTCAATTGTGCGTGTTGCTCGCCATTGTATGTCATGTGCAGCGTTTTAATTCTTACTCTGTGTTCGCAGAAAGCCAAGAACCAGGACACGCTGTGTCAGAAGTATAATCGGTTCATGAAGCGCAAGTACTCGGGTCATCACTGTGTGGCTTGCGTGAATTGCAAGGTGGGAAGGCCTTGTGATGTGTGTGCGAAGTGGTCGTCGGGGTAGGTGGCAGAGTTCGATCGTGATCGACGTGCACGTTTGGAAAGGATCGTGAGGGATAAGGTGGCCAGTAAAAGGTCTTGAAGAGCGTCTGAAGGAGCGTATGGACTCAGCATTGGGTGTAGGGGCGGCCCAGTTCAAGGCGATGTTTGAGTCCTTCCAGTCCACGGTCCTGGCGATGCAGGCTGGTGCAGGGCAACCTATCGGTGGTCCAGCCAGTTCTGTGGAGGGACGAGCACCTGTCTCTCCTCCGGTCTTGGCTCAAGAGCCGACGGCGGATGAGGAAGATCTGCTTATGGAAGATTCCGGCATGCCGGATCTTTCAGTAGGGGTAGAACCGAGTACGTCTCGCCGGGTGGTGATGTCGACGTTCTGTCGGGCATGTTTCACCCGGACTTCTTTCAACCCGCGTTGTCGGTGGAGCCGTGTTTTTCAGTTCCCGGCGGCATTCCGGCGGCGGTAAGTGCGGCTCCTCTTGGAGTTTCGTTGTCTGCCGGGGTAAAAGCGGCTGTAGTCCCGGCTCCCGTGCTGGAGTCGATGGACTGCGGTGAATCCGTGTCCGGCAATTCGCTGGATACTGGTGCCGCAAGTAGTCGGGCTATGGACACTTCATGTTGGAAGGAGTGAGGTCCATGGTTCTTAGCATGGGCCGTCGGTGGCCTTTTCATCTAAGGGTGAGAAGGAAGACGAGAATGGTAGTCCATTGATGGACGAATCATCATTCTGCCCCGAAGCTGAATGGGTGCATGTCCTTGACTGGATGTCCGACCGTCTCGGGTTGGTATCGGATCAAGGATCTCAGCGCGATCCGCCGATGGAGCGGATGTCAGCGAGCGGCTAACGCTCTGTCAAGTGGGTCTTCGGCCATGCCGACGCTCCCCTTGGACACGCAGACTTCTGACATGTTGGCGTATCGTCTGGTTCAGCCAGACTATTCATTGCCCAAGGAGGCCCCAAAGGGGATAAGGAGTAGGGTCCGCTTTCCAGAGCAGGCCTATCATCAATATTCCAGGGTTCCACGGCTTTCCGTCGGGGAGAGAGAGGCATTGAATAGGCCGTAGGCTGATAAATCGAAGGGTCGTTCTCGTCCCTTAGTTTCCCAGGCTAGTAAGGATCCTTTTAATGAGTTAACGCTCATTGAGGATGTGGCGAGGGCAGCTATGGCTGCACTCTCGCACTGCTGTACCGTCCTGCAGGGAATGCTGGTGGGGAAGTGCCAGAGGCTGCTCCCGGGGTTGTCCGGGACACCATGCGCTTGTCCCAAAATTGCCTGGCCAGGGTGATCACCAGATCATTGGCAGAGCGGAGGAGAATGGTTCTCGATTGTGTAGAACCAGGACCTGAGATGAGGGCTGCGTTATCTTCTGCGCCTTTCATTGGTCCAAGCTTGTTCGGCGGCTCGGCACGACAAGCCTTATCCAAGGTCGCGTCAATGGTCGCAGACCATGAAGTAGTCGGCAAGTCATGGAAGTCGACGAAGAGGACTTAGCCGCAGCAGTCCTATAAGCAGCATTGGCAAGAGCAACAGAGGCAGTGCCAGAGATCGCCCTTCCGTCCGTCTGGCCGTGATACCCATCGGGCATCCGGATCACAGGGACCTGGCCATTCATCCTCATACAAGCCCTCTAATTATCGTAAGGATAGCCGTGGCGGCAGTCCCGGACCGTCATATTCCAAGAAACCGCGGTGCGGCCGTGGAGGATGGTCCTAACGGGTTTCCGGCGGGATCCGTTCCGATGATGTCAGGAACGAAGGGAGTCGAGAATTTTCACCTACACGAATTAGCGTCTTATCGTGCAATATCGACCGCCAGCTGTGTGCAGATTCCTACCATCGGAGGCAGGCTTCAGCTGTTCTCAAACCAGTGGGAACAGGTTGTGCAAGATTGTTTAGTCTGTCAGTGGTTAAGAAACGGCTACGAACCGGACTGGCTCATCCGTCAATCGTTAGTTCCGTTAACATCGACTCCAGTTTGGACTCGCGTTCCAAGGGAATCCGATCGTCTAGATGCCATTTGCTCAGAAATCTAAGATCTTCAGCAGAAGAACGCGATTCATCTAGTCCGCAATCAGTCCTCCCTAGGCTTCTATTCGATGATGTTCCTCGTTCCGAAATGTACCGGGGGTTGGAGACCAATTCTCAATCTCAAACCGTTGAACAAATTTATTCTTTCTCCAAAGTTTCAGATGGAGACTGTAGCAGCGGTGATGACGGGGCTGAGAAAAGGCATGTGGGCTGTATCGATAGATCTGAAGGATGTATATTTTCATATTCCAATGTCAATTCCTTTTCAGAAATACCTTCGCTTTGCATTTCAAGACAATGTCTGGGAATTCAATGCGCTTCCGTTCGGTCTGACCAAAGCTCTGAGGGTCTTCACCAAGTGGTTCTCGCCATGACTTCTTATCTTCGCAGGAGAAACATAGCAGTTCACACTTACATAGACGACTGGCTGCTGAAGGCGGGGGGAATCCAGTCACTCTGCGCAACAATCTTCAGCTAGTCCTAGCCTTACTAAAGGATCTAAGATGGATTGTGATTCTAGAGAAATCAGAATTGACTCCATCCCAGGAGTTTGTTTATCTGGGAATCTTTCAATCTCAGGGACGGCGTAGCTTTTCCGGCGGAGAGCAAGAGTTTGATTGTGGTACTGGAGTCAGTTTCTCTAGGAGCCTTTCTGACAGCGCGCCAATTTCTCAGGATACTGGGTTTACTAGTATCTCTAGAGAAAATGGTTCCTTATGCGGCACTTAGGCGCAGGCCGATTCAGATGTATCTAATGTCATTCTGGTCTCAGAAAACGGATCCGTTATCTTGAGAATTCCAGTAAAAGAACCATTGATATTCCACCTTTAGTGGTGGTTATCAGAACAGAATCTCCTGCGAGGTGTTCTTCTACAACCTCCTCAACCACAGATGTCCATCTTCACAGATGCGTCGACGACAGGTTGGGGAGCAGTATTGGACGATCAGTCAGTTTCAGGGGAATGGGATCGGACCAATGCGCAGCAACATATCAATGTTCTCGAATTATTAGCGGTGACATTGGCACTTCGAAATTTCGAGGGCTTAATCTGAGACAAGATTGTCCTAGTCAGGACAGACAACTCAACAGTGGTGTCTTATTTGAACCGCCATGGCGGGACAAGATCACCAGAGTTGTGTATGATGATTTGGGACCTTCTGCTCTGGTGCCAAGAGAGGAATGTTATTCTTCGGGCAGCACACATTCCAGGAAGATTGAACATCCTAGCGGATGCTCTCAGTCGAAGGACGGTTTGTCGTCCGACGGAATGGCAGCTCAACCAATCAGTAGCGAAGGTTCTATTTAAACATTGGGGCAAGCCAAATGTGAATCTAATTGCGATGAAACAGAATGCAAAGATGGTCACATACGTGTCACCGATCCCCGACCCGCTAGCCTTAGCAGTAGATGCACTGGCGATAAGTTGGAAAGGAATGTACGCGTATGCGTATCCTCCAACGATTCTCATCCCAAAGGTTCTGGCAAAGATAAGAGAGGGTGTGTGCCAAGTACTTCTGATCGGCCCTCATTGGCCAGGCCGATCATGATTTACGGATCTGCTGGACATTCTGGTCGGCAATCCAATCCCTCTTCCAGACAGAAGAGATCTAATCTCTCAGAACAAGGGTCTGTATCTCCACGACAGACCGGAAATGTTCAAATTGACTGCATGGATGTTATCAAGCAATGTGCAATTAAGGGTGGCTTTTCTGAGCAAGCAGCGAAGTTTGCAGCTTCAGCCAGAAGAGGGTCAACCACAAGAACATATAATTATAGAATCAACAAATTTGTAGTGTGGTGTAAGGGAAGAGATATTGATCCCTTTTCTGCATCTGTTCAACACGTAGCAGATTTTATCTGTCATTTTTACGAAGTTCACAAACTTGTACCTTCAACCCTGACAGCATATAAGTCTGCAGTAGCTTCAGTCGTTCCCAGTCTGGCCATTGAAGGAGTGGAGAATGACACTTTAAATGAAGTTATTAAAGGAATGAGCAATTTGCGACCTAGACAGCCAATTCCTATCCCAGCATGGAATTTATCTCTTGTTCTACAGGTTTTAGGGCATGCTCCCTTTGAACCAATTAGATCTATAGATATTAAACTGTTAACTATTAAGTCAGTATTCTTGGTTGCAGCTGCGTCGGCGAGAAGGAGAAGCGAAATACATGCGCTTTCTGCCGAACAAGACCCTTTTGTCATCACGGGTGAAGGTTTAAGACTACTTCCACGTCTTTGTTTCCTGGCAATCAATTTGCCAAGTTTAATTAGACATGACCCAAACTCATCTGCTTGGTGTCCTGTCAGATGTCTGAAAATGTATAGGAAACGTACTGAGGAGTGGAGAGATGACCCAAAATCTGTGGTTATGTCTCAAGGCTCCTCATTTGCGCGCCTCGAAGGATACTATTTCTCGTTGGATAGTCGATGCTATTCAGATGTCGCACAAAATCGCTACAGGAAAGCAGATTGATCGTGCGAACGCCCACCAGGTCCGAGCACTGGCAACATCATCGGCCCTTTGTAAGGGTGTCTCATTAGAGGAGGTGATGTCTGTAGCACAATCGCATGCCGAGTCATCATTCACTGATTTCTACCTTCGCGATATCTCCAGCGCACTTAATCCGGTAGCCGTCGCCAATTTATCGAATCTTCACTAAAGCCACATCTGACCACTATTTCGCACATAACACAAGGTTCTTCCACATGCACTGAACAATGGCTATGCACATGATCCGAGGATGACCGTGCATTGGGCCGAGCTCCTGTAATGAACAAGAAAACACCAAGCACTCAAAATGGTGAGTGTTTACATTAATTAAGTCACTAATATTAGTTTACTTACGGTCGATTGACCAGACTGAATAAGTAAATAGTCTGGCCAAGAGTATCTTATTCTTTCAACAGACATTAGACTCATTCCAATTTGAAAGCCTATTCGATATACTGATAGTAGTTTTTTTCAAAATTAGAAGTTGTAGTAGCTTCTTTGAACTCTACTGGACTGCCCTAGCTGAGACTTGGGGCTGACACGGGTCTGGTGGGTGTTGCTCCCCGTTTTGACAGCCCTCTGGAATTTGCGGTCTAGACCATGGAAGTTTAGCACTCTATGAGTCAGATAGCGGAACCCAAGCATATGCCAGGGTTCTAGTCTCTTCACAACCTTCTGTCAGATGGTAGATGAGTGCTGGTTCGAGCCTCACCTCCTCCCACCGGTATTTCTTGGCTGTCGAAATCCGGAGTTTATCATAGTAGTACATCTGGTAAGTATTATTTGAAGTAGAATAAAAAAAGCATCCGCTTTTGTTTCTACGAGAATTCTTAATACTTACCAGATGTACTATGGCCCTGACTCAGCCGCCCCGCTGAGGTGAGGCTGAGCTGCTTTCGCTGTTTGTCAAGGCAAACATAAGACGAATCTGACTGTGATTGAGAATTGACTCGGTACCTGCGGCTATGGTAATTCCCGGACACAGTATGGGCAGGACCAGGAGAGTGCGGAGTTTTTAATTGTTTATTTTGTGCTAGACTAGATAATAGACATTATCATAAGAGTACATCTGCTAAGTATTATTCGAAGTAGAATGACCATGCCCTTTGACCTCATTGGTCACTAGACCATCAGTCCGGGTTCGAACTTTATTTAATTTCAACACCTTTTCTTAAGTTTATAGTCATCTTGAAATTGAGGCACTTCCATGTCAAGGTTAAAAATGTGGCCACGTAAGACAAATGTTTGACTATCTTGTTATTCTTTTCAGGAAATAGATTTCTCTGATGATAATGAAGAGAAACGATGTAGAGCAAAACATCATGGGGATGTCACTTTGGGTTCTCCAATAAAACTTGACAGTGAAGCCAATCCAAAGAAGGCGAAACGACGTCGTACGAATCGAGAAAAGTAGGTTCTATGTGATGTGCTACAGTTTGATAGTGTCTTCCATTTGTTTATCCTTTCCTGTCTGTCCATTAGTTGCTCAGCTAAGTAGAACAAGCTTATGCCATGGTGACCATCCTTTGTCTATCCATCAACCAAATTTGGTTGGAAGAATCCTATAGTGATAGGCTCCATAACTTCTATTCAGAATTTTGATTGACCAATTTTTATTGACGGCCATCTTCGATTTTGCAGAAATATTTTATGAAACCCTTAAAATGATACGCCTTAATCAGTGGCCTGATTTCAACAAAATGGGTGAAATCATCATATGCCGGCAGGCTTCGCAATATCAAACTAAAATTTTGATTGATCAGTTTTTGGTGGTGAGTCGGTGTTCTTAGATTTTCCAAAAATGATCTGGAAATTCTTTAAAGCATATCCTAAACTATTTGGAAGCCTTTTCTCAAATTATTCTGGAAAGATCTTATGGGAGTAGACTTCAGGATCTTTACTCAGAATTTTGATGGCTCCTTTTTTCAGGCAGTCATCTTTGATTTTTCAGGAAATTTTTTCAGGCGTCTAAAACGCTAGTCCTTAATCAATGGTCCAATTTCAATCCGAGTACCATGGTGATGGTAGGCATCAGCGTATCAAAGGAGAATTTTGATTGTTATTGATAAATTGTTTTTGCAGCCATCTTGAATTTTCCAAAAATTATCCAGAAATCTTCCTCCTAAACCGCGTGGCAGATTTTAATCAAATTGTGCTGGATGGATCTTATAGTCGTAGACTCCAGACATTCTCTTCAAAATTTTAATTGTTTCTGTTTTGGCAGCCATTTTGAATTGTCTGTATTTTTTTAGGAAATCCTTTAAAATGTATCTCCTAAACTGCTTGGCAGATTTTAGCCAAATTTGGGTGGATGGATCTTACAATGTTAAGTTCCAGAACAGATGTTTAGAATTTAGATTGGTCAATTAGTCCAGTGGCCATCCAGGACTTTTCCAAGATTTCCCAGAAATTCTTTCCGGAGCCCTTAAAATGCTATTAATTAATGAATGGACAGATTTCAAAATTTGGGTGGAACCATCCTATGGCTTCACCATATCAAACAAGAATTTTGAATGGTCGATTCTTTAGGCAGTCTTGTATTTTCCAAAAATTGTCTGGAAATTCTTTAAGAGCAATCTCTTCCTATACTGATTAGAGGATTTTAATCAAATTTGGCTGCAAGGATTCTATGCGGGTAAACATCAGAATGTCTATTCTGAATTTTGATTCTTCCATTTTTGAGACGCCCATCTTGGATTTGCCAGAAATATTTTCTAGAGCCCAAATATGTTTAAAAGGCTAGTCCTTAATCAATGGCCCGATTTAAATGAGCAACCATCCTTTGACGGTAGGCTTCAACATATCAAATGAGAAATTTGATTCATCAGTTTTTTGGCTCAGCCATCTTGGATTTTCTGAAAATTATCTGGAAATCCTTTAAAACACATCTTCTAAAGCGCCATGCTTGGCCCTTTTTTTCAGTTGCCATCTTAGATCATCCATAGTCGTACATCTTTCCGATATCCATTAAAATGTATCTCCTCAACTGCTTGGTGGATTTTAACCAAATTTGTCTAGATGATCATCATATGGTGGTATGTTCCAGAACTTAGACTATTGAGAATTTTGATTGCTTACTTTTCCAGTGTCTTGGATTTTCTGCAGAATTTCACGATTCCACGATTTCAAGGAAACTGGCATAGAATGATCGTCGCGTGGTAGACTTCAACAATTCCAATGCAAATTTCGTTTGATCAATTTATTTGGCAGCCATCTTCATTTCCAAATATGTCCAGGAAATCGTTTAAAATATTGGTAATATGTATTTTTAGCTCACCTGACTTGACCGATTTCAACCAAATTTGGCTGGGAGGATCCCAGACCTTTTTTCCAAATTTTGATTTGTCAATTTTTGGGGGGGAAAACGTGAAATGGTTAAAATGTTACTCCTCCATAGTCGCTTGACATATTTCAACCAAATTTAACTAAATGGATTCTATGGTGTTAGGCTCTTGAACTTCTATTCAGAATTTTGATTGATCATTTTTTTGGGTAAAAATCTTAGATTTTATGAAAAATCTACTGGAAATGGTCAAAGTGCTCTCCATAGCCGCTTGACATATTTCAACCAAATTTAACTAGATGGATTCTATGGTGGTAGGCTCTGGAACTTCTATTCAGAATTTTGATTGGTGAATATTTTGGGATAAAACCTTAGATTTTATGAAAAATTTACTGGAAATTATCAAAATGCTACTCGTCCATAGCCGCCTGACATATTTCAACCAAATTTGGCTAGATGAATTCTACGGTGATAGGTTCTAGTACTTCTATTCAGAATTTTGATGGATCAATTTTTTGGGTGAAAATCTTAGATTTTGTGAAAAATCTACCAGATATGGTCAAACTGCTACTCCTCCCTAGCTGATTGACATTTCAGCCAAATTTGTCCAGATGGATTCTATGGTGCTAGAATTCTATTCAGAATTTGGATTGGTCAATTTTTTGGGTGAAACCCTTAGATTTTATGAAAAATCTACCGGAAATTATCAAAAATTACCATAGCCGCTTGACATATTTCAACAACATTTGACTAAATGGAATGTATGGTGGTAGGCTCTAGAATGTATTTTCAGCATTTTGATTGATCAATATTTTGGGTGAAAATCTTAGATTTTGTAAAAAAATTACCGGACATTGTCAAAACACTACTCCTCATTAACCGCTTGTGAGTAGGGTTTGGTATGGGGAGGGTTGGGGGAGAATGACAACGTTGACTAAGGCGTGAGAATTTGTGATGGCATGCCATCGACTGCACATTCTAGTTGTAATTTATGACCATGATGACAGAATATCCCACAGGTGAGAATTTACCTGCTTACAAGTGTTTCTTTATGATAATTTCCTTCAATACATTGTATTTACAGAAACTTGAACATGAATACAAACATGTTTAGCTCTAATGGATACCGAGGAGGACGAGGAATGGGAAGAGGAAGAGGAGGGCCCTTTGGGGGAAGAGAACACCCTTTTGGAGGAGGACAACCTTTTGCAGGACATTATCAAGGTATTTACTAGCTCTGTGTGTGTGAATGATGTGTATGCGTAGGATTGACAGGCAGAATTTTATGATCTAAGCTTCGCATGCTGGCAAGGTAAAGAAGGATAATATATTTTAAAATCTGAACTTCTTTGGAAGGATATTTAAAAGTTAATATATTTACTATTGATGGGATATTGCAATCGCCTCCATCCATCTGTCTGTTTGTCCATCCAGCTGTCCATCCATCCGTCTGGCTACTGCATCTGAAAACCTTTTGGTGGAATTCAATCAAATTTGTTATATGGGTAACCGTTATGATTGCGGACCGCATGACGACATTTACATTAGGTTACATCCCCAGGGTGGGGTGTGGGTTGGCAGGGTGGTGGGTGGGATGGATGGCAGAAAGTCAAATTTGGTGGAATTCAAACAAATTTGATATGTAAGTTACCCATATGATTGCGGATTGCGAGACAATGTTTACATTAGGCTCCACCCCCGGGGTGGAGTTGGATAGGTTGAGTTGTGGCAGAATGTTAGTTGATAAAAGCGTGGGGATTCGTGATGGCGTGCCATCGACTACACATTCCACGCCATCGACTACACATTCTAGTTTGTAATTATTAGCTCACCTGACCTGAAGGGCCAAGTGAGCTTATTCCGTGGTGGCCAGTCGTCCGTCAAATCGCATCTCCTCCTTTATGCTTTAACCGATTTCAACCATATTTGGCTGGAAGCATCCTATGTTGGTAGGCTCCAGAACGTGTATTCAGAATATTAATTGGTGACTTTTTCTGGTGGCTATCTTGGATTTTGCGAAAATTTTCCAGAAATCCTTTAAAATGCTACTCCTCTAATATAAATGGCCCGAATTGAATGAAAGTTGTGTGGACTAATTCTATACTTATAGGCTTCAACACTTCTAACGAGAATTTTGATTGGTCAATATTTCCAGCAGTCATCTTGGATTTTCTGAAACATTCTGGAAATCGCTTAAGTCTACTTCTCATTAACCACTTGGCTGATTTCAAGCAAACTTTGTTGAGAGGACCCTAGAGTGCTATCCTTCAGATCTCGTATACAGAATTTTGATTTGTCTATTTTTTCAGCGGCCATCTTGAATTTTCCAAAAACTGATGAGAAATCGTTTAAAACACTAAGTACTTATTAACTGGTTGTGCAATTTCAACCAGACTTGGCTGGAAGGATATTAGCTGGTAGGTTTCATAACATGTATACAGAATTTTGATGGGGTCTATTTGTTTGGCACTCATCTTGAATTTTCTGTAACATGGTAGGGAATCGTTTAAAACGCTACACGTCATTAACTGCTTGGGCAATTTCAACCAGCCTTGGCTAGAAGGATACTAGGCTGGTAGGTTTCAGACCAAGTATACAGAATTTGCATTGGTAAATTTTTTGGATGGCCGTTTTGAATTTTCCGAAAATTTCTGGAAATCAGTTAAAAAACCTACTCATTAACCTCTTGGCCGATTTGAAGCAAACTCGGTTGGAAGGACGTTAGACTAGTACGCTTCAGAACTTGTATACTAGGGCTGGGGTAACTGTAACTTGTAACTGTAACTTGTAACTGTAACTGACTGTAACTTAGTTACATTTTTCATGTAACTGAAGTAACTTGTAACTGAAGAATTTTTTTAGTTACAGTAACTGAAATGTAACCAGTTACATTGCAAAAGTAACTGACATTTCAGTTACTTTTCAGTTACATTTCAAACTTTTACCAAATTTATTACAATTTTCATAATTTGCGGCATAGCTACTGTTATACACGTGACACTCCATTATCCCAATTTCAATGTAATCATTCAGGTAAGCTGTTGAATATATTGATGCTAATTTTACTGGAAGATGTTGATGACATTGGCAACAACTTTATTTCCAAGCGTCAGTGATATTTATTTTAGAAATTTGCCATTGGAATGACTGGCATGATTATTGTGGCAGTCATTCCAGTGGTAAATTTTCAAATATGAATCTTGTAGCCTGCAAAATAGACATTTCTTGACCAATCTTGACCATTTAAGGGTTAATCCACTCTATATGTGTATATGTGATATTTTAACAATGATAATCCGAATGTTATTGCTACATCAGGCAACAACAACCTTTAATCAAAATCTTATACAGCTTTTACATTAATCTACAATGTAGCTTAGAAACAGGTTGTTTACTAAATCATTATAGAATTAGCTGTTAGCTTTTAAAGATTAAGTTTGTTGAAGAAAACTCAAGCTTTCTCATAGAAAATGTCCATTTGCAGACAGTCAGATTATTTTAGACCATTTGCCACTGAAATGACTGGCTTTGTCAGTGAGCCAGTCATTTCAGTACTAAATTTTCAAAATTTCTGATATTTGTCTGAAAATGGACATTTCTCAAAACCACTGCAAAAGCTGTTTGTCTAGCTTTAGAGTTAAAGGGTTAAAAGGATTAAAAACACCAAATGTTGAATTGTAAAAAGTTAAAATCTGTCACAGTATGTTTTAACAGCATGTCCTGTTCTGTTCTTTATATGTTATTGATTGCTCAGCAATTATACTCAAGCTAAGGTCAATTGACATAGGTGTGGTGATAGAGATCAAAGGACAATGCCATTGATAAAAGTCAAGCCATCAACCATTTTGGTATAGCATACAAAATTTATAAAGGCTGTGGAATTAAACTAGTGTGTACTGGAAAGCTGTTGAACATTTTGAAACTAATCTGACCTGAAAAAAACCTGTTGCTGCCATGTGAAGCAACAGCTTTTGAAATTAAAATTACAAATTCAGTAAGTCTAAAGTACTCAGCAGTTTGTCTGATCGGAGTCAATTTGCCATGAAATGAAAGTAATACATTATTTTCAAAATATTTAAATTCCTATTTGAAATTAAGCAAACATCAAAGCTGATGGACATTTGGAAGCTAATTTCATTGGAAACTGTTATATTGCCCAAAGGTAGATTGCGGATTATCTTGTCATAGAAAGTCAATGCTCTAAGGAAATCTGTTGCACAATCTGAAACTAATTTCACTGAAAAATGTTGATACCTATGATAGCAAAACTCTTAGTCAAATTAGTTTCAAAACATTCAACCAATTATTTCTTACAATAAGATTAATGTTTGTTATATGGCATGTCTGGGTTGAAAGGGTTAGAGGAAGAAATATATATGTACATCTATGAAGGCTGTGGAATTAAACTAGAGTCTTATTATTTTGGAAACAAGTTGATTGAAATTTGTTATTGCATATGGCAGCAACAAAATTCAGTCAAATTTATTGAAGAATTTTCAGCAGGTTGTCAGTATATTATATCAATGGTTATAGTGGTATTTTGTTTCTACTAGATATCTCAATTTGGTTGACTACATTACACCTTTTATGATGACATTGATGTTCACATAGTCCTTCATAATAAACTATCAGTCAAAGTAACTAATGTAACTGAAATGTAACTTTAGTTACATTATGCAATGTAACTGAAATTTACAATGTAACTAGTTACATTGCTCAACAAATGTAACTGTAACTGACAGTGCAATGTAACTGTAACTAGTTACATTTAAATGTAACTGACCCCAGGCCTGTTGTATACAGAATTTGTATTGGTCAATTTTTTGATTTTTCCAAAAAATTTTGAGAAATGGTTTATAATGCTACTCCTCATTAACTGTTTCGGCAATTTCAACCAGACTTGCCTTGAACAATACTAGTCTAGTCGGTTTCAGAATGTGTGTGCAGAATTTTGATTTGCCAGTTTTTCAGGCAGCCATCATAGATTTTCTGAGTTTAAGGAAATCGGTTAAAATGCTACACCTCATTAACCGCTTGAACAATTTCAAGCAAACTTTTGGAAGGACCCTAGAGTGGTGTACTTCAAAGCTTGTAAAGCATTTTGATTGGTATCCATCTTGAATTTTCTGAAGAAAAGCTGGAGGTCGTGTCAAACTCCTCATTAACTACATGGGCGATTTCAACCAGACTTGTCCTGAAGGGCTGTAGGCTTTAGAAATTATATACAGATTTTGGTTGGCAAATTTTTCTGGCTGCCATCTAGCATTTTCCTAAAATTTTGGGAAATCGGTTAAAAGGCTACTCATTAACTGCATGGCCGAAACTCAGCTGGAAGGACCCTAGGCTGGTACACTTCAGAACTTGTATACAGAATTTTGATGGGTTGATTTTCCTTTTGGGGGTTGGGGGTGGGGGTTTGGGGGTTGTGGTGTTATCTTGAATTTTAAAAAAAAAATGGCTGGAAATCTTTTAAAACACTACTCATTAACCGCTTGTTCCAGTGGCCATCTTGTTCTATAAAATTACATCTCAGGAACTGCTGTGCTGATCATGTGGAAACTCATTAGATTTAATTTCATCGATACCTCAAGGGAATTAAAATTTGTTAAAAGAGAACTCGATCCTTGATATAACATGGCTTTCATGGACCAATCAAAATTTTGGATTTGGTGGCCATAATGGATTTTTCTATTGCCTGGATGGAACCTAAGGTTCTATGTGATTTTGTGGTTAGCGTCCATCATTAATTTTCCGCTAAATATCGTTTGTACTGAAATTCAATTTTGTGTCTTATGTCCTGTTACTGCTGAATATAAAGTATTATGTCTGTTCAAATGCTAATTTTTCAAATGCTAATAGTGCAGGTGAGCATTAAGGCCCTTGCACCTCTTGTTAGGTAAAGTACATATGTACATGTACCAAGGGGTCAAACAAACACGCGGCAACATTCTACAGTACAACATGTACCAAGGCTCAAACAAACACAGCAACATTCTACAGTGCAACATGTACCAAGGAGGTCAAACAAGCACAGCAACTGTTACAGTCTACAGTACAACATGTACCAAGGAGGTCAAACAAACACACAGCAACTTTCTACAGTACAACATGCACCAAGGAGGTCAAACACACAGCAACATTCTACAGTACAACATCTACCAAGGAGGTCAAACAAACACACAGCAACATTCTACAGTACAACATCTACCAAGGAGGTCAAACAAACACACAGCAACATTATACAGTACAACATGTACCAAGGAGGTCAAACAAACACATAACAACATTCTACAGTACAACATGTACCAAGGAGCTCAAACAAACACACAGCAACATTCTACAGTACAACATGTACCAAGGCTGAAACAAACACACAGCAACATTCTACAGTACAACATGTACCAAGGCTCAAACAAACACACAGCAACATTATACAGTACAACATGTACCAAGGAACTCAAACATACACACAACAACATTCTATAGTACATGTACCAAGGCTCAAACAAACACAGAGCAACATTCTACAGTACAACATGTACCAAGGAGGTCAAACAAACACACAGCAACATTCTACAGTACAACATGTACCAAGGCTCAAACAAACACAGAGCAACATTCTACAGTACAACATGTACCAAGACTCAAACAAACACACAGCAACATTCTACAGTACAACATTTACCAACGAGCTCAAACAAACACAGAGCAACATTCTACAGTACAACATGTACCAAGGAGCTCAAACAAACACAGAGCAACATTCTACAGTACAACATGTACCAAGGGGGTCAAACAAACACATAACAACATTCTATAGTACAACATGTACCAAGGCTCAAACAAATACAGAGCAACATTCTACAGTACAACATGTACCAAGGCTCAAACAAACACACAGCAACATTCTACAGTACAACATGTACCAAGGAGCTCAAACAAACACATAACAACATTCTACAGTACAACATGTACCAAGGCTCAAACAAACACACAGCAACATTCTACAGTACAACATGTACCAAGGCTCAAACAAACACACAGCAACATTCTACAGTACAACATGTACCAAGGCTCAAACAAACACAGAGCAACATTCTACAGTACAACATGTACCAAGGAGCTCAAACAAACACATAACAACATTCTACAGTACAACATGTACCAAGGCTCAAACAAACACACAGCAACATTCTACAGTACAACATGTACCAAGGCTCAAACAAACACACAGCAGCATTCTATAGTACAACATGTACCAAGGCTCAAACAAACACAGAGCAACATTCTACAGTACAACATGTACCAAGGAGCTCAAACAAACACAGAGCAACATTCTACAGTACAACATGTACCAAGGAGCTCAAACAAACACAGAGCAACATTCTACAGTACAACATGTACCAAGGCTCAAACAAACACAGAGCAACATTCTACAGTACAACATGTACCAAGGCTCAAACAAACACACAGCAACATTCTACAGTACAACATGTACCAAGGAGCTCAAACAAACACATAACAACATTCTACAGTACAACATGTACCAAGGCGCTCAAACAAACACACAGCAACATTCTACAGTACAACATGTACCAAGGCTCAAACAAACACACAGCAGCATTCTATAGTACAACATGTACCAAGGCTCAAACAAACACAGAGCAACATTCTACAGTACAACATGTACCAAGGAGCTCAAACAAACACAGAGCAACATTCTACAGTACAACATGTACCAAGGCTCAAACAAACACAGAGCAACATTCTACAGTACAACATGTACCAAGGCTCAAACAAACACAGAGCAACATTCTACAGTACAACATGTACCAAGGCTCAAACAAACACAGAGCAACATTCTACAGTACAACATGTACCAAGGCTCAAACAAACACAGAGCAACATTCTACAGTACAACATGTACCAAGGAGCTCAAACAAACACAGAGCAACATTCTACAGTACAACATGTACCAAGGCTCAAACAAACACACAGCAACATTCTACAGTACAACATGTACCAAGGCTCAAACAAACACACAGCAACATTCTACAGTACAACATGTACCAAGGCTCAAACAAACACAGAGCAACATTCTACAGTACAACATGTACCAAGGAGCTCAAACAAACACACAGCAACATTCTACAGTACAACATGTACCAAGGCTCAAACAAACACACAGCAACATTCTACAGTACAACATGTACCAAGAAGCTCAAACAAACACAGAGCAACATTCTACAGTACAACATGTACCAAGGCTCAAACAAACACAGAGCAACATTCTACAGTACAACATGTACCAAGGCTCAAACAAACACAGAGCAACATTCTACAGTACAACATGTACCAAGGAGCTCAAACAAACACAGAGCAACCTTCTACAGTACAACATGTACCAAGGCTCAAACAAACACAGAGCAACATTCTACAGTACAACATGTACCAAGGCTCAAACAAACACAGAGCAACATTCTACAGTACAACATGTACCAAGGAGCTCAAACAAACACACAGCAACATTCTACAGTACAACATGTACCAAGGCTCAAACAAACACACAGCAACATTCTACAGTACAACATGTACCAAGGCTCAAACAAACACAGAGCAACATTCTACAGTACAACATGTACCAAGGAGCTCAAACAAACACACAGCAACATTCTACAGTACAACACGTACCAAGGCTCAAACAAACACACAGCAACATTCTACAGTGCAACATGTACCAAGGAGCTCAAACAAACACAGAGCAACATTCTACAGTACAACATGTACCAAGGCTCAAACAAACACAGAGCAACATTCTACAGTACAACATGTACCAAGGCTCAAACAAACACAGAGCAACATTCTACAGTACAACATGTACCAAGGAGCTCAAACAAACACACAGCAACATTCTACAGTACAACATGTACCAAGGAGCTCAAACAAACACAGAGCAACATTCTACAGTACAACATGTACCAAGGCTCAAACAAACACAGAGCAACATTCTACAGTACAACATGTACCAAGGCTCAAACAAACACAGAGCAACATTCTACAGTACAACATGTACCAAGGAGCTCAAACAAACACAGAGCAACCTTCTACAGTACAACATGTACCAAGGCTCAAACAAACACAGAGCAACATTCTACAGTACAACATGTACCAAGGAGCTCAAACAAACACACAGCAACATTCTACAGTACAACATGTACCAAGGCTCAAACAAACACACAGCAACATTCTACAGTACAACATGTACCAAGGAGCTCAAACAAACACACAGCAACATTCTACAGTACAACATGTACCAAGGCTCAAACAAACACAGAGCAACATTCTACAGTACAACATGTACCAAGGCTCAAACAAACACACAGCAACATTCTACAGTACAACATGTACCAAGGCTCAAACAAACACACAGCAACATTCTACAGTACAACATGTACCAAGGCTCAAACAAACACACAGCAACATTCTACAGTACAACATGTACCAAGGAGCTCAAACAAACAGAGAGCAACATTCTATAGTACAACATTTACCAAGGCTCAAACAAACACAGAGCAACATTCTACAGTACAACATGTAACAAGGCTCAAACAAACACAGAGCAACATTCTACAGTACAACATGTACCAAGGCTCAAACAAACACAGAGCAACATTCTACAGTACAACATGTACCAAGGCTCAAACAAACACACAGCAACATTCTACAGTACAACATGTACCAAGGCTCAAACAAACACAGAGCAACATTCTACAGTACAACATGTACCAAGGCTCAAACAAACACAGAGCAACATTCTACAGTACAACATGTACCAAGGAGCTCAAACAAACACAGAGAAACATTCTACAGTACAACATGTACCAAGGCTCAAACAAACACAGAGCAACATTCTACAGTACAACATGTACCAAGGCTCAAACAAACACAGAGCAACATTCTACAGTACAACATGTACCAAGGCTCAAACAAACATAGAGCAACATTCTACAGTACAACATGTACCAAGGCTCAAACAAACACACAGCAACATTCTACAGTACAACATGTACCAAGGCTCAAACAAACACAGAGCAACATTATACAGTACAACATGTACCAAGGCGCTCAAACAAACACAGAGCAACATTCTACAGTACAACATGTACCAAGGCTCAAACAAACACACAGCAGCATTCTATAGTACAACATGTACCAAGGCTCAAACAAACACAGAGCAACATTCTACAGTACAACATGTACCAAGGAGCTCAAACAAACACAGAGCAACATTCTACAGTACAACATGTACCAAGGAGCTCAAACAAACACAGAGCAACATTCTACAGTACAACATGTACCAAGGAGCTCAAACAAACACACAGCAACATTCTACAGTACAACATGTACCAAGGAGCTCAAACAAACACAGAGCAACATTATACAGTACAACATGTACCAAGGCTCAAACAAACACAGAGCAACATTCTACAGTACAACATGTACCAAGGCTCAAACAAACACAGAGCAACATTCTACAGTACAACATGTACCAAGGCTCAAACAAACACAGAGCAACATTCTACAGTACAACATGTACCAAGGCTCAAACAAACACAGAGCAACATTCTACAGTACAACATGTACCAAGGCTCAAACAAACACACAGCAACATTCTACAGTACAACATGTACCAAGGCTCAAACAAACACAGAGCAACATTCTACAGTACAACATGTACCAAGGAGGTCAAACACACAGCAACATTCTACAGTACAACTCATAAATAAGTTGATGTTTTTCCAAAACAAAGGCAGATCATGTTAATAAACTGTCAAGACCATTTTGGAAATATAGCAAAAAGAAGCCCACCAATACAGAATTTTTCTTAAACAACTATACTGAGTAGGCCAACATTTAACAATTTATCAAATGATTGTTTACACGTACATTCCATGCATATGAAACTGATATTCCTTTACCCCTTTAACCCTCGAATTTGTTCAAGAAAATTGTAATTTTCACATAGAAAATGTCTATTTGCAGACCACGAGAAGACTATTTTTGAATATTTACCACTGGAATGACTGGTTCGTTTATCGAGCCAGTTATTCCAGTGAGAAATTTTCGAAAACAGTCTTCTCTTGGTCTGCGAATGGATACTTCTCAAGATCACTGCAGAAGCCATTTTTGGCTATTATGAGTGTTAAAGGGTTAAGACCTATGAAAAGTCATGGAAGGCGATATGGTTGTAGGTCCTAAGTTCTTGCTGATTAGCCATAGGACTGTACCAATCAGTCTAAACGTCCATAAACAAATTCTGCACATGTCAGATTTAGCGAAGTCGATACATTTTGGAAATTCAGCTTTATCCACTTTAATGACCAAATTTGTCAAGAAAATGTAAATTATTTACTGAATGCCCATTTGCAGGCCAAGAGAAGACTTTTCTTGAAAATTTACCACTGGAATGACTGGCTCAATTACCAAGCCAGCCATTCCAGTGATAAAATTTCAAAAATGGTCTTGGCCTGCTTCGTCATGAAAGGGTTAACCGACTTGATGTGTATTATGTTAAGATAAGGGCTGATCTGACAGGGAAGGATGAATATTTGACATAGCCAATGTTAATACTAACACTTACACTTATCGTTTCAGATTCATGGCCTCCGGAACCACAGTGTCAAAACTTTGTGCGTGGGAATCAATCATGGCCACAGAGGATGCTGGCCCCAAGACATCCATTAATACGACCATGGCAGTCTGTAAGGCATAATGGGTCATTTGATCTACCTAGATTTGGACATTCACCCATGGCACGACATCCACAGCCAGGCCAACAAACACTACCTAATCACCATACTGGGCCATTCGGTCCACCAAGATTTGGTAATTTCCCAGAGTTTAGGTCTGCAATACAACAACAACAAATAAGGCCACCACAGAACTACTCAGCCAATCAATTCAATGCACCAATATTTGGTAATATACCAGTACCACAGCAGCAAGCAGGACAACAGCACTGTCTGCCAGCATTTAATCCACCAAGATTTGGTCATTCACCAGTACCGCGAACACAGCAGAACCAGTCAGATGTTCCATTCCATCCACCAAGATTTGGTCATTCACCAGTACCGCGAACACAGCAGAACCAGTCAGATGTTCCATTCCATCCACCAAGATTTGGTCATTCACCAGTACCACATGATCCTTGTAATCCGGTAGAACCGGATTCATTTGCTAGACCACCATGTAACCGTGCAACTGCTGGTTATGACAATCCAGCGCTCCCGCACTTTCCACGTATACCACCTCCTCATCAAGTACAGGTACCCGATCAGTCATCGTTTTCACCCGCTGGACTACAGCACCACCCTCCAGACGAACCGTTCAATGCAAAGGTTTGTAGTTTAGACCGTACCATTTACAGATTGGTCATTATCCTCGCCCCGTAAGGATGGACGAATGGATGGACTAACTGACTGACTCTGTTCGTCTGTCTGTCACTGTCTGTGTGTGCGTGCATGTTTTCACTCATTCATGAATGAAGTAATCTAGACAATTTTAGCAGATTGAGATAAATTGGACAGTTTACCAGTTTGCATATTTGCATTATGAATTGCTTATGATATGTAATTTTTATTTTGCAGCTTCCTGATAGAAATGCAGGTCTTTACCGTGGTCCTGGTGGTCGGTCAGATTATAATAATTCTGGACATGCTTACAGACAGTGGGATAGTGAAGGAAGAAGGTATGTATTCTCACTACAGTCACTCAGGATTATCTCTTAACCTAATAACCCTATAGCAATCAAGCCAGCCAAAACCGGCCTCTACAGTTGTCTTAAGAAATGTCTATTTGCAGGCCCAGAGAAGACTATTTGAGCATTTATCACTGGAATGACTGGCTCGGTAACCGCCTGGCTCTGTATGGGTAACCGATCCAGTCATTCCAGTGGTAAATATTAAAAATATTCTATTGGCCTGCAAATTCGATATTGTTCAGCAGCAGAGAGGACAGGTTTTTGGTTGGAGGTGAAGGAGTGTCCCTTCATCTAAATTTGGTTTCGGAGGATAGTGCTATAATGTTTGTGTGGATGCAAGTGTTCATTGTGAAGATTTGTGTTTATTTGAAAATCTTGTTTCTGCTGTGTTTCTTTAGAACAGCTGCACCCTGTCATAAACCTGTTACTGCTCAAGTCGGCCAGAACTGGCCTCAGCAGTGATCCTGAGGAATGTTGCTTTACAGGACAAAGAAAACTATTTTTGAAACTTTATCACTGGAATGACTGTCTCGGTAACTGGGCCATTATTTCTAGTCATAAATGTTCAAAAATAGTCACTAAGCACAAATTTCAATTAAAAGGACAAATCTTGAACATTAATGTTTTAAAAAGACAAGACACTTGCGCCCCTTTTCCTCAACCCTCCCCCCCCCCTCACCCCTATCCTTTCTCTGTCTTCAATCCAAGCTCCTTACCACTTAGAGAAAAATGATTCCACTCAGAATACATTAATATATGACTTTTAATGGGTTTATCATGGAGGTGGTCTTTGCCTGTATAAGACTCTGTGTTTCTAATGTTTTTCAGTTATGAGGCTGGCAGTGATTGGGGTCCTCCGAATAGCTCTATGAGTAATCACTGTGGCAGAGGTTATCAACAACAGCAACAATCACAGCAACAGCCACCTTAGAATGATGTCTTTAAATCGTCACACAATATAAGATTGATCACATTTCTGCTACTGAACTAACATACTACATTGTACCATTATTAGCTCACCTGGCACGAAAGGCCAAGTGTGCTTATAGTATGGAGACTGTCCGTCATCCGCTAATACATGTATATATCCTCATTAACTGCATGGCAGATTTTAACCTTAAAGGATCCTAGCGTGGTAGGCATCATAAATTGTGTAGAGCCATTTAATTGGTCAACATTCTTTTGGAGTTTAATTGCTCGGCTGATTTCAACCAAATCATTTAAAAGACTACACATTAAAGTAGTTGTGCACGAATAAACTGGCTGGAAGAACAGTAGGCTTTAGATCATCTATAGAGATTTGATTGGCTAATCGTGAATTTCTGAAAATGTTAAGAAATCATTGTGCACCAATAAATATACATTTGCTATAGATATGGGAAATGTGTATGGCCAATTTACCCTGCATGCCGAAATTATCAGATGCCATATTCAGTTTAACAATTGGGCGCCGTGAATCTATTGTCTACACTGGCTGGGATTTCTCAAACAAATAAGTCTGTTAACAAGATCATTCCATAGATATGTGTCGAGGTGCAAGTGATTAGGACAGATTCACAGCAGTACACGCTCAGCGGATCATCGTTGAACCCTGCTCATTGTATTACTTTCCATGAGAAAATACAGGACAGTTGTATATTCTGACAATAATTTGCCAGAAGGTTACTCATGACTCGGGAGCGCTCCTTGCTAGGAACGTGGGAACAATTATAATGAAAATTGTTGCGGAAATAACTTTCAGTCAAAATATTCTAAAATGATCATCATAGCGGCTTTCATTTTGATACTTGCTGAGGCTTTGGTTAGTAATTTAACTGCAAGTTGGTGGTGACTAAAGCAGCTGTAAGTTTTCATGAAATTTTATTCACACAGTCGGTTGGCTTTCAATGGCGTTACTTTACTATGTAAGTACACTGAGCTTAGGATTTCATACACGCTTTGTACAGAATAAAATAAAATTAGCAAAGACTGTATATCGCATCAGCCTTTCATACATTTATATGGCTTGTATTGTTATGGAGTGCTGTTCTGATCAGGAAGGTAATGTATGTACTGGCTTTGTTAAATATTTCATTCTTGGACAGCAAGTAGATATAGGTGTATGCTCAATCTACTATTATTTGATCACATTAGTGGTCAAGGCGGCCAAAACCGGCCTCTACAGTCCTCTTGGAAAATGTAAACTAAGTTTGAACACACGGTTATTTATTCCAAGAGAGTGTAGCATGATGACATTTATCTTGTTGGTTCAAAATCATTATGATTTTAGTGTACAACTGTTCTCAATGACTGTTAAGCAGATACTGTAGTTACTCATACATACAGGCTTTCTGCAGGCAGTAGCATCCACCTTGAGATTTTTGCCCGCATCGCTAGACGCAAGGGTATATGCGAGAATGGAGAGCTTGTTGATGTTAGCTGACCTGGCCCTTTGTGAGCTTATGCCATGGCGTCCGCTGCCCGTCTTAAATTGCATCTCATTTATGCTCAGACCGATTCCATCCAAATTTGGCTGGAAGAATCCTATGGTGGTAGACTCCAGAACTCCTTTTCAGAACTTTGATTGGTCAATTTTTCTGGGCGGCCATCTTGGATTTTTGGAAAATCATTTAAAATGCTACTCCAATATATATGGCCCAACTTCAACGAAACTTGGACTAATTCTCTACTGATCGGCTTCAACACTTCTAACGAGAATTTTGATTCGTCAGTATTTCCGGTAGCCATCTTGAATCGTTTAATACACTACTCCTCATTAACTGCAATTTCAACCAGACTTGGTTGGAAGGATACTATGGTGGTAGGCTTCAGAACATCAGTACAGAATTTTGATTGGTAAATTTTTCGGCCGGTCACCTGGGATTTTCCAAAGATTTTGGGAAATCATTTAAAACCCTACTCATTAAACACTTGGCCGATTTCCAGCAAACACGGCTGGAAGGACCCTAGAGTGGTATGCTTCAGGACTGGATACAGAATTGTTATTGGTCAATTTTTGTCTTGCCTGCAAAGCAAAAAGCGAGACGTGTGTCAATTTTCCAACGGCGGCGTCAACAATGTTAAGTTTTTTAGTTTAGCAAACAGTATCAGCTTATATTTCAGGATTGGTTAATCCTATTGGAACTAAACTTGGATACATTGTTACCTTTAATGTTACAAAGCAGCATGTGGATACTGAGGTCATAAGGTCAAGGTCACTGTGCCCTTGATACAAAACTGTTTTTATCTCGCATTGTCACAAAGTTGAAAAAAGAGATTTTGGGAGAGGGTGGAAAAATGTTGGCATCGGCTCTGGTTAAGGATTTTTAAACTGACATTTGCACCCCTAAGGTTTCATCCGATTTAAAAAAAAAATTCACAGATGTGTTCTGTACAATGCTTAGGACTAGTTAGTTTACATCAAAACTATATCGATTTTTGCAATTCTTTATTTTTCTCAAGTTTTAACTGACTAATCTTTGTGTCCAGCTTAATGTTAATCCTATGGTTGAGGTTTTTAAAAATGACATTTGCAGTTTTGCACCCATAAGGGGTCATCCGATTTAAAAAAAAAGCTTAACAGATGTGTTCTATACGATGCTTAGGACTAGTTTACATCAAAACTATATCGATTTTTGAAATTTTTGAATATTTTTTTCAAGTTTTAACTTTGACCAATTTTTGTGTCCAGTTTAATGTTAATCCTATGGTTACGGATTTTTATCTCGCATTTTCACGAAGTTGAAAAAAGAGATTTTTGGAGAGGGTGGAAAAATGTTGGCGTCCACTCTGGTTAAGGATTTTTAAAATGACATTTGCACCCCTAAGGGTTCATCCAGTTTTTAAAAAAACTTCACAGAAGTATTCTATACGATGCTTAGGACTAGTTTACATCAAAACTATATCGATTTTTGAAACTTTTCTTTATTTTTTTCAAGTTTTAGCGTTGAATAATTTTTGTGTCCAGCTTAATGTTAATCCTATGGTTAAGGTTTTTTTTAATGACATTTGCTGCATTGCACAAGGGGTCATCAGATGTTTTAAAAACCTTCACAGATGTGTTCTATACCATGCTTAGGACTTGTCCATATGAAAAAGAAATATAATTTTTTCTTTGAACTTTAATTATTTTGAGCCTGCTTTGTATCCAATTTATACTCATAATTTTTTGGTTAAGCTTTTTCAATTTGTGTTTAGCAGAACTTCTCGGCTTATCTTTCAGGATTGGTTAATTTTATTGAAACCAAGCTTAGATACATTGTTACATCAAATATGCAAGTGACATTATCTGAAAACCGATCACGCACCTAATGAATTCAGCTTTTATGCAGCACTTTCCCATCAATGCTGTAGGGCAAGGCATCCTTATCGCACTAACCAAGCCCAAGAAGCCACATGGCCCACCAGCCAATCTGCGGCCCATTGTGCTCCTCAACGGCATACAAAAAATCCTATCCAATGTTACTCTATGCCGCATCCGAGACAAGATCGATGACTTCACCTTCTCCATGTCAAAGTGGCTTCAAACGTGGACGCATCTGCGCAGACATTGTATGGGTTCAATGCATGCTTGTGTCAGTAGTCATGTCCAAACACAGGGATTTCCACAAAATAGGCATTGACATGTCACGAACCTTCGACACAATTAAACGCTCAAAGATCCTAGATGTACAACGCCAGGCCCGTTGTAGTGAAGATGAGCTACGACTAGTGAGACTACTGCTTGCAGACACCAAGCTGAGAGTACGAGTCAAGTCCCCCCCCCCCACACCACCACACACACACACACACACCACCCCGTGCCAATATTGAGTATGCCGTTAGAGATGGAATATGTGGACTACATAGACGAGGAAAAAAAAACCCTTGACAAACTCCCAATAGCTGCAAACTCAAAATTGAGAATCTCTTATGAATGAATCCAAGACAGAGTTCACCCACATATAGCTATCTACAAAGCATGAAACTAAAGAAAATGACGATTTACTTTGTGGCGGCAAACAATGGAGGAAAAGTAAAATCCTGGGCTCACTGCTTTGCGGTACTGCTGACATTGCTGCACGCTGCGTCATGGGGAACATAGCTTTCCAGTCCTGGAAGCTCTGGATTCGTATATCAAAGATGCCCTTGATAAAAAGGCTACGTCTATACAATGCAACCTGTGTATCCTTGATGCTGTATAGCTGTAACAGGTGGGCAGTTCTAGACAAACTCGATGCCTGCCACCGCAAACACCTACACACCATCACTGGACACAGATGACCAGACAGTATAATTTCCAACGATGCACTATACAAGATACTGAAATATACATCGCCGCTGTCTGTAACTCACCCAGCAAAGATGTTCCATGTTTGGTGATGTGCTAAGGATGCCAGAAGAGACACCAGCACAGAGAGCTTTGGAATTCGCCCTACTCGGAGCCAGCAAATACAAAGCCAGGAGACGATGTCATTGCTTAAATCTGCTAAGCGTGTTATGAGGTGACCTTAAGAAAGCAGGAGTCGGTACACTCAGGTCAAGAATGGACTTGAGGAAGCTAAGGATTTCGGCTGAGGACAAGACAGTGGGCAAAAGCGAAGAAGGACTGATTGCAGCTGTAGGATGTTTCTACTACTACAGCCAGAGAATACAGTAATCATACATTGTTACCTATAATGTTAGGAAGCAGCATGTTGACGCTGAAGTCACAACATCAAAGGTCAAGGTCATTCTGACCTCTACAAATCTTTGTTATTTTTCAATGTTAAGTTTTTAGGCATAGCAAATCTTACGTCATATTTCGGGATTGCTTAACCCTAAGAGACATTCAATTCTGCAGAATTCTTTTTTTAGCAGCCATCCTGAATTTTCTGAAAAATGGCGGGAAATCGTTCAACATACTACTCCTCATTAGCTGCTTGGGCAATTTCATGCAGACTTGGCTTGAAGGATATTAGCCTGGTAGGTTTCAGAACTTCTACATAAATGTGATTGGTCAATCTTTCCGGTGGCCATCTTGGATTTTCCAAAGATTTTGGGAAGTCTTAAAAAAAATTAATCTGTATTTTGCGGTTACTCTATTATAAGTCTGGGTATTGATTCTTTAAACATGACCTGTCCAATAGTTCTGACCAGCAGACCAATTTGACAGGTAAATACTACACAATACCCGAGCTATGGTCTGCATTACCTATGTGCAAAGTGCTCATACCAACACCTAGCGGGTGACTATGACCTCTATGTACTGAGCGCACGCATCCTTTTATAATGCATCAGGGATGTTGAGGGAGTCTTGTTTCAAGTATTAACCCTTTAACCCTCATATCAGCCAAAAGGGTTAACAAGTCAACCAAAGCCGCATTGGTCTTGTGGAATGTACATTTGTAGACCACGTGAAGACTAATTTTACCACAGAAATGACTGACTCGATAACCGAGCAGTCATTCCAATGGTAAGTAGTCTTCTCTTACCCTGCAAATAGATATTCACTAGCCAAGTTCGTCATGACCAGTTAATTGATCACGACGAACTAAGCGTTCTACGAATTGTATGTCTTTCCTATTTAGGCAGCAACAGCTCCCAGTCAAATTAAAATATACACCTGTGCAAAAGTTAAGCACCACCCTATTTTTACGCACATGCGAGGGTATATTCATGTGCTATGAAGAAAGCAATAGATTCATGTGCTATGAAGAAAGCAATAGCATAAACATTTATGTACCCATCCATCTTAGTGCAAGAGGTAATAATGCAACTAGAGGAATGCTGATTATGATGGTGGGGAAACACTGTATGTTTTTGTTTGAACTTGAAAACGAGGCCTGAATATGGTTACGTTGACACAACTGACAACTATTTCCCTACAGTTGACACACGTGGCTAGATTGTCATTAATGGTGTCTGAAAACGAAGTTTAACATCTGTGCACGAGTTTGAGACTGTCATTATTAATACCGGGTATATCCACCTTGTGCCTGGATGACGGCCTGGACACGACGTCTCATGCTGGTCACCAACCGACTGATACTCCATTGTGGTATTCGTTGCCATTCAAGATGGAGTGCGTCTGTTAATTCCTGTAGGTTCTGCACAGGAGGATCCCTCCTTCTCACCATGTTTCCCAGAATGTCCCAGATATGCTCAATAGGGTTCATGTCAGGGCTCCTTGCTGGCCATGGTAGGGTTTCGATGGCATTCTGGCGGAGGTATTCATGCACAGCTCTAGCACGATGTGGTCGGGCGTTGTCATCCATGAATATAGGGTGGGTTCCAGGTGCATGATTTACAAAATGAGGGACCACAACTCTATCCAGTATGGAATCTTGATATCTTTGTCCATTTAGTGTTCCAGGTACAGTCAACAGATCCAGCTTACAATCAAATGAGATGCACCCCCATATCATAACGGAACCTCCACCAAATGGAACTTCTTCCATGATGTTACGTTGGTCGTACGCCGTGCGTCTGGACCTCCATACACGAGTTCGACCATCTGTGGCATGAAGCAGGAACCGACTTTCATCGGACCAGTGTACCCGTCTCCAGGATCTCATGTTCCAGTGTCTTCTTTCGTTGCACCACCTCAGACGCTCCTCTTTGTGGTGTGCAGTGAGGAGAGGACGTCTGACAGGTCTCCTAGCTTTCATGCCAGCAGCATACAGTCTCCTTTTGACGGTAGACATTGACACTCTATTGCGCGTTTCCCATTGCTGGCTGAGCACTCTGCTGTTGGTGAATGGAGATCTCCTAACAAGGCGTACTAGGGCTCGATCATCACGGGCAGTAGTCTTCTTCGGTCCTCCAGATCTAGGCCTGTCCTTCACCTCATTAGTTTGCCCATGTTTTGCAATCAAACGACTGATTACAGTATGGTTAATGTTCAGCTGTCTGCCAATCTCTCTGCATGACATACCAGTGGTATGCATGCCTATGATTTGCCATTTCACACGATCACTTAACCTTCATCTTGCCATAGCGGTTCACAATCAAGAGCTAATTCTCTCTGTACAAATAAACCACGGTCATGAACACAAAATCCCTAATCTTGTCGCCTAAATCTGTATGTAATGTTCTACACCTCAAACTGGACTTTTACATAACTGAACACGTGTGCTGTTTCCTGCCACGCACGGACATCAAGCGGCGTGAAGTCATGCATGCATGTGCATTTCGTACTTGGAATTATGTCAGCTAACGCGGGGACAAAAAGTATGGCAGCCTAGTTGTACCATCATGTTTTCTACGTTCTATTGTTTTTGCTGGTGCTTAACTTTTGCACAGGTGTATATTTCAAAATATCTCGAAATATTCAATAGTTTACCTGTATAGTTTTTCTGGAAATTGAGTCTCCTCCCCGATCGATCAATTCCAACACGGGCGATGTGTGTGTGTGTGGAGCCTAGCTAGAGATGGGCAGAGCATAGCTAAAACTGAATTCCTCCATTATCTCATAGAAAATGTCCATTTGCAGAACAAGAGAACTATTTTTAAAGATTTACTGCTGGAATGACTGGTTGGCTTATCGAGCCAGATTTCAGTTGGAAGTTTTCAAAAATAGGCTTCTTGTTCAAATGCTCCAAATGGACTTCTCAGGATAGCTGCAGAGGCTGTTTTTGATGATCATGGGAGTGAAAGGGTTAATTATGTATACAGAGAACAAAAACATTCTTATATTTTATAAAACATTTTATTCCCTGATCTGTATATACTTTAAATATTTGCAACAAGTACTTTATTTGTTTTCAAATGTTCAAGTATACACTATCATAATATTAGAGACGGTTTGCAGTCACAGCCGGACTAGAGAGAATAGACAGTGATGTACATATGTGGGCCGAGTGGGGGTGGGTGGGGAGATTCATATCCTTTATTCTCTGAATACTTATAACATTTCATAATATGTGAAATTATAATATATATTTTAACAAATATAAATTCCAAAATTTTACACATCCTGTTATAAACTGGTATTTATATTTAAGTGACATCATAAATTATATGAAAAACAATTTAATTTACTCATGCATCAATGAATTCCAGTTAAATTGAATTCAAAATATTTAGCAGCCTGAGCATTAAGTTTCCATCTCCTTAAAAACATTCATCCGTAATCATGCTGACATTTTCTTGTTGATCACATGATTAATTTGAATTTAAAATCAGAATGTTCCACATAGTTATGGGTGAATGTGCGTACCTTGACTGCTGCCGATTCCATAAGCCCCCTTGTCCAGCAACTTGCTCATGCTCCTATCCCCCACCCCCAATTACGCTATTAACTGTTTCACCGACAAATCCTGAAAAAAGTATATTCTTTACGATATAATACTTATTTTGTTGAATATTTAGAAATTAATTTGATGCTGCCTGAAGTTCAGCAACAGCCAGTCAAATTAATTTCAAAATATTCAACGGGTCCTGTATGGTTGCCTTGAAAATGAGATATGGGGACTTCATCGTTGAAAGAGTTACCTGAAATTATAATTTACATTAATCAAATCATTTACGTGTACCAAATCCTACTTAATTATTATACGAACGTATCATGAAAACAAGCACATCGTATTATGTGTTAGCGTTTAAGGATCAAATCTGGTCAAGAAAATGTTCATTTTCTCATAGAAGTTCATTTGCAGACCAAGAGAAAACTTCTTTTAGAAATTTACTACTTCAATTGACTGGCTCGATAACCAAGCCAGTCATTGCAGTAGTAAATTTCCAAAAAAAGTTTTCTCTTGGTCTGTAAATGGACATTTAAATTTAATAAGAAAATATATTTTCTTGATCACATTTGATCATTAAATTGTTAATCCATTGTTTTGTGATACTATTATTACCTCTATCCATTATTCAGCCACCTTCGCCTTTCTCATCACTGAAATCATGACCACTGTGACAGTCAGCCATTTCATTAGGATTCTGGGTATTGATACTTGACAGTGAACCGACTAATCTCTCCCGGACCTCTATCAAAGCATTCACTCAATACATTACATTTTTCAGCCATCAGTAAGCTGGTGTGAGCATCATGTAGGCATACAAAGCGCAGTTATCAGCCACTCTTGATGCACCGCTGTCTACTTGCATAACACTAAAGTAAAGATTTCCTAGCTCAATGAGAAGATTGATGGATTGAATGAATGGTCGGCTTAGAGAGATTAGTCATATTACTCGTGAAGTATAAATAACCAGAATCCTAATGGTGAGCTACTGAAAATGGACATGCATTGGTCCCACTATTCTACCAATATTGCCTAGGGTTGACTATTGAAAGATGTTATGGCAGCTTCAAGTGGCCAACTCAGATATTTAACCCTTTAATGGTCATACCGGCCTCTGTTATGGTCTTGTGTGGAATGTCCATTTACAGGCCAAGAGAATTACATTTTAGAAAACTTACCACGAATCACTGGCTCGATAACCGAGCTAGTCATTCAAGTGATAAATTAAAAATATTGTATTCTCTTGGCCTGTAAATGAACATTCATTAGGCAAATACCGAAATTTTCTTGACCAAATTTGACCATTAAAGGGTTAAAAATCTGGCAAAAATACTTCTTATTTGTGGCCAAATTTCAACTTTGGCTAAGTGGAGGAAATTCTTCATGAGAAAAAGTTGCGGACAGTGACTTATGGATACTTTAGCTTTCGTGGACAAAGTGGAGGTAACTCCTGGTTAATTAAAATAACAATTGACAGTCAAGGTGGGATATATTTTTGAAAGAATTTTGCACTGATATGACTGGCTAGTGGAGATAGTCATATTTGAGAAACATTCTACAAGATATTCCCTTCTCATCAATGATTATTTCTATATCTGAAGAGTTACCAATCTGTTTTAATGTTATGGTATTTTTGACATTTGATAGAAAATCCAAATATAGTGGTGTTCGGAAAACAAACAACAATAATGAAAACATGAATAATATTCACTTCCTAAGAACATGGTGCAACCTTTTAGCGAGTCTCAGTGTACAATGTCTATGGAGCTAGGAAGCATTACTGATTTTGTTCTAAACAGTACAGTACATGTAATAAACAAGCCATCAGACAATAATTTCATTGGCCAATAACTCTGGACCGGCTGAATATTTTGAAAAGAATTTGACTGAAAGTTGTTCGTGGCTAACACCAACACGTGTCAGTCAAATTGTTTTCAAAATATTCAGCATATCCTGAGATAAACCGCATGGAAAATGTAGTCTGCAGAAATTCATCTCTTGATCTGAAAATGGACATTTTTAATGAGAAAATTAAGATTTTCTTGACCAAATTTAATAACCATTCTGTTGAATATTTTGAAACTACATGCATAATTAATTACCTTGAAATAGGGATTCTGGCAATTCAGGGTTCGAAGTATATAAATCGATCCCAACACATAAAAAGTTGGTGAGGCTTAGCTAGAAATGGACAGGACATATTTAGAAATGGACCCCTCCTTACTTACAAGAGTTCCACCTCACTCACATTTTGCAGATCAAGATGATTATTTTTGAAAATTCATCACTGGAATGACTTGCTCGTTGCAAACAGACACTTCTCATAAGTCTTGATCTGTGCAGAAGCTGTGTTTGACCGGCTTGAGTGTTAACGGTCAAGTCATCCAAAGATGCGTTCTACAGGCATGAAATTGAGAATTATGATTACACTGATGAGAAAGGGGAGGTGTTAACCCTTTACCACACATATCAGCCAAAAACAGCTTCTGCAATGGTCTTGAGAAATGTCCATTTGCAGACCAAGATGATTTTTTGAAAATTTACCACTGGAATGATTGGCTCGATAACCGAGCCAGTCATTCCAGTGGTAAATTTTCAAAAATAGTCCTTGTTCTGCAAATGGACATTTTCTATGAGAAAATTGTAATTTTCTTGAATAAATTCGATGGTTAAAGGGTTAATAACTGTATCACGAAACAACAGATTAACCCTTTAATGGTCAAATCTGGTCCAAGAACGTCATATATTTTCCTATTGAATATCTATTTACAGGACAAGAGAAAACTGAAAATCTACCACTGAAACTCGGTTATGATTCCGGCGATACATTTTCAATCTCTTGCTTTGTAAATGGATATTCCACAAGACCATTTTTGCTGGCTTGGCCAGTAAAGGGTTAAATAGATGTTCAAATTTAGGTGTTTGAGATGGTAAACGTATTTGTTACGTTTCCACTACATTATATAAATGATATGTGTCATTTGGTGATAGAAATCTCTTAAAATTTCATTAGCCTATTATAATTGAGTGAACATAACTGACCACTAACATGATTTTTAACTTTATTTAATTTGACAAACCTTCGCACATAACTGTGCTTGGTCATGAAGCACATAGATGTGCAACATGTCGTCAAAATAAAGTTAGCCTTAAAAAGGTCTTACCTTTAAATCCTGTTACTGTTAATCCTTTAACCCGCAAGTCGGCCAAAAGTGGCTTCTGCAGGTGTATTTAGAAATGTCCATTTGCATACCAAGGACTATTTTTGAAAATTTACCACTGGAATAACTGGCTCGATAAATGAGTCAGTCATTCAAGTGGTAAATTTTCAGAAATAGTTCTCTTGGTCTACAAATGGACATTTACAGTGAAATGTGATGGTTAAAGGGTTAACAGACTAACCTGGCTACCACAACTTTTAAATCTATAATTGACGAATGAGAATGCAAGAATGATCCGAATACATCAGTAATTATGGAGAAATATGTGTGTCACTATAATCACCATATAAGTGGCTTTGTTACATTTGTCAAAACGTTTGACTGACCGACAGACTGACTTATATTAGCCGCATCTAACAAACAACAATAACAAAATTCAATGAATTATTTCTCTCTGGGCTGTCACTAATCTATTTGTTATTGGTACCAAGATCTGTAAATATTCTGAGAAAGCAATTCATAACAATAAACATCTGAGGAACTGGTAACTAATTTCTTTAATATTAATCAACCAGAAATTGGTAGTAATATGTTTGGAAATGATAATTATAACAAGGAATAAATATTAACGTTACCATAATAATGCAATCAAGCACAGCTATGGACTAGCTTTCAATAAGTATTTACTTAATAATAGTTACAATAAATAGAATTTGAAATAAATAATACTATTAATCTAATAATCATAATCTTGATAAGCAGAATTAATACAATGGAAGAAGATATTTTGATAAAAAAATGTAATAACAAAAGCAGATTCAACAATGACTGACCTCAGCTAGAGACCAAGAGGCCTCAGGGCTGGTGGCGCTCACCTGGAACATACCATAAACAAGGGTCCCTTCAGTCAGGTTTAGGTGAAATCACAACGAATAATGAGTAGTAGTTTCCTAACTGATTTTCTGGAAATTGTTGGAAAATCAGAGATAACCGCTGGAAAAATTGATGAATCAAATTTCTATATATCTGTTTGGAAGTTCACCGCCAGAGGGTCATTCGAGACAAATTTGGTTGAAATAGGTGAATAGTAATTGAGGAGTATTTTAAAACAAAAATTGACTTCAGTATATCCAAGAGGACCGGCAAAATTGATCAAACAGATTTCTAATAATTGTATCTAGATACTCAGAAGCCTATGGCGATATGGTCCCTTCAGTCAAGCTCGTTTTAAATTAGACCAATGGTTAATGAGTAGTCTTACAATATCTGACTTTCCTGACATTTTTTAAATTCAAGATGATCACCAGAAAAATTCTCTACAAATTTATAAAGCTATCACAATACGATCATTCAAGTCAATAAAGCCAAGGGTTAATGACGAGTATCATGATTTTTTTTGGGAAATCCAAGATGGCCGCCAGACCAACTGAAGAATCAAATTTCAGTATACGAAATTGGAAGTGCACCACCATAGAGTGAGATAATGTGCCCTTTATGAGGAGTGGTCTTGACTGATTTTCCAGAAATATTAGTAAAATCTAAGATGACTGACAAAAGTATGCCCATTAAAATTTCTCATTACATGTATGGAAGTACCATAATAGGGTCATTCCAGCCAAGTTTGATTGCAATCGGCTGAGCGGTTAATGAGTATTCGCTTTACCGATTTCCTAGACATTTTGGAAAAAAACTGACCAATTAAATTTCTTAGAAGTGATGAATCCTACTAACATAGGATACTTCCATACAAGTTCCGTTAGAATTGGCCCAATGGTTAAGGGGTAATGTTTTAAGTTTTCCGAAAGGTTTTGGAATATCCAAGATCACCGTCGGAAAAGTTGATCAATCCCAATTCTGTATACAAGTTTGGAAGTCTAATTCCATAGGGTTATGCCAGCTATGTTTGGTTCTAATCAGCCAAGCGTTTAATGAGGACTAGGCGTTTAAAGCAAAAGTTGACAAACAGACAGGCGGACGACGGACAGTCACCATGGCATAAGCTAACTTGACCTTTCAGGCCAGGTGGTAGTACCCTTTAAGACTACTTTAGTTTGTTTTGATGAGCTTTCGCACATTTATGTGTTTCACAAGGTATGGACCAAAACACTAAGTCATTGCTAAAGAAAGGTGTTAGCTGTTCTGTTAGTTTAACTCATTTGTTATGGCAAATAGCTCTTGTGGTCAAATGATTGTGGTTCCCTAAAACATGTGGTGACCACCTATCATAACACTAACACTCAAGCTGACCAAAATCGAAGGCCTTCTGCAGTACTCTCGAGATGTGTTCATTTGGAAATCAATAATACAAATTTTTTTATTTACCCCTCGATCAGTCATTCATTACCTTTCAAAAAAATAATTTTGTTCTCCAAATGGACATTTTATATGATAAAATTGAAATTTTCTTGAACAAATTTGAGGATTAACATTCCTCTTAACACAACCATGCCATTCCTCTTAACACAACCATGCCATTCCTCTTAACACAACCATTCAAACAGTCATTGCTAAAAAAGTTAATCGCACAATCAATATAGCCATTAGCAAAAAAAATCCATCCTTTAGGCATTCACACCTTGTTGACGACCTTTCCATATCAGTGTAACAAGCAAATGTGTTGCCTGTTCAATCATTATCTTCGAAGTAATCAGTATGTTCAATCCATTAGCCTCACTTCGACAACTCAGCTATGATTGGCTGACATGAAATCCTTATCTGCAGCATTGACTTTGGGGTGGCATTTTGCTACAAAGAATCTTTATCCAACAAGGTATAGCTAGCTATTGTTTCATTTTGTATTTTATGTTTAGTAACCATGTCCTCAATTATGCGTATGGTGTTTGTGGTTGGTGGGTAGCAAGATATTTTCTTTTTTTACAAGTTTACAGTGGGAGGTTGGCTCATATTTTGTGGGGAAATGGAGTGACATGATTAGAGTTTGTCAGATACATGTATATAGTGTCATACATTGCGGGTGGGTGGGGTGGGGGGTTCTAATTCATTCTCATGTTTCTATTTGGATGGTTTCAGCAATAGCCCGCATTGCTAATCCTATATTCCTTTTTACGTCTAGATAGATGATGGTCTCTGTTTTCGCTTCGATAAGGAAGTCATCTTCAGCAGAATGTTAGACAGGTTGGCGAGGAACGAGAGTGGCATCCATGTTCTTAGACATTTTTGGTTCTTCTGGTCAGGTTTATCCACCAGATTCTTCTAGTGTCTCACAAGCTTCGGTCCAAGATCAAATAAACCACAAGATTCTTCTAGTGTCTCACAAGCTTCGGTCCAAGATCAAATAAACCACAAGATTCTTCTAGTGTCTCACAAGCTTCGGTCCAAGATCAAATAAACCACAAGATTCTTCTAGTGTCTCACAAGCTTCGGTCCAAGATCAAATAAACCACAAGATTCTTCTAGTGTCTCACAAGCTTCGGTCCAAGATCAAATAAACCACAAGATTCTTCTAGTGTCTCACAAGCTTCGGTCCAAGATCAAATAAACCACAAGATTCTTCTAGTGTCTCACAATCTTCGGCCCCAGATCAAGGGTAGGTTATTTAGAGTGGGTTTCTGTGATTGTCAACACTATGATAGGGAGAACATTCACCTGTCATCATGATAGAGTAAAAATCAAAAAGTGGCGAATGCTTAATAGGATAGATTATCTACGCCAATGCCTTTATGGTTTGTGCATTTAACGATTTTACTGTGATCAGTGACAGTGAGTGTTTTAACGATGAGTATTCAGGATCTCTAGGATGGGGGATTAGCCCCTTCGGTGCTTCTTACCATCTTCTGGCCTAAAAAGCAAGTCTGTTGTTGGAGATAGGTTTGACTATATTACTAATACATGTGAAATGTTGCGCTTTCATTCAGCCTGACAATCCTCATAATGTATCAATCTTGTGTAGTCATATAGGGATGCTATGTAAGAATAACTGTCTAACTGCAAACCACCAGAAAATAATTTCAATGTTCAATAACTCTGGTCCTGCTGAATATTTTGAAAACAATTTGACTGAAAGTTGTTGGTGGCACCAACAACTTTTAGTCAAATTATTCAGCAGGTCTGGCGTTAACCTTTCCAACTATGACTTCCCATATCACATTTTCAACGTTCCCATACAGCAAAACTGCTTAATATTTTGAAATTAATTTGACTTGAAAATGTAGGGCAGCACTCTTCCAGTAATATTTATTTGACTAGAATATTTTTCAAAATATTCAACAGAATAAGTTTTATATTGTAAAGAATATACTTTTCAGAGATTTGTCAGTGAAAGGGTTTAAACCTCATAGAAAATGCAGTCTGCTCATGGAAAGATGTTGTCTGCAGAAATACAGCGGACAGTTAAAGATGCTTGATAGGCTGTTACATGCTGGGGGGATTCTGGGACAGAGCAGTCAGTCTGTTCGGCTTAACCCTTTAACCCTCAAATTTAGTCAAGAAAATTCCATTTTTCTCATAGAAAATGTCTATTTGCAGACCAAGAGAAGACTATTTTAGAAAATTTACCACTGGAATGACCGGCTCGGTTATTGGGTCAGTCATTCCAGTGGTAAATTTTCTAAAATAGTCTTCGTTTGGTCCGCAAATGGACATTTCTCAAGACCACTGCTTAAGCCATTTTGGCTGATATCAGGGCTAAAGGGGTAAGCTTATATACCAATGTAGAATATGTGGAAAAAATACGCTCCCAATTCGGTTTAAAGACTAGCGCACTCTGTACTTATTTTGCTAACAGAAAGATCACATATACAGGTAAGTAATTAAGATCACAGCCTATGTTTATCACTAAATATATTATTATTACTATTAATCACCATCTAATAGAATGTTATAATTTCAATGCTTAGGCTTATAGTATTCTCAGGAATCAAACTTGACTTAAATAAATGCTAGAATTTTATTAACGAAACAGAAGTTATAAGATTAAATTTTTAAACCGGAAATGTTGAAAGGCAAGCAGTAGCAGGTGGATTAATCTCTAATAAATAGACAAAGTGAATTGGCATGTTATATCAAATTAGTCACATTTACTGAACCGCAAAAGAAACGTCACATCAATAGAGGATATCAAAAGCTTTATTTTGAAATGTGCACAACTTTGACTATGGACATCGGAGGAAGCCAATTCTTTGCAGGCATAATCGCCACAGTTTGTAGAATGTTTTGCAAGTGTTTTCGCTTGGGGCTATCACACAATGGCCAGAGTTAGGGTACGCAAATCAATAACCTGTGTGCCCATCATGGGTATTGATCATTGACACACATCTCCTGTACATGGAATTAACAAGGCAGTTGATAAACACCATTGGGATCCAGGCCCATACCCTCAGGAAGGCTGCACTCAGTTCAGCTGTAGTTGTCGGCTTTGGCTGCACACTATGAAGTATTCTTTGGATCTCATCCCACAAGTGTTCAATGGAGCTCAAATCTGACCCGAGGGCAGGCCAGGGCATGACTCTGATGTTGTGCTGTCTCTGGCAGTGTGGGCATGGGTGTTGTCCTACTGGAAGGTGTAATTCAGGTGTCGCGCAAAATGTGGCACAACACGGGGTCTCGGAACTTGGTCAATGTACCTAACAGCCATGACCTCTGCCTGGACCCATGTTCTGGAACACCACAGGCCCAACTTTCTGGTTCAGGCCAATTCTACCCCAAACCATGATGTTTGGTCGTCCCCACGGGTCTCTTTCCATGACATATGTATCTGTATATCGTTCGCCCCTCCTTCGCCATACCCTGGCTCTGCCATATGTGGTAGAAATGCAGTAATGGCTTTCATCTGAGAAGACTATGGACCTACATTGCGGATGACGCCAATGCTGGCGATGCATGGCCTATTGCAGACATTTCTGACGGTGACGAGCTGTGAGTAGAGGACCCCTGGCTGGACGACAACATGCCATGTTGTTGGCAACCAAATGGCGTCAGACCATGCCTTCACCAATGGGTCGCTGGTGGTGGGGGGGGGGGGGGGCAATGGTCAAATGACCTTTTTCCGTTGCTCTAGCAAATCAGTCGTGGAGGTGTTGACACAGTATGTAGCGATCCTGTCATGGCGTTGTGACCCTGGGGCGACCACTGCGTGCTGTTATGGACGTTGTATTGCCGCCTCAGATGTTGCATAGTGTGTGCAGTGCAATTGAAGGCATTTGCAATGACTTGAGGACGTTGTCCGGCATTCAGACACCCAATGGCTTGTTCACGTTGTTTAGCACTTAGTCATGGCTGCTGTATCCAAGTCATAACTGGCAGCCTTTGAATTATGTATGTCTTTTATACCCAGAGCTACCATTAGTTGCACATGCATTTCAATTTTTCTGTGAATTGTTTGCAACTGCATCCCATAACACGCACGAGAGCGCTTTTTAACACATTTCAAGATGTAATCATCCAGGCATCTGCACACTATCTCTGGCCATTGGGTGATCGGCACAAGAGAAAACACTCGCAAAACATTCTACAGACTAAGGTCTGCAAAGAATTGGCTTCCTCCAATGTCCCTAGTCAAAGTTGTGCACTTTTCAAAATAAAGCTATAATAGCTCCTGATATCCTTTATTGATACGACGGTTCTTTTGCGGTTCAGTTTATTTTGTAAGATCATTTGGGATAAACACCAAATGTAAAATGAGTGTGATAAATTTGATATGAAATAATGGCAATATGTTTGATATTCTATTTATAACATAAGCTATTATAACATTGTAATTCCTCATGGTTTTTTTTCGTGTGACAAAATAGTGACATAAACATCAAATTAATTTTACTTCTTACGCTTGTCTTTATTGTCTGACACTTACTAACAAGTAGTGAAGTTTGGATACTAGTTCCAAAGAAGTGGCCCCACATTTACCTATATGTTTAGTGCAGTTAATATGGCTACACTTATTGTTCGAGAAGTTTCATTAACACTGTCACTGATTAATTCCACATAATTGATTTTCAAGCCAGGAAAACTTGAATATTTTGAAATTAATTTAACTGGAAGCCACTGCCTTAGCCAGCAACAGTTTCCAGTCAAATTAATTTCAAAATACTCAACACAATTTTATATCGTAAAGTATATTCCCCTCTCTCCTCCCCCCCCCCTTGAGAGTTGCAAGTAAAAGGGAACAGATAATGACTTCTGACATCCACCCCACCCCTTTCATAAGAGGCTAATTCCCACATCATATTTGTATTTAATTTATGGAGATGAGAATAAAACTTTAATGTTAAGCTAAATTGACCATTCCAGTTTATCCATCCATCATATGATGTCATAATCAACTACGTGACATGTATGATTACGTCATAATCAATAACATCATGAATGACGTAGATAAGTACAATTCATAATTGGTGATGGATTAAGCGTTGTTGTACTATTTAATAAAGATGCTGTTGAATATTTTGAAATTAATTTGACTGGGCGCTGCTGCCGCCACAGGCAGCAACAAATCAAATTAGTTTCAAAATAGTCAACAGCTTACCTGTTTAGTTTCCTGGAAATTGAGTCAGGGAGTTCAGGAATCGATCGATCCCAACACGAGCAAGGTGTGGGTGGAGCTTAGCTAGTAATGGCCGGGGATTAGCTTAAACTGTAAAGGCCCATTCTTGTATAATGACTAGATACAGTTCATTTTCCCGATCCTGATAGTGGTACCTATTAATTAATATAACGAGAGTTAATAAAATAGCATTGTTAAGAAGTTCAATAGTCAACTTGATAATACAGGAAATTTCTGACAAACCATCTTTATCAGGCTTTGTTGAAATCAACTCCGACTCAATAGAATAAAATTTTACATAATTAGAATAGAATATATAATATTATATATATATATATATATATGTATATATATATACTCCGTGTGATAAAAACACTTTATTTGTGTATAAATATGTACATCCTTTGTATTATTATAGCGTGTGAGAGTTCAGTGCAGACCGAGCACTGCACTGTTAGTGTTGATCACCATGGATGGATTACTATAAACATTATGCGCATGGAGTGGCTATATACAATGAACGTATGATGAATAAATATGACATTTAAAAAATTAAATAAAGTACGAGTATATATAAATATGAGAAAAAATTACTTTTTATGTTGATCTGATAAAATAAAGCATGATCGTTCAGTTATTGACCCTTTAATGGTCAAGCTGACAAATGCAGGGGGTCTTGCAAAATGTCCATTTACAGGCCACTACTACGTTTTCAAATTTTAGGTCTGAAATGAATGGTTTATTTATAAATTAGCAAGTCACTTGTGGTAAATTTCCAAAATTCATCTTCACTTGTAAATGGATATTCCCTTAGCAAAGATTTAAATTTCAGTGACAGATCTTGACCATTAAAACCTTTAACTCTCAAATTTGTGCTAGAAAATTTAGATTTTCTCAAAGAAAATGTCCATTTTCAGATCAAGAAGACTTTTTGAAAATTTACCAGTGGAATGACTGGCTCAGTTATAGATCTAGTCATTCCAGCCGTACATTAAAAAAACCGTACCCTTGGTCTGCAAATGGACATTTCTCAAAACCAGTGCAGAAGCCGTTTTGGTCGCCTTGAGTGTTAAAGGATTATCATGTTCACCCCACAAACAACATAGAATAAATCTGTTACGATTCTAATGAATGGTATGTTCAATATTTTGAAACTATTTTGGTTGGAAGATGATTCCAGCGTCTGTAGTCCAAATATGTAAAGAAATATTGTCTCAAAATTCAGTATGAGGTTTTCAGGAATGAAAGAGTTAAGGATTCATTTAGAGTATTGTAAACAAACTCTTCCATGTCAGTGAATAGTGACAGTTTACCTGTCTTAAACAACCACCTTAAGATGCACCAATAAGTGGTCACTAAATGCAGGTGATCACGTAATGCAAGTCAGTTATCAGAGGGGATAACTGTAGGCCTGTTTAAAAGACCACCTGGTTTATAAAACCAACATCTTTTAGATACAAAGAAGCAGGTGGTCAAGAAACTCGAAATAATCGCTTAGTGAATGTCCATTTGCCGGCCAAGATACTTTTTACAACCACTGGTCTGACCGACTCGTTTATTGAGCCAGCCATTCGAACTAGATGAACTGCATCCCACGTGATGAGCCCTTTAGTTTTTCCTCATATCACACATCATGTGAGGCAGTGTCGCAATATAAGGATTTCTAAAGATAGCATACCCACTTGATGAATCAAATGTTCAAACACATAAAAGTATGGAAACAATAATAAAATCGTTTTAATTGTGGTGTAAACTGAATGCAATGATGATATAGAACAAATCTGTAATGTTTCATTGGGATCGGATAAGCCCTTGATAAATTAAAAGTCAAGTTGTAACATTCTTCTAATTCTTGGTTCACAATAAGGCCGCCCATAAAAATGATTTTGTTTCCTGCAAACCGGGTGTAGAAAAAAGATTTCAGTAAGGAGGGAGGAAATTAATTTTTTTTTTAAATTATTAATTTATTTTAAATAGGTCATAAATATTTGGTTTCCAGATATTTGACCAGATATCAATTAAATATGGTTGTAATTGCCAAATTTGTTATGTTTTTCATGTCACAATTAGCAAAATGGATTCATATTGCATACAAATGGCATTAAAACACTGTAATTTGTATAGTTTGACAAATGTATGCATGTTTTAACATTTATGCTGGGTAGGAAAAAAAATTATTTTATTCCCGGCCGGGTGAAAACAGACAAATTTCACCCGGGAGGTTTACAGAAACCGAAACTATTTTTTATTTTTGCCTAAACTAAGTACATATATGGGAAAAATTTGAAAATCATTTCAATTATCATTGAGACTGGATGCAATAATGGCATAGATCAAGTATCTACAGCTTTATTAGGATCGGATAAGTCTTTGACGAATTAAATGTCCATTGAAAAACTTTAACATTTACCAAATTCCTGTAGCAAAGTAAGCTAAGTTCAAAACCCGTAAAATATGAAAATGTGAAAATCGTTTCAGTTATGATGGAGACTGGATACACTGGTGGTGTAGTTTTAATAAGATCGGATAAGTCCTTGATCAATTCAATGTCAATTGAAATACTTTAACATTTACCTAATGCTTGTCACGCCGGACATCATTTGGATCCCTATGTTGACATCCTCCACTTCACTATGGGCTCAACAAAAATAGTCTTATCTTGGCTTTCAAATAGACATCCCTCAAGACCACTTCAGAGGCAGTTTTTGGCCGGCTTGACCATTAAATGATTAATGATGAAATATGTTCATGCATAACCAATACGATGTTCAGATGATTACACGAATATTACCCCAGACCAATCAAAATTCATTTTATCAGTCACATGATCACACGGTAATAATATGGCAAACAAAATACATCATTGATGATGAGATGTTGACATATATTGCATGGTTTCCATAGGTGGCCATAATACAGAAGTCAAGACTATGATAAAAATTAAGGTATTAAAAATAACGTTTGCATAAAAGCCATCTAAAAAGGTTTTCGACCACTGACAACGACAATATTAGGTGCAACACATCTCACAACATACACATATCATAGGATCCATTCAAAGCACAGACTGGCACGAAAATAATATTTAATTATTACTAACTCATTTCATATTTTTTTTAAATCTGAATACTTCGAAAACAATGTTACTGAAAATAGTTCCTGTCTTATATTTTAGCAGCAACAAATTTCAGACATTTTCGAAGTAATCAGTATGTTTCATACTTTGTTCCCTTGAAACCAGGTTAAATTCAGGATTTCACGATTAAAATAGTTACGTTACTCGCACTGTATTTTACATAGGAGGACTAGTATATAACCAACACTTTCACTACACTATATATAAATAAATAAATAAACTGATATTAAACCGAAACAGGCAGTTGTATAAAAATAGTGGCCAATTATTACTTAATTAATATAAAATGATGACGATAAGATCAATGTAAAAGTATTAATATCACAAAACTGATACATGACGAATGACCAATGATATGTTTTACGGACAATATCAACCAAAGATAATTTAATGACACTCATCACGCCAAATAAGAATGATTCCCACATTTTGAAGACTACAAAAATGGTACAATATTGATACATTATGACGCTATGGTTTCAATACTCATAACAGTCACACCATACAAACGTCTTGCTAAACGATCATGAGTAATTTACATGTGTTACATGACGGAATTTGTGAAATGCAAGCAATATGTACAAAAATGAAAGACAAGTATGACATAAATCTAATAATAATGGACCTTTCCAGTTTTAGCCATGCCTCACCCATCTCTAGCTAAGCTTGTGTTGGGATCGATCGATCCCCGAATCCCTTGACTATCAATTTGCTGAAAACTATACAGATAAGTTGTTGAATATTTTGAAGCTAATTTGACTGGGTGCTGTTGCCGAGTCAAATTAGTTTCAAAATATTCAACAGGATATTTATTAAATAGTAAAAACATACAATTCGTACAACAAGGCATAGTCCGTCTTCAAATATGATGGATGAATACAGTGGAAAGGTCCATTGTAATAGAAAGTAGATCGTGTAATGACACTGAATGAGACCTTGCATTTGTGTGCCATTTGGTACATGTATATTAATCACACAATAATCCATAGGAAGTCCATCAAGCCGTTTATAACTGTGGTCATTTTAATAATATCTTAAATCTACCTTTGAGCCACACTTTCTGAATAGCAGAAGAGCTATCATTATATAGTGGACAACTCATATTGTAAAATACAATACATTTGAATCAGGTAACAATTTAAGATACATCGTAGTACTGACATTTCTCTTCCTTTAAATATATCTTTACTCACCCAATAAAATGTACAATAAAGAATTAATTGCAAGCCGATGTCAGTGCCCCTTGTCTCCATCAGATGGGTGAGTTTTTTGTTCATATGTACCTGTACTTAAGTGGCCAGTGTTTCTGTGACGCAACGATGATGTTTCATCTATAATTATCGCTACTGCATCCGTATGTAACGATGTTGTCCGTAGCATGGGTGTTGCTTCTGTACTGGTTGCCGGCTCTCTAGCACTATAAGCAGTATCTATATCACATGTTATCACATCAGAATTAACAGAGCTATTCACAGGTGTTTCATTATTTGTACACACTGACACCGGTGGAATCTGTAAGGTAGTTTCATTCCTACTGTTATTACCTTTATTACTATTCACCTTAATTGCAGTTGTTTCATCAAAGCTACCAGACTCCTCATCACAAGCACGTTGCTTCTGAAGAAGCATGCGAGACCTTGCGATACGCGACTTAGATTTCACATCTTTAAGATGATTTACTAAAGGATAATCAGTGTCACAATGTTCATCTAATGTCGCTACAATATCATCTTCATCAAGACTATCACCAGTTATTTGTTTCACCTCTTCATCACACTCTGCTTCATATAACCAATAATCTGTATCAACATCATCTTCATCCTCATCCTCATCATCTGCAGTAGTCAATGAACGTAATGATGAACATGGGTCTACATCACTGCTAAATGATGTATTCTGGTAAAAACCACATGTTTGATCTAATGAGTATGGGTTATTAGTATTACTGTTACTAGTGTTATTATTATGTTGTGAATTTGAAGATGACATTGTAGATGAGGATTGTGACTGTAATTGTATATCTATTAAGCTAAGATTCTGTAAGTGTCTATCAGATCTGGTTTTTGGATTTAGTTGAGGTTTTTCCTTCATTCCCGTCCGATCAGATCCTGTCCGACGCACTTTAACATCAAGTTTTGTGTTACCTATATCGTACAAAGGTGTTATATCTTTAGGCATATGAAACCAATCACCATACTTGCCTTTTAGGGATGGCTGGGAATGCGAATATGCATTACCATCAGTCTTGAGAATTGACTTCCTAGGACATTTCACATTTGGGTCACTGTGACACATTGGTCTGGTAGGACAGAGAAGTTTTGAAACCGGTCCAGCTGTTATAGGGATTCCTGGTCTAGGAGTTGTGGAACGGGGATTGGAATTTGTAGTCAATGAGTTTGGGCTGGAGGATTTTTTATCATGCACAGCATGTGTTTCACTCTCTTCTGAAGGAAAAAGTTCAGTTCGTATTCTCGTTGGCTGCCGTCGCTGATTGCGTGATTCCGGATTAAGGTCACTACGTGATCCCGATGTTAAGCTGCCAACCTCTGTACGTAAATCTGGGAAAGAACTGTCAAACGTCTCAGAGAATTGCACTGCAGTGCTGCTAGCAGAAGTCATACGACTGTCTGAAATACACAATTAAATAAGAATATAAAGCTACTAAACAGCTTTATGAGAAATTAATTTAAAAAGAATAAGTTCATTTAATGAAGCGATGCATTGACTCTGCCATGGAGACTTATTTTCAAATGCACGGTACTAAGTGTATACCTACGAATACTTGCTAGAAAATAATAGAAATCTATCCATAGGTTATATAGCAATGGGCACATCTTGAACTGGAGAATACAGGAGAAATGATAGAGTCACTGCATTCATTTGGTCCTTAAATGCTATTCAAGCTGGTCAGGCCAGGGACCCACTAGGGGCTCATTTCAATAATCCATACCTACTGACAATCATATACAATTTGTAATGTTCATGTAGTTACCCTCGTCCTGTAAGGGTAAGAGGGTATTACATTCAAGTATGAGCATGCATCAATGCCTGCATACACTGCATCTCACCTGTACCTCAGAAACTGCCGATTGCATTTGGCTCAAGTTTTAACAGAATGCTTGCTAACAAAATTAAATGGCTCTTAAATGGCCCAAGGGCCACAGTGCTCACCCAACTGATGAGGAACTGTAAACATGGTTAGATTAATTAATGCACAACAAGCAGCATTGGTCTATCAGGCACTCATAACTGTTGCCATAGACAGATGGTATTATTGACCAATGCAGCAAGCATCCTTACCACTAATACAACAAGAGCTACGCAAACGTTGCATAATAACACGACATGATGACAAATCAATGAATGAGAGCTTTCAGAAGTAGACCAGTCATCGTATGAAGATTCAAAGTGATTCGCTAAACAGTCATTGAGTTATTGTCTGGAAATCAATTTTCAAGATGGCTGGCAGCCAAATTGGATTTCAGTTCATCTTCAATTTCAACTAGATTCATCGGTCGATGACGCGTCATCGCAAATCCCCACGTTCACCGCTTTGAACTTTTGATGCACCCCACAACCCACCTACAGGGGCGGAGCCAAATGTAAATGTAATTTTGCACTCCGTGATCATATGGGTAACTCACATACCAAATTTGGATGAATTCCATCCAACAGTGTCAGAGGAGTGGCATTACAATCAATTTTTTTACCTTTTGACCCCACTCACCCACCCCTGAGGGTGGAGCCAAATGTAAATGTGCTCATGTACTCTATATTGATATGGGTAATCCATAGATCAAATTTGGTTGAATTCTGTCAAACGGTTTCAGAGATGCGTTACAATCAATTTCCGCAGGTTAAAATTTGACCTTTTGACGCCTCACCCAACCCCTGGGGGAGGAGCCAAATCTAAATGGTCTCATGCACTCCAAAATCAAATGGTAACTCAGATATCAAGGTTGAGTTCTGTCTAACGATTTCAGAGGAGTTGCGTTACAACTGATTTGATCTTTTGACCCCTGCCATGCCCCCCTGGGCCAGAGCCAAATCTAAATATCATCTTGCAAAGCGGAATCATATGGATAACCCACATACCAAATTTGATTTAATTCCACCCTATAGCTTGACGGACGGATGGACAGACGGACGGAGGCGATTACAATTGATCCCCAACATTTTTTTTAAACGTGGGGATAATAAGTTCTTTCCTCAGACGTAGTCCTGTCATCCCATGAAGTTTCGAAGCGATCCACTAAACAGAAATGGAGAAATAAATTTTCAAGATGGCCACTAGTGCCTGGAGGCCATCTTGCAGGATTTAGGATCATTGTCGAGTTCAATAGTTTCTTTCTCCAGAGCTAGTCCAACCACGCTATCACGAATCAAAGCAATCTGATAAACGGTAATGGAGTTATCACCCCGAAACCAATTTTCAAGATGGACACCCTTGGCTGGCAACCATCTTGGATTATGGATTATTGTCGATTTCGACGACTTTCTTCTCTAGACCTAGTCTAAACACCATATACTAGTGGCTGGCACCCATCTTGGATTTCGGATCATTGTCAATTTTGTACGATTTCTACAGACCTAGTCCAATCACCCTATGAAGTGTCAGTGATCCGATAAATGGTAACAGTTATCCGGAAAACACTACCACCTGTCCGGATGGCGCCATCACAATATCCCACCAAATATTGCTGTCTGTGACACTATTTACCAATAAGAAAAGTACCATTGACCAATGGGTAGCCATCCCTGACATTATTAACCCAGCAGATTACATTTACCAAATGGACGATGGTCACAGTAAAAAAAATTGGATGAGGAAATGCAAGAATATTGGTGTCATTGACATTATTGACAAATGGGAAAGGTACCAGTGATCAATGGGCAATCATCCCTAACATTATTGACCCAGGAGATGACATTTACCAATGGGCCAATGGTTACAGTAAAAAATGTGGATGAAGAAATGCAGGAATATTTGTGTCATTGACATTATTTACCAATGGGAAAAGTTCTATTGATCAATGGGGCAGCCATCACAGACACTATTGATCATTAGTTCAATTGTCACAACACTGGCATTTACCAAAGGGGCAATGGTGAGGTCACAGTAATAAATTTGGATGGGGGAAATGCAAGAATATTGGCATGATTGACCAACAGGAAGAGTACCATTAATCAATGGGGCACCCTTCTCTGACGCTATTTCCATTTGATTGAAGTGTACTAAAGGAACATTTGTGACAAATCCTGTTTTAGTCCATTACCAATTTATGAAACATGCGAGGGTTCAATACTTAAAATGCTTTAAAGAGCCAGAGTTATGGCCCTTATTTCAAGTTGTAGCTACTTCATATTCATATGGTGAATAGATATTCCCTGAAGGAATATATCTGCTAAATTTGTTTTTAATCCATCAACAATTGACAAAACAAATGTATTTTAACCAATGGGGTCGATAGTTTCAAGTGTTAATGAAGCAGAGTTATGGCCCTCATTTAACTGTCACGCCTCTTTATATTCATAGTCCAAATAGATTTTGACTGAAGAAGCATATCTGCTAAATTTGATATTAATCCATCCAAAATCGATGAAACAAATGGATTTTCACCATAGGGTTCAATAGTATATGAACTTAATGAACCAGAGTTATGGTCCTTGTTTAAAAATGCATACTCTTTATATCCATAGTTCAAATAGATATTTGACTGAAGGAACATATCTGATAAATTTGTATGTATTTTCCCCCATATGGCTCAATACATAAAACACCTCAACGAAACTGAGTTATGTCCCTTGCTTAAGAGTATGGTCACTTCATATTCATAGCTCCAATAGTCTAAAGAAACATATCTACTAAATTTAGTTGTAATCCATCAATAAATGACAAAACATGCAACAAACATATTTTCCCAATATGCTTCAATACTGACTTAAAATATAGCAAGGGCTATAACTCTGTTATGTGTAGGCATGGCCTCTTCATCTTCATAGCCCAAACAGATATTGCTAAAAGGAACAGATCTGCCAAATTTGGTTTTAATCCATTGATAAATGACGAAATGTGCCATAAACGTGTTTTCCCCACAGGCTTCAATACTTAAAAACGCTTTAATGAACCAGAGTTATGGCCCTTGTTTAAGGGTGTGGCCTCTTCCGCCTTATAGCCCAAATAGATATTGCCTAAAGGATCATGTCTGCCAAATCTGGTTTTAATCAATTGATAAATGACGAGACGTGACACAAACATATTTCCCCCATTAGGCTTCAATACTTTGGAAATATAGCAAGGGCCATAACTCAGCTATTTGTGGGTGTGGCCTCTTCATCTTCATAGCCCAAATAGATATTGCCAAAAGGATATCTGACCAATCTGGTTTTAATCCATCAACAACTGGTGAAACGTACCACAATTGTTAACAACCGACAGACAGACAGACAGAGACAAATCACTTCAATACTTTGAAAATATAGCAAGGGCCCTAACTCTGCTATTTGGGGGTCGGGCCACTTCATCTTCTAACCCCAATAGATATTGCCAAAAGGAACATATTTGCCACATATGGTTTGAATCCGTTGATAAATAGCGAAATGTGCCACAAATATTTTCCCCATAGGCTTCAATACTTTTAAAACATAGCAAGGGCTATAACTCCGCTACTAAATTCTGTATAGAATACCCATAGAGTCCTTCCAGCCAAATTAAGTTGAAATCTGGCAAGCGGCTAATGAGTAGCATTTTTCCTTCTGGCCAGGTGAGCAAAAATCTAAGATTTTTACCCAAAAACTGACCAAACAAAATTTTGAATATAAGTTCTGGAGCCTGCAACCAGGGTCCTTCTAGCCAAATTCGGTTGAAATTCACCAAGTGGCTAAGAAAGAGATGCATTTTGACAATTTGCACTAAGATTTTCATCCAGAAAAATTACCAATCAAAATTCTGTATATAAGTTCTAAGTTATCTCCATCAAAATCCACCAAATAAAATAAGATGGCCACCAATCAAATCGATCAATAAGGTTATTTTGAACAATCTCTATGACCCAAGGATGCTTCCTTGCAGATATGTTTCAAATCAGCCTAGCACTTCTTGAGAAGTCGGTTACGCTTGTTTCATTTATTTCTTATAGAATTTTAGGTAAAAATTTAAATTTGGAATGCTGATATTCATATTTACCGGTAAACTAATTTTCGCCATCAAAATTGATCAAATAAAAAAAATCCAATATGGCTGCCAAATGCTAATATTTTGGCTGGTTGATGATGGCCACCCGTAATCTCTATAAATCATATTTACAAAATTTAGGCCTAATGCTTTTAGTGTTTCTGGACAAGTTGTTTTTGTGAAAACTAGGTAATCTAAGATGGCAACCAGTCAAATCGACTAATCAAGTTCCTGCGAACAAACTTGGTCTAGGAATTGCCCAGGATGAAGTTTCTTGAGTTTCAAATCACTTGGCCAAGCAGTTACCGACAAGATGTTTAAATGTGTATCTAAAAATAGTAATCCAAGATGTCCATTGCACAAATCGACCAATCAGCTTAATTGTTGTGGAGTGATTGTAGGACAGATTGTGTGCATCGTTATGTATCACGTAAGAAGTCATACGTGATATCATAAGCGAGTCACGAGTGAATCATGAGTGCATGAGGAGCATCGCACAGTGACCTTGAACTGAGTGAGATTGAGTTTACTGTAATTTGTTACTCGTCATGCATTGTATCAGTTTAGTTCTAGAGATTAGAGTTGATTATACTTTCAAACACAAAAGGACTTTTTCTATTACCTGTATTTTGACTTGTTGACACCCCATCTACCTGACTGTTCTATGTGTGGGATTATACTAGGATTCAATATTTTTACGCTAACCCCACATTGTTGTGCAGTAACCAGGATAGAGTTTAAGAATGGCTGACAAGTCAAGATTGACCAAATCGTGAGCTGTTTATTGCGGGCAAATTACTAAGTTACAAAACCATATTCAGGACATTTTCGTGTCTGCTGAGCTCAGTGTATACATCCATGATTCTGTCATTGCCAGTCTGGACTTATTCCGAGAGAAACTTGTTATCATTATGGATTTGGATAAACAGATCACAGAAATGCTAGATGACGAATTGGAACCATTTCTCATAGAAGCCGATGATTACACTATGCAGGTAAGGGAGATGTTTATCAAATAGGAATGACAATTGAATCGCGGGTTTCCTCCCACTGATACTATTCCTAAGCAGACAAATCTGTTGCAAACAAATTCACAGACATGTCAATCTACCAAAGTTAACGCTAAAGAAATTCAATGGCAATATTCTTCAGTGGTCAGGATTCTATGACTCGAATCTGCAATTGGATTAGACAATGGGCATACGAACGGTAAAAAATTCCAGTACCTGCGAGAACAGGTAACGGGTTAGGCAGCACGGGTTATTGGCAGACTCATTGACAGCTGCGAATTATGTACACGCTATAGATTTGCTTAAAAATCGCTATGGACAGCCGCACCAAATTATCAACGCCTATAAGCGAGCACTGTGGGAATTACATAAGCCAGACTATACCTTGGATTCATTACATGACTTTTATGATTGTCTGGAGTCACATATTCGCAGCCTCAGTACTCTAGGGAAAACTGTCGACTCATACAGATTTACTCGTGCCTGTAATCTTAGACAAGCTTCCAGCAGGTGTATGTAAACAAATAGCACGTGAGCACAAAGACAGTGAATGGATGATGGATGATTTATGCACATCTCTTTTCCGCGAAATCAAAGTTCTACAAGCAGGTGGGGAAAGTTTGTTTGTCTGCGATGAAGACCCTTTTTATGCTACAGCTGCTTTTCATACACGCTCCACATCTCGCCGATCAGGATTTTGCGATAACAAGTCAACAGTACGAGATTCACAGACATTAAAATGTGCTTTCTGTAAGGGAACCATTTTTCTAATGACTGTATGGTAATACTGGATAAATATAAACAACGCCAAGTTGTAGTACGTGACAAATTGTGTTATAATTGTCTCGGTAAACATAGAGCAGCAGAGTGTAATTCTTGATTCAGATGTCGTGTGTGTAAAAGAAAACACCACACTTTGTTATGTAATGAATCCAGTAGTAATTGTGTTATTACTTCGATTAATAATAGTAGTGTAGCAGGTGAGCCGAGTCGCGTGTCGTGTGCTGAAGAAACAAGTTACATTGGCCACTTCTAACGGGCCTGTTCTTAAAACCGCTATTGCCAGTGTTTCAGCTGGATGTAAGGAAACCCCTGTTGTGGTCTTTTTTGACGAAGGAGCCCAGCAGTCACTCATTACACAAGAGACAGTGGATATGTTAAATCTAAAATGTGAAGAAACTGAAAACGTTTGATTATCTATTTTTGGCCACCTCTCAAGTATGCAATCCTTACCAGTGGCAAGATTCCAATTGCATACCAAGACTGGTTCTGATTGGCAATATGTGCTCCAGTAGTGTCCAGAATCTCCACTCCTATGCAAAATTATGTGGATAGGTTTGTAATCAATTTACCCCACATCAGGGGCTTACAGTTGGCGCATCCATCTTCGTGTGTGAACGAGGATGTAACATCGGTTCTGATCTGTGCAGATTATTATTGGTCGATTGTTGGTGACCACATTATTCAAGGAGCCGGTCCAACGACCGTTTTTTCTAAACTCGGTTATCTATTATCCGGACCCACGACGTCAACAAACCGACACAATCAAGCGAGATTTCGCTGTATCACATCAACGTGGACTTTATAACTCTCATCAACAAGAAGTATTTGACCTACAGTGATTTTGGGACTTGGAATCGATCGGAGTTTGAAAAGATGAGCTGGAAACTGTATCAAGTCATACTGATTATCGTGAAATGCACCTTCGTAAGGAACAAGGTCACTATATTGCAGTTACCTTGGAAGGAGGATCACGCGTCACTATCGACTAACCATCAAGTAGCAGAGAAACATATGCGTGCCATGCTAAGAAGACTTGCACCTGATGTACGCGAGGCTTACGATAATATTATCAAAGAACAATTATCACATGCTTATATAGCCTTGTTACCAGATGATGACATTATCTACCTCATCATGCAGTGTTAAAGGAATCGACTTCCACTCTGCTTCACATTGTTTACGATTGTTCCTCTTTTCAAAATGATGCACCTAGTTTTAATGATTGCCTACAAACTGGAACACCATTGCTTAACAATCTTGTAGCAATCCTGCTGCGTTTCCGAATACATAAGGTGGTCTTGACAGCAGATATTCAGAAGGCAAATTGGATTAGACCGTGATGACAGCAAATATACACAATTCTTTTGGCTATCTGACTATCAGGACCCCGAAAGCGAATTCAGAACATTTGTTCACCTTTCATACTTAAGTCAACGGTACGCAATCACTTAGAGGCTTAATCGTCTGACATTACTCAGGATTTGATTACTAATAGTTACATGGACAACGTCACGACTGGATGTCATGATGAATTGAGTGCTATCAAATACCATGACGAAACGATTGAAATCATGAATTCAGGCGGATTTCAGTTAAGACAATGGTCGACAATCTGTGTTGACGTAAGAGAATAAATTGAACCAGACGGATTGCTGGATTCAAAACGTGAAGTTAATGTTCTGGGCCTTCAATGGGACACTGCAAATGACCGTCTCTCATTACGTAAAACTACTGTTTCAGTAAAAGGTCAGGGCATGCTTACTAAATGTACAGTTATACAGATAGTTGTGAAGATTTTTGATCCATTAGGTTACTTAACTCCAATCCAGGTATGTGCTAAGTTATTCATTCAAAAACTCTGGAAGTCTGGGTATAGTTGGGACGAACTCCTTCCTAATGAACTAGTATTGTTGATGACCTTTCACTAGCTTCTACAACATCAATCGATCAAAGATATTTCAGTCTCAGTTCAACATACGGGTCTACATACGAGTTACACATTTTTGTGGATGCTGGAAAATCTGCATATGGTTGTACAATTCAACATGAACAAAATACTTTAGTTATGGCAAAATCTTGCATCGCACCAATTAAGGAACTTACTATTCCTGTGGTAATCGCTTCCAATCTAATAAACTTTGTGCTCAATTCTATCAACAAACTTCTCATCATTACAAAGAAAGTTCTGTGGACTGACAGTCAAATTGTGCTCCACTTGATAAATAGTAATAAGAAAATGGCTCATGCACATACCCTCTCACTCTGGGGCTAGTTGTTGCGACCGCGTGAGTTCAGTAAATCGCAATTGTGCATGACCGGGTATTCACTTACTGGCTGATGCAGACAATCAGCTGCATGTATAGGCTTCAAAAATGGCTAACAGAGAAATTGAACTGATGCAAATTTACATATTTTTATCAGAAATAAAAATGTATTGGCTGTATTAATCTGACACTATTCAAATATGTATAGGTTTAGTAACAAAAACGTTATTTTGGAGACTAGACATCCGGTGAGAAGATACTGAACTCTGAAATGTCGCTTTTGAGAGAATCATGAGTGATCTAGCCAGTATATACGATATCTAAGGCCATACACAAACATATCTAAAGCAATATTTGCCATCAAAATCAACCAAAATAAGAAAATCCAACGTGGCTGCCAAATGCTACCTTTTGATTGGTACATGACTGCTTTATATTTTGATATATCAACCTCCCACGAACAATGTTTAATGGCACACTGTCCTTAATCATATTTCCAAAATGCCCTCCTGATCGATTGAACAGTTTTGTAGAAGTAATTTTTTGGGAAAACTAGGTCATCCATGATGGCTGCAAGATAGATCAACCAATTAACTTCTCTAGAACAGATTGGTTTAGGAGTTCCCTAGATTAAGTTTCTTGAGTTTCAAATCCATCGACAAAGTGGTTTTGGAGATATTCAAATATGTTTCTAGAAATAGCTCAAAACCCAAGATGGCCTAGCTGAAATGGACAAACTATCTTTTTAAATGATCTTGGATTTCTATGCCCCAAGGATGCTTCATAGTGGCTCACCAACCATGAAAATAAGAACCACCATGACCCCCAAAACTGCCAAGGAGCACCTTGACCACAAACCTCCAAGAACCACCCTGACCCCAAAAGCCCGCCATGGACCTTGATAACAAACCACCAAGACCTCACCTGGCTCACAAACTGCCAAAATCACCAACATTTGGCCAATTTGATCAAGTTCAGCTTTCACACATCTCCTTAATCATTTGACAAATTAAGCTTTCACACATGTGCTTCATCAGTAGGCAAGTTGAGCTTTTACACACATACCCTCATCAGGTGACAAGTTGAGCTTTCACACATGCGCGTCATCAGGTGGTAAGTTGAGCTATTGCACACATGCTTTGTCTGGTGGCAAGTTGAGCTTTCACACATGTGCTTCATCAGGTGACAAGTTGAGCTATTGCACACGTGCTTCATCAGCTGACAAGTTGAACTTTCACACACGTGCTTCATCAGGTGGCAAGTTGAGCCTTCACACATGTGCTTCATCAGGTGACAAGTTGAGCTATTGCACACATGCTTCATCAGCTGACAAGTTGAGCTTTCACACATGTGCTTCATCAGGTGACAAGTTGAGCTTTCACACACGTGCTTCATCAGGTGACAATTTGAGCTATTGCACACGTGCTTCATCAGGTGGCAAGTTGAGCTTTCACACATGCGCTTCATCAGGTGACAAGTTGAGCTATTGCACACGTGCTTCATCAGGTGCAAAGTTGAGCTATTGCACACATGCTTCATCAGGTGGCAAGTTGAGCTATTGCACACGTGCTTCATCAGGTGACAAGTTGAGCTATTGCACACGTGCTTCATCAGGTGGCAAGTTGAGCTTTCACACACGTGCTTCATCAGGTGGCAAGTTGAGCTTTCACACATGTGCTTCATCAGGTGGCAAGTTGAATTTTCACACATGCTTCTTCAGGTGGCAAGTTGAGCTTTCACACATGTGCTTCATCAAGTGGTAAGTTGAGCTTTCACATATATGTTTCAACTGGTGGCAAGTTTAGCGCGCACATGTGTCCTCATCAGGTGACAAGTTGAACTTTCGCAGACGTGCCTCATCAGGTGGCAAGTGGAATATTTACAAGGCTTATATAATCATATTACAGCTACAGTTGATTAACCCTTTCATGCTGAAGGCGGCCAAGAGCGGCCTCTCCAGTGGTGTTGGGGCGATAATCGCCTGCAAATGGACATTCAATAAGGAAATAGTTGGATTTTTTTCATCAAATTTAGTCATTAAAGGGTTAAGTCATGACAAGCTAAGAATAGAGGAATTCAATAGTAGTGAATTACCAATATACATGAGAGTGAATAGTTGTTTAGATAATCCCTTTTGTTCAGTCCACAAAGTTTTATAAATCTGTAACCAAGTAGAATCTAAGTTATCGTACAAAAACCCAACTCCAAATCCACAGATCAGCAATTAAGGCAGATAGAAGGTAAGATGGACGGATGGTATGGTACAAAAAATAACGGCCTTCTTATCCCCATACTACCAACACAGTTTCATCCAAATACTGCAATTAGAAGTGTTAAGCTATCGAAGCAAAAGCCCAAAATCTCTATAATAATCTAGCCCCATAGCCAACCTACCCATAAAGTTTCATGGACATCGATCAAGCTTCAAAGGCTCAAGTTGATTCCAACAAACATAACGTGGGTAGAGCTTAGCTATATATGGGGGGGGGGGGGCATAGCTAGAAATGGGCAGAGCATAGCTAGAAATTGGCTGGGCATAGCTAGAAATGGATCCATCTATTAGGGTTTCACTACTCTTGGACCATAAGACAAAATGATGCTGAATGCAAAGAATTAATGCTAGAAAAGAGTTTTGTAGCAAGGAAGCTTTGATCTAGTGATTTCATTGTCATTATCAACCTCTGATCCAAATAGATAAGTATGTATGTATAGTTACAATAGGCCTAACCAAGCGCGAAATAGTAGCCCAGATGATTTGATATGCCTAAAATCTTAACCCTTATCCCTCTCATGTCAATATTCTATATTTTCCAATGACAACCGGAAAGAAACTGGTGTACATTATCACCAATTTTGATGGACAATGTTGCTCTCTTTGACAGCAACATCTTCAACCAAATTTGTTGATACATGAACATCAATTCATCTATTAATTTAATTTGAAAATTTCAAGTCTTGACATCAGTGTGTAAGGGTTTACTTTGGTGCAGAATCTGCCATCATAACATTGATGTCACACTCTCCGCATAATGAAAAAGAATGCAGCCACAATGGAGCCTACAGGCAGCAACCATAGTCAGGATGAAGACCTATAAACTAGTCCCAACCCCTCTCAGTTGAGGAGTATAGTTAATAGATCAATCATATGACATCATAATCAACAACGTCAGATGTAGGCTGATGTCATAATCAACTACACCATGAATGACTTGATTTAGTCTGTATTAAATGCGTATTAGTCTGTAAGCGTCTACGAATTGTATGTTTTTACTATTTAATAAACATGTTGTTCAATATATTGAAACTAATTTGACTGGGCACTGCTGCTGTCATAGGCAGCAACAGCAACCATTCAAATTAGTTTCAAAATCTTCACCAGCTTACCGGTATAGTTTTCTGGTAATTGAGATTCAGGGAGTGTATGGATAGATCGATTCCAATACGTGCAAAGCGTGGGTGGACCTTAGCTAGAAATGGACGGCGCATCGCTAAAACAGGATTCTCCATTCTCCCTCCAAACGCTATAAGATGTAAGTAAAAGCTTATGTCTGTCCCCGCACACACATGAACATGCATAGATTGAGCATGCATACATTCTGAGGCACTCAGATGGTCATACGATGATGCACTGAGTGAGTATGCGATGGAATGAGGATACATATGATCACCAGCATGACAACAAGCACAATGGTATAATGAGCATGGATGACATGAACAATGAATATAGCGAGAACGAAGTATGATTAAAAAAAAAAAAATTGTTTCAATATATCTTTTATGTACCCATATTTTATTAATAATAATTCTAAAAGAAGCATAACAAGGTGTTAAAAAGGTATTAACATATTCGTAGAATAAAAGATGTAAAAAGGTCTACAGACATTCAAATCAAAATGAATAACAAAGTAGGACTACAGAAATCAAACTTACATGATCAACACCCACCCCAAAAGATTTTCAGAAAGGAAATATTGAAATATTAGCTTTGAATTAAATGCACATATAATTGTGGTATAATCACACAGCATTGTTAAATACAGGAGACAAAGCTAGTTAAGATTAAAGCAGGTGATCTGACTGCTCAAAATGTCCCTTTAACCAATTCTTCCCGACTATGTTATGGGTCAAGTTGACCAGAAAGAGATTCTACAGTGGTTATGAGAAGTGTCCATTTTCCCCTAGAATACCTGGCTCATTTATTGAGACGGAAATTTAAAACAAATATTCTCTTGATAAATGACACTTTCTATGTGAAAATAGAAATTTGACTATTAACTCTTTAAACTCTCAAATTTGTTCAAACAGATTTCAATTTTCTCATAGAAAATGTCCATTTGCGGACCAAGAAAACTCTCTTTTTTTTAAATTTATCACTGGAATGACTGGCTCGATAACCGAGCCAGTCATTCCAGTGATAAATTAAAAAAAAAGAAGTTTTTTTGGTCCGCAAATGGACATTTCTCAAGACCACTGCAGATGTCATTTCCGTCTGATATGAGTGTTAAAGGGTTAAAGAGATAAACAAACACCTAAGTGACATAAAAACATATCAATAAAGACATATCCTAGAATGACATTCTGAAAATTGATAAACTTCATATTTGACATATACTCAACCCTCCATATAAAAAGAAGCATCAATAATCCTTAATCTTGGATGACGTCAGTGCGGTGTTAAATTAGTTAAAAAACATTCTAACTAGGGCCAAGTTCGACTCCTACCCATAGTTAGCTATAGCTAACTAGATTCTGAGTCGAACTTCAAATAGTTAACTAGCTAGTCAACTATAGTCAACCGAGCACCCAAGCTCGGTTCAGATGGTTAGAGTGATATTTGCGTAAATTTCAAAATGGCGGACACTGATCGCTTGCCACGAATAAATGCATATAAAACTGTAAACATTTCACTAAATAACTTAGGTTTGATGAAATTATGCTTTCCCATTGTATGTCAATGTTCCCAAGCCCCTATTCCTTTCCACTTTATGTCATATGGACGCTTTTTGACATCTTAGCGAACAAAAATAACCCATTTTCCTAGGCCATCAAAACAGACACCAGAAAGGGTTAATGAAGACTGGTACCTGGCTCCAACTTTTCCCCAATAGTAATTCATTGGGGAACCGGGAACCAACGAACTATAGTTAACTATTCAGTGTTTGGCTTGACATAGCGACAGTGCATGTTCAGTAAACCAGGAAACTGACTATAGTTAGCGAGTCGAACTTGACCTAGATGGACTGCATCCTACATGTCAAACCCTTTAGTTTTCCCGCAGTTCACACATTCATGCAAACTAAGGATTTCTTAAAATGGTATACCCCTTGATGAAATCAAATGTCTATTGAACAAGAGGCCCAAGGTCCTGTAACGCTCATCTGGACCATTAGCATTTGAACCATTTGCATGTAAAATAGACATAATGGATAGTTTTCGGAAAAATCCAAGATGGCCACTAAAGAAATTGATCAATCAAAGTTTTCGTTTGGTATGTTGAAGCCTACTGCCTTAGGACCATTCCCCTCGTGTTTCATTGAAATCAGGCTATTAATTACAATTTTTAACTGATCCTGGCAAATTTTCAAAAATCTAAGGTGGCCGCCAAAAAAAAATCAACCAAACAAAATTCTGAATAGAAGTTCTAGCGCCTACCACAAAAGAACCCTTCCAGCCAAATTACGTTGAAATCTGAAAAGCAGTTAATGAGTAGTCTCTTAATAAATTCCATTAAACTTTGATAAATCTAAGATTTTCACCCAAAAAATCGACCAATTAAAATTCTGAATATATTTTCTGGAGCATACCTAGATAGGGTCTGTTTAACCAAATACGGTTGACATCCGTCAAGCGATTAGTTATGAGTTGTCCTTTGACAATTTACGTTAAGTTTTTCATAAAATCTAATGACCAATCAAAATTCTGTTTCTAAGTTCTGAACTAGACAGCCATAGGGTCCTTCCAGCCAAATTAGGCTGAAATCCATCTAGTGGTTAATGAGGAGTAGCATTTTGACAATTTGTGGTAAATTTTTCATAAAATACAAGATTTTCGCCCAACAAATTGACCAATCAAAACTCTGTATACTAGTTCTAGACCCTACCGCCATGGGATCATCCAGGCAAATTTAGTTGAAACCCCTCAAGAAGCTGAGGAGGAGCAGCAGTTTGACAATTTCCAGTAAATTTCACATAAAATGTAAGACTTTCAGTGAAAATATTGACCAATCAAAATTCTGAATAGAAGTTCAAGAGCCGACTACAAAAGGATCCTTCCAGGAAAGTTTAGTTGAACTCTGTCAAGAAGATAAGGAGGAGTAGCAGTTTGATAATTTCCGGTAAATTTCTCATAAAATCTGATTTTCACACAAAAAATTGACCACTCAAAATTCTGATTTGAAGTGCTGGACTGGTACCAGGATAGGAATTCTGCAAAATTAACTGTCTTTCCTGTCCTCATTGCCGATAAAGATCAGAGCTCTGTGACCTTGACCGTTGTACTCAGTGTCATCATCCCAATTCCTAACAACAAAAGCAACCATGTCTTCCTGTTTAGTTCAAAGCCTTAATCAATCCTGAAATATAAGCTAAAGTTTTGCTATGTGGAGGAGCTTGCAGTGACCTTGACCTTGTTACCTCAATATCATCAAGCTGATTCCTAAGAGTATAGGAAACCATGTATCCATGTTATGTTCTGATGGTTTGACAAATACAAAAACACACCAAAACGATTTGAACACACCAAAACGATTTGCTAAACATAAAACTTAACAATGCCGCTAAGATTGTAGTCATCAGATAAGTGATAGCTATGTCCCACCTATGTTCGCATGTGAGACCAAAAATTGTCTCTTACATGTAGCCTACAAAAGAACATTTCTTAACCCTTTAACCCTTAGCCCGCTGTGAAAATTTTTAAATTTCAAATTAAATTAAAAGATGAACTGGTGTTCATTTTTAAACAAATTTGTTGGGAGATGGTGCTGTCGTAGAGAGCAATATCTCCCACCAAAATTGTTGAAAAATATATACCAGTTTCTTTGCTGTTGACAGTAAAAGATAGAATATTGACATCAGAGTGGTAAGGGTTAACCCTCAAGTCGGCCAAAAAAGGCTTCTTTAGTAGTCCTGAGAAATATCCATTTGCAGAACAAGAGAAGACTATACTATAACTAAGCCTGTCATTCCTCTCTTGGTCTCCAAATGGACATTTTCTATGAAATAATTGAATTTTTTAAAGGTTGATTTTGGCCATCTTGAAAACTAGGAGGTTAACTTTGGACAGTTGATCAGGCAGATCTCTTAATTAGAAAGTAGAAGTAAAATTATTACCCGAGAAAACAACGACATTACAAAGTAGCAGAGAAAGAAATTTTGTAAAAATATCACAATCATGCCAAAATACATTTGATTGGAGGACATGCATACTAAATGGACTGACTGACCTCTCCAGACCAAAACCTTGTGTGAATAGCTCTGTTTGCCTGGAATGGAAGGCACAACCACGCATGATTGTAATGTCATGGCAAACAATTTTCACTCTAACTCTGGTTATTCCTGTAACGTACCATACCTCATTTCGAATGAAGAATCTATATATAATCAATGCTAATATTTTGAAATTTCTTTACGGAACGTTGCTGATAGTAATATGTCATTGATATTTCTGTCAAAATAATGAACCGCATTTTGACAATAATATAACTTGTTTAACGATATCAATGAGACTAGATTATGCAAAGTCTATACATTGTCCATGATTTAACCGCGAATATTTTGACAGTAATTTAATAGGAATCTATTGCTGTCTAAGGTAACGGCATGTTCCAGACAAATTATTTTCAAAATAATCAATTACTTTCCTGCATATTTCCTTCTATGAGATGAAGGCAGCACACCAGGATCTGATGGTTTGTAAATCAAGAAACTTAATTCATGGGGGAAAAAAACTGGCTATGCTCGCCGAGTTTTGGAACGAACAAGATCCACCAGAGATCAGTGTGGCTGATGAAGTTCAGGCAATCTGAGTGAAAAATATTCCAAAACAATTAATAAATTAGCTTTGAGTCATTTAAAATGTCTACTACCATTCTGTTTAATAATACTTATTATCTCCCTTGTATAGCTGGGATGACAGGAAATTGAGAATATAACTTTTATTCCGAGACTGACTCAAGGTAAAGCAGGTGTATGTCTACAGGTGAGTGAATCTAATTAATCCATGCTAGCTGCTTGATGCTGTTATAAAAGCTGCTCGCTACTGGGTGATGTGAAATAAACAAAAATAAGCAAATAATTAGTAGGCAAATCCTGTCTGTTTACAGACATAGCTAAACTCAAGGAAGCAAGCAAATAATTTTTATACAATGTGCTTTGATAGAGAAGTCGTCTCCATCACTAAACACTATGTTCCTATCAGTAGCAGAAAACCAAATTAAACTAAATAAAATTTACCAAGCATGATTTTTATGAAATTTAGCGCAGTTAACGTCAGTGAAGCTGATGGGGATGATAGACAAATGTATAATGAATGGACCAATATTATAGGAACTAGGAGGCATATTTTTAACCGCTTTTTAATCCATCCTGGCCAAAAAAACTGCCTTTGCAGTGGGTTTGAGAAATGTCCATTTACAGACTAAGAAGACTATTTTTGATGCTTTTTCACTGGAATGACTGGCGATACATTTTCAGAAATAATCTCTGTCTGCGAATTGACATTTCATTTAAGAAAATAGAAATTTTCATGAAAAAATGTAATTGTTAAAGGGTTGAAACCGTTGCTGAGAAGCCATTACTGTTTGAACAGCAAAATTTTTCAACACCACTTCTTAAAATGGCCACCATTTTGCTGTAAAACAGAATAAGAATGGTGAATGATTATTAGAAGGATGTATTGATGAAGATGATAGGAATGCCATAATGAATGGGCCATTCTACTATCGACACATACCCGCAGACATTTATATGATTATATCTATACTTACTCTCCGTATCATCACAATTACTTCCTGGCTCAGTGCTCGGAGGGCGGAGATTAAATGTAAAACTGGGTGGTAGTGATATCTGTTTATTGAGTGGCGCTCTCGGATTTTGGCTACTGCCATCTAGACTCGGGTCGCGTTCCTCCCCATCTGGTCCAGTGATTTTGATACATTGAGCACTCCCTGTGCCTGGTGGCTTAGGCTCCCCCTGCAATTTTAACATACAATTAATATCACCATCCACTTTATCATATAAACAAGAATTTATGCCTGCCTAACCCTTTAATCCTTTAAATTTGTTCTAAAGATTTTCAATTTTCTCAAAGAAAATGTTCATTTACAGACCAAGAGAAGACTACTTTTAAAAATTGACCACTGGAATGACTGGCTCACTAATCGAGCCATTGATTCGAGTGGTAAATTTTCAAAAATAGTCTTCTCTCAGCCGGCAAATGGATATTTTCCAATCCGGCTGTAGAAGCCATTTTTGGCCAGCTCGAGTGTTAAAGGGTTAACACTAATGGGTAAGCCAGCCAAAATTGGCCTTTGGAGTGATCTTGAGATAAGCTCATTTGTAAGCCAGGAAATTTCTATATTTCAAAATGTACTATGAATGCCTGGCTCAGTTATCAACAATATCAAGCCAGTCATTCCAGTGAAAATGTTTTAACGAGAAATATGGTTGCAATGCAATGAAACTTGACTTTACAATGTTACATGACCTCAAAGGTAATTCTAGTTGCACAGACAAAGGCTAAATCCACAACTTATCAGTGACCACGACATTGTGTCATCCCCTCACATTACACACGCATGCGTCCGTGTTTCAGTGCAGCAATTATTAACCAAATATAAGATATAAACCATGAAGTTGAGCTAATCACACAATGTTAATGTTTAAAAAACCATTGATTTTTATGAATGTCAGTTAATTGATCTTTTGACACAAGATGATTGTATCATGCCATCCCATTATAGGGAGGAATGTGTCCAAGCTTGGCTGCAGTATGATTCGCTTAACATCAGATATATACCCACACTAAGATAAGCTTAATGCAAAATGTTTTTGCTTTATCATTCCCACACAGTACACACTGACCGTTACGTGTGACCTCGTGATGCCACGGTAACTGCGTCATGCCTGGATGCTATCGTGGGTATTAAGTTTTAATAGCATATTACTGCTAGGGTGGTCCTCTATTGCTTGCCTCTGGCTTCCTGCCTCATATAAGTTATGCTGGGTCGGGGCTCACGTAAGGGCTGGAGATCAGTCACGTCATGTGATTTTGACCAATCATTTCATTTGTTACTGGTTTGCTCTCATTTATTGTTGCCTTTTCGCACGTTTTCCTTCCCACATTTGCACGCACTTGTTTTCCAGCCTCAGTCATCGATTAGCCACCATGTATTCATGCCATGATTACCTTGAGGGATTATAGTTATTTCACTTAAATACTCTTAAATATTATTACAACTGAAGAAATGTGCGTGTGAATATTGGATGCTACTATGTGGTAATGAGTTAGCAATATCATTTCTATAGCATGCCGTAGCAGCAATCTCGGCTTGTGGCACTAGGCGGCTTAATCTAGCCGACTATTCTGCAATTCCAGATATTTTGTATATAATTTGTAAAACTGGACTGGCCGTGAAATGTGGGAAATAAATAACACTGAATCTGGCGCTGTGGTTAGGAGCAGGTGGATTATCCGGACGTCGATAGATAGCATTTGATTTCCCGGCAATGGATTTATCTATGCCAGTAACTGTACCACTATACACCCATGTCATGTATCCCATCAACCAGTTGTTAATGTCAACGGCTACCCTATCATCACTTGCGAGCCTGGCAGGAAAGTTTTCTAGGTTGCGCCCGGTTTCGTTAACGAACCTGATCGCGGTGACAATATAAACGGAAACTTTGCAAAAGAATGCAAGCTTATCAAGCTTTCATATGTTGCTTGGCGTATGAGGGGGCAGATCTCGGTGGCGGGTGCTGGGGATCAGATATGGGCCATGTATGCTTAACCAAACATGAGACATAAACCTCTAAGTTGAGCTAAACCCCAAATCTTAATGTTGAAATAAATAAGTTTTTACAAAGGTACAGCGACCTTGACCTTTGATTGACCCCAATGTCATTGTGTCATTCAGACTCAATACAAGCAAGCTTTGGTGTCCATGTTCGGAATCACCATGATTAACCAAACATGAGATATTCACCAATAAGTTGAGCTAAACAAAATGTTAATGTTGGAAAAAAACACATTTTTATCAACACCGGTGACATTGACCTTTGACCAAGGTCATCATGTGCATTTGTGTCATTCCCTCTTATTTGTTATAGGGAAGGATGTGGCCATTGTTTGGTGTAATATGCTTAACCCAACATAAGACATCAACCTCCTAAGTTGAGCGATACTGCAATCGCCAGCAATACCGAACAATGTGAAGGGTATCACAATAGCTCATTTTATTTCATAAAGTCGAGGTAAGAATCGTTTTCTTTTGGCCTGCAAATAGATATGGACTAAGCCTGACCAATTTTGCCCATTAAAGAGTTAAATAGCAAATGAATATTGTTCTTCAGGACATCACCTGCTTCAGTAGACACTGTTATCATCAGATGCGATCTCAAGAAATAGGTGAGGTCACCATGATTTTGACCTTTTGGCCCCACATTAACCCTTTAACTCTCAAATTTGTTCAATATCAGCCGAAAACGTCTGAAAATTTACCACTGGAATGACTGGCTCGGTTATCGAGCCAGTTAATCGTGGTAAATTTTCAAAAATATTCTTCCCTTGGTCTGAAAATGTCCATTTCTCAAGACCACTGCACAAGACGTTTTCGGCTGATATGAGTGTTAAAGGGTTAATAGGGATATTTGTAGCATCTGGTAATGATTCATTTCATACATCTACAGCTACCATCTGGAACTATATAATGGATGAATCTAAACTGTCACTCAAGTATGTCACAATGAATTATGTCACATTTTGGCCTGATGTCACAATCCATATACGTAATGAATGACATAAAGCTAAGTCCATCATGAACTTATTGCCATGTGTACAATTTGTACGGCTTTACTACTTAATAACCATTCTGATGAATATTTTGAAACTAATTTGCCTGGGCGATGTTGCTGCCTGCATCCGGTCAAATTAGTTTCAAAATATTCAACAGCTTACCTGTATGGATATCTGGAAATTGAGATATAGGGAGTTCAGGTTTCAATTGATCCCAAACGTGGGCAAAGAGTGGGTGCTTAGCTTTAGATGAGTGGGTCATAGCTAAAAGTGGATTTATCCATTGGGGCCCAAAGATCACGGTGTCAAATCTGATAAAACCCCATTCAGATTTCATTCCTGTAATTGGACCACCTTGAAATTTGACATGTTGTCAGCATAGATTAGCTTTTCACAGCAGAGCATATTTATTGACAGACCTCATTCATAAATTCAATTGTTATGTCATGAGGTTCTCAATCTCTTTACCTTTATAAACAAACCTGAACGGTAAAAAAATTATTTTAAAATTCACCTGATTCTCTTCATTCTCCTCATTTTCATTGTCAATGTTTCTCAGTCCTTCCTCATCCGAGCGATCTGGTTCAATACTCATGCCATCTTCATCTAGCTGCTTATGTGATTCCTGGAAAGAAATAAAGTAATCTTTTAACGTCACTTCTTAATAAACATTAACGTATATTATTGCAAAAGTATGGTCTGAAATTTGCCGGGCATGAAAAACCAATATTGAAAAGAAATGATTTCTAAGCAAGCCTGTTAATATATATTGGATGCTGAGATAACTATATAGGAACAATGCATTTATCAATGCATAGGCAGGGTGTTACAAAAAGCCGATGGTGTAATCATGATTAAATTAATAATTACTGAATGGTACAGGGTAATTAATTAACGCTATTAAACTATTGTGTGATCAGTTAATGATGTGATAAGCAAAATCATTCTAATTATAACTACTGCATGACTAGTACGTTATCACGCTGAGGTCAAAAGGTTAATTGTTACAGAATGTAATAACAAGAATAGCTGGTGTATATTTTTTTGAGACAATGTTGCTGAAATCCATTGCTGTCATTGACAGTAATAGATCGCTGTAATATTGTTTAATTGGCTGATTGCTGCAAGCCACCAGACAATAATCCAATGGGCAATAATTCTGGATCTGCTGCATATTTTGAAACCAATTTGACTGAAAGTTGTTGGTGGCTTAGCCACCAAAAACTTTCAGTCAAATTGTTTTCAAAACATTCAGCAGATCCAGAGTTAAACCCCATGGAAAATTTAGTCTGCAGAAATTCAGCAGGCAGACGGTTAAAAAATTAACACAAATTTTCATATAAAACTGAATAGTATTTAATAATCTGAAATTTCAGTGTTTAACGCTATTAACCAATCATGATTAAAATAACAGTTGTGAGTGAAATCTAGTGCTTCAAGAACTGTTCTCCACTAGCCAGTTGAACAAGCATCTGATGCAGCAGTTCTACTGCCTGGATGAAATGAGTCCAAGATCAAAGATGCTCACCCAACTAAATAATGTCAAACAAAATGAAACATTAGTGTAGATCATATATTACTATGTCTAAAATATACTCTATTGTCGCTAAATATTGATTCAGTGATGAATTATTAAGAAATTTTCATTTGTGATCAGAAGAAAATCATACAGAGAATAATGTAAGAATTTTGCAATAATTTGTCTATTATCTACACAATAACTAATTTTCTAGGTTAAATGTAGTTGAAACACATTCTACGAGATAATTTGAAAAAACAGCTGTCAAAACATTAAGACTTATGTGCATTGAAAAAATAAGATGATAATGACCTGGCGTGTGTCTAAGACATAAACTACATAAACTGAAAAAAATACCTAACAACATGTGTCACTGGTTAGCAAAATGTGTAAACAAGGCAGTACCCAATAACTGAGGTTACTGCACCTGATGTACTGCAGTCATGAACCCTCATGGACACAGGTGGCAAGGAAACTTACTGAAACACATTATGTACAGGTAAAAATGTATTCTTGAAACTATTTCATTGATATTAAGTTCTTTAATCAAAGTTATATCAGTGAAATGCTTTCAACAATAAATTTTCACTTCCCATAAGTGACAACTTAAGTATCTTAGAAATCATCTTCTTTGACACCAGAGCCTATAGGGCTAAAGACTTAACACATCCATTGAGAACGTTCATTAATTCTGTAACAATCTACTATGAACAAAAAGAACAGCAATCTGATAATGATGAAAACTATATGCACCCCTAATCCCTTTCAAACAATGATGATGAGATGATGATGAATGGCTGTTTTCTGTGACTGAACGGTGTGGTAAGCTACTTCAGCTCCAATCAGTTTTTGTCAACCTTCTCCGCCGTGTCTTGTCCAATGTGAGCTTCCTAATCATGTTTAGATTCCTTTTTTTTGCCTTTAATCGTCTTACCGGTAGATATGTTTTTGCGGTCTGATTGCAAAACATTGAACAAGTTAGTGTTGGAACCCAATACTAAAAATTCTAATGCTAATAGAGTGAGCATATTCTCCGGCAATCAAAGAGCCAAACATTAACCATTAATGTTGTACTAGAATACCATAAGGAACCAGTGGTACTGGGATTCACAGTTTTCAAAGTGCTGACTGAGATGTAGGCTGTGAAGCCAGAGGAGATTCTGAGATGGCGCACAAGTGTTTGCAATGACATGCATTTAGTTTGTTCCAGAGTGCCTATATGGAGCCGCCCCACTGTCTATGTGCCTATATGAAGCTGCCCTGCTGTCTATGTACCTATACGAAGCCGCCCTGCTGTCTATGTACCGATACGAAGCCACCCCGCTGTCCATGTGCCTATATGAAGCCGCCCCGCTGTCTATGTACAGCGCTTAGAGCATGCAATCGCATGAAGTTCAGCGCAATATAAATGCACTATCTATCTATTCATGTGCCTATACGAACCACCCATCTATCTATTGCATGTCATTATTGAGACACATGTAGTGAGAATTTTAGAGCAGTGAATCCACAGCTTCCAGAAGTACTGGAAAGCAATACTTCCTGTTGCAGTGATTAGTAATCTCAGTCCAACTGTAGATCATCTGCATACTCCATCTATAGAATCCATCTAGTCAAATTTGGTGAGTCGCATTTTGACCATTTCCGGTAGATTTTTCATAAAATCAAAAAATTGATCAATCAGAATTCTGAACAGTTCTAGACCCTATCACCATAGAATCCATCTATCCAAATTTGGTTGAAATATGTCAAGCGGCTATGGAGGAGTAGCATTTTTACCATTTCCGGTAAATTGCTCATAAAATCTAAGGTTTTGAGCCAAAGAAATTGACAAATTAAAATTTGGAAAAAGTGTCTGGAGGGTACCAGCATAGGATCCTCCCCGCCAAATTTGGTTGAAATCAGTTTAACGTTAAGGAGATGAAGTGATTTGACGGACAGATGGATGGACGGATGGATGAGGGATGCCCGCCATGGCATAAGCTCACTTGGCCTTTCAGGCCAGGTGAGCTAATAGATGTGCATCTGAGTCAGACCATCTGTGCACAGGCAGGTGGTGGAGCTGGTAAAAAGGTCTTGTTGATCTAGTAGGTGTATATGAGGTTGATAATGCCAAGGAAAATGGTGAGAAGCCATTCGCTCCGCAGTATGGATCTGAGTCAAAGACATTCTCCTCTTCTCCCATGAGTTGTGATGGTTTTGAGATACTAACTGACCTGAAAGACGTCAGCAACGTGGGTCTGGGTTAGAACAATGATGGCAATAAGATTCTCTTTCACTGACTTCCAGAAGAGGTTCATAGTCGAACCACTTGTTGAAGTGTCAGAAATGCGGTAGAAGAAGTTAATATTTTGGATGCTGCTCATGGAACACAGAACACACACCACCATTGATGATAGGGTGCTGCTGACTCTGGACTACCCTCGGCAGATTTTCCTAGAGAAAAATTAAGTGTGGTATCTCGCTGGTAATTGCCAGTCTCGGATTCCTCTACAAACGCACCCAGACTAATTGATGGGGAGGTCATCCCACTCTCTACTGTTGGGAGTAAGGTTGAAAAAATCTGACAGCACTTTGCCCATGGCACTATTTTTTCTAACATATATAGGACACGATGGTGAAACACCGGTTGGGGGAGTCACATAGTTCTAGTGAGTAGTGGAACCCCCCTACTGCGCTGTGCTTTTGATGGGCCAGAACAAACGAGTAACATCCAGGAGGGAATCGGCTGGATAGAGGGAGTGAGCCTATCCTTAAGGTCGAAGATGACAGTAAAGCTACTCCAGTGAGTTACGTTCACTAGCCAGCAGACAACTCATTTGGTGCTACGCTGTGACTATTTAAAGGTTACAAGATGAAGCAACTGACACTAATACTTATAAATGAGGATCAGCATCGAAGCGGGAACATGGCTCAATCTGACACAGATCACCACCAATGGGCTCACTTTATTAAGCTTAAAAGAAGCTTTTAGCATGAGACAAATGGGATGTTGAAGGTCTGCAACATTGATTGCTCTTGTTTTACTTATGGCATTGCCAAGTCCGGACTCAGGAAACAGGATTAGTAGCGTCACAGACTGTGCCTGGGCACACTTCCGAGATGCATCTCAGTACCATCCCCATCCTGACCATCTGCAGAAAGATATCTATGCGCATTTTTACCCTCAGGACAATGTAGGCTGCCCATCACTTCTACAGTATACAGGGTGAGTCAGGGTTGTCTGCTGGAGATATTCGCTCTACATCAGATTCTGTGTGAAACATGTAAACACCCTCGGGTCTGCATTGGATTAGATGGCACATACTTCACCCATCTATCAGGCAAGTATTGCCATCACACCTGGAAATATCTCTATGGGATTTCTCATCTTACTTACACTGGGGTAACACGAATACACACGCGATACAGCTTATTCTCTGAGTGGCCGCCCTGTCCCTATATGTCGTGGTAGGGTTAATACCGCATAATGCACAAGCATCACTTGGCCAGGAACTGCTGGTAGGCATACTGTCGTCGCATCACTTATGCAACTGCTATGGCTGTTACCCCAGTGAGAAAGCTACAGTTCCATTGTAAGCATAGCATGCATGCACCAGTAGGTCAACACTATTTTTGTGTACATATGTTCCTATGGCAATATCGCTAACACAGTAATCCTCGAATCACCGAACGAATCATCATGTGTTTTGTATTTTCGGTTTGACTGGCTACAGTTTCACTGCTAGGTTGATCTTGATTGCGTGTGTGTGTAACAGAGCCAACCTCTGGACCAGCATATAAAGGACTTCAAATTCTTCATTCCTCAGTGAGGATGAGGGTGTAGTAAGATGCCCTGAGCGGGACCATGAACTCGAATCTGACTAATAGCTATGAGAGATAACGTCTGCCAGGTTCTTAAGCCACCGTTTTTTGGGTAAGTGATGGCCTAGTTTTGTGACAGAGAATTAGTTTCAATTTTTAAACCCATCTGGGATGGGTAATAATGAAATAACTGTATAAGCACTAACTCCTAAACAAAATGCTGCATGAACCGCTTCTAATGGCTCTGCATAGAACATTATTTTTCCTATAACTCGTCACTCTCAGCGAGCTTCTGAGCTGCTTATAATGGCTCTGCCAGGAACCTAATTGTTCACTGTTTTGACGGCTTCCAAGTTAAATCATCAACGATCGCTCTCCGAGCTGCTTCACTGTAATTCAAGTACTTTGTTATACTGAGTTATGGAATGAGTAGGGCCTCTTCTAGGTATACCATAGCTTAATATTAGGTTAATTATTAACTGCTTCAAATTGTTATCCAGGATTATGAAGGAGGAGCTTCTCTCTCGCAGATTCAACGCTGAGCTCTGTCTTTACCAAAGCGTCCTATCCTATGTGTCGCTGCGGACTATGTTTCTAACCCCTATCTGAAAACTCGCTTCATGTTGCATCATATTGGTGGCCCGAGTGGCTGATATGGTGTCAGCTTATCTGGCACATAACCTGTGTATTGAGCATCATTTCTGTTGCTCTTTGTTACTGTTAGTTACCTTCTCACCCATCTCTGATTTCACAATGTTGGTGGTCTCTGCACAAGGAGATTTTACTGGCTTTGGTGTACTAACATTAACCCAATAAATAGGATACGTGTTAGGCTTCAGCAGACATAAACCACCCAACCAGGCTAAACTCGGAAATCTACAAGCAGCACCCAGACGCCACAGGAAGCACCATGTATAGAAGTGGCTACTAAACCCACAAAAGACACACACACACACACCCCCCCCCCCCCCCCCCCCCTTTTAGTAGGTTGGTCTGTAGTTTTATTAACCACTATAAAACATACTTACCGTTCAATCACTACTTGCTAAATCAACTACTCTGCATTTAGCCACCAGAATAAGATTTTTATGCTTGCTAACAAACCCCCATATGCCTATTCCATTTCTATGTATCCCCTCAACCAGGCTACTGGTAGGGTACACCCCCAGCATATGATCTGATATAGACTGGCACCAGTCTGTACTCATTCCTTGGTGACACCTGTCACTAAACATGGTCGCGCATGCGCATAGGAGCCCAAATAGGAAACAGATTAACTTTTCTAAATTTAAGTGCCAAATATTACAAACAGATTCTCAAATCATTCCCACGCGGGGTGGTTGAGGCCGGGTCGTAGTGATTGAACCGTAAGTATGTTTTATAGTGGTTAATAAAACTACAGACCAACCCACTAAAGGGGGTTGTTATTATACCACAAAAACATCTATACTGTTCAATCACCACTTGCTAAACCCGTAGATTTGGCCAGTGCCCCACTTAAAAACCTTTGGTGGGTGATTTGAGAATCGTTAAACAAGGATAAAAATTAAACAACTCATATCCAAATATTAATAAATTAACATAATAGTGCATCCATAACAAATCACACAGTGATCACCAAACAAGGAAAATTGTCAACTCAATGAAATAAACAAAACAAGAGAATATTCTCACCATATCTGACAGACATACAGACTAACGAAATTAGTGAGATGTGCTTGGTAAATGGTTCTTGTCTTGTTTTGTTAAAAACCTTATATTTCTAAAAAAGGAGGCCGCTGGGCTTTGATCCTTTAAATAGAAAACCGTAAATTTCTAAAAAAAAGGAGGCCGCTGGGCTTTGATCCTTTAAATAGAAAAAGGTAAAAGTCGATTCAGATTTCAAACCTGCGACTTGCATGACGTCGTCCAATGATGAGCGGGCGAAAAGAGCCAAGAATCAGATCTATTTAAAATTGGTACAACGTTTATAGACTTAAGGCCCTGACAGGACACCAGAATCTGTCCGACGGCGAAAAAGATGATAAAGATTTAAGAATAATAGGTTTGGCTGAGTAACGGTTAAACTGGGTTTTCGATAAAAAAATCCCTTCTGGGATGTAAAACTAGACCGTCACCAGAATCGATAAATCTGTCTTTTTCTGCGGAAAGAGCACGAATTTCGGATCTTCTCCTGGCTGAAGTGGCAGCAACAAGGAAAACCGCCTTAAGAGTCAATAGTTTGAGACTGATAGATCCAATTGGCTCAAAATGGAGACCTGCCAAAACTTGAAGAATCAAGACCAAATTTCAGGAAGACAAAGGCTTAGCCACTGGAGGACGAATATTGCCCAATCTTCTAATAAAACCACTGAGAATCAGCATTCAGAAGACAAGGAAAAGAAGAAGCCAAAGAAATCTATAACCCTGAACGGTGATAGCTGACAAATGAAATGAATCAAATAGATACGATTAAAAATCTAACACCTAGGAAATAGAAACTGAATCAGGCAAGAAACCATGTTTTAAAACCATTCTCCAAAGATTTATGTCGACCTTTGTACAAATTCGATAGGTCGACTCCCTACTGGAAGAGACAATAATTTCCTGAGATCTTGAAGAAATGTTGATCTCACAGAGACCGGACACTCGAAAATTCTCCAAACACACAGGATGAAGAATTCTTGATTGGATGAAGATGTAAGCCCCTTACTTGAGTGAGATCTGATGCTACTGGGAGAAGGATAGCAAAATCTTACCAGAAGATCGAGAAAGGCTACCAATCAGAACCTCTTTGACCAAAAGGGTGCTGCTAGAAGAAATTCTTTAAACTGGTCCACGACTATCTTCAGAACCATTAGAATCAGGAATATTGGAAGGAACATGAAATCAAACAATCCTGTCCAGAACTTAGACAGTGCGATCATGGCCCAAACCTGACTGTCCGAAAAGAGACATGACAGATGAGATCTGGGCAATCAGACATGTTGCAAAAAGATCTACATGGGGAAGACCCAGAAGCTTGAAAATGCTTTTGGCAACTAACCTCCTAAACTGCCACTCAGTGAGTGAGAACTTGCTAGGACTGAACTACTGGTCCGCAAGAAATATCCGACTGACTGGAACATGACTGGGAACTAGAGATTTGGACCTAGAGACATCTCGAGATTCAAAGGATCTAAAATCCCCATAATAAGAAGAAAAAACCTTGACCCTCCATCTAAAAATGAAAGAAAACCTTGTGGCATTGACTGATCGAATCGAGATCTTGATGCCCAACACTCGGTCTGACCAAAAGTGGAGAGGTTTCTTGACAAGTCACAACTCAACTAAATTGATGTGAGAAAATGACTCCTCCAGGGACCAAAGACTGGCAAAATCAGAGAGCCCAAACTGCTCCCCACCCCTCTTGTGAAGAAAACCCTCATGAAATAATCACCTGAGGGGAGGTCTTGACTAATGGGATGCCCATCAGAGGGAACTAGAATGTACTGACTGCTACTAGAAGAAGATCAGGAACATTAGAAAGTCTTCTCATCAACGTCACCCTGGGAATGACATTCTCGACGCTGATCATCAAGCCTAGAATCCTAAGAAAAAATCTTGCCCTGCCATAGAAAGAGGATGTCAGGGTGACCACTGTCAACAAGATTGCCTCTACCCTCGCCTGGGTCTACTTTCCAACGTAGAGCCTCTTCTATAGACTTGACAATCATAGAAAACCAACACCTCTAATGCTAATAGCTTCTGATTGGATGGAACAGAAGACCATTTGGGAGAAGAAACTGCACAGAAGGGTCCTAGTTCCAAGAACATCTGGCCCTTTTGATAAGGGCCGCCCTTAAAGATGGGGCAAACTTACTATATGCTAAAGAGGACTGCTCACAGAAACACATAGTTTACATATGCCATGATGCTCCAACCATAAAATCCTGGGCTATATCCTTACTCTTAGCCATCACTAAGGGAAATACAATTTTGATGAGGTTGTCGCGATTCTATGAATTGAATCCATGATATGGCCTGATAAGTGAACTATGGTAATACTTTGACTGTCTTGGAGACTGGCATAACCAGGGTTCAAAATATAAACAAAGCTTTGCCCTAGAAAATTATCCTCATTTTGAAAAGAATTTCACAAAACGAAGAAATTTTTCAAAATTCAGGATAAGTGCACACATCTTACACATTGAGGAAGATAGGTACAAAACACCCCTAATACCTGCGCATCCACGATTCTGTAAGCTTTGCAACCAGAACCTAATCAAGGATGAAAAACACTTTATAATGGAATGTCCACCTTATGATCAGCAGAGACAATCGCTCTTTAAAAAGCCTAATGAGTTTACTAATTTTATCTCGCTTGATAGGTGTAGCCAATTAAAATTTTTGTGTCAGAAATAATGGGGATAGTGATCAAATAAAAATTGTTATTGATTACATCAACGTTTGCCTAGCTGCTCGGGCTTGTACTTTAAATCCTATGCAATGGCACAATACGTCAGATTGTCATGCTGAACATGAGGCATGTTCATATAATGGTTGCATAACTGTGTCCAATATTTTAATCAATGTCCATATCAATTTCATTGGGACTAGCCAACTTCATGAGTCCTGGTAAATTCACCATACCTCACTGTATTTGATATATTGATTAATTAGATATCCCGAACAATCCGATATTTATGCCTAGTGGCAGTAAACTTAAATCATAGCCCTACACATTAAACCTGTACATTTTTATTTATTTATTTATATTTATTGTCTAGGACCTATATTTTCATCTGTGTAAAATGTAGTTAAATGATTGTACCATGGCGTATGTCATTGTGTGATATGCAAATAAAAAGATTGATAGATAGATTGACAAAGAATCTCCGGGATCAGCTCGAATATTAAATACACAAAACACTGATTCTAATTAACAACAAATGAAGAAGACATAAATACGCATTTAAGATGAAATAAAGCGAAATACACACTTCTGGGTTGAATCACGCGCAGAGACGACGATCGAAAAATACCGGAAGTAGGAAACAACAAAGGTTTTACTAGCCGAGAGACTGACGGCGAGATGTAAGGAAAGAACAATCTTTGAAGCAGAAGGATAAAATTAGAAGCAAGCCAAAAAGATGAAAAATAATAGAGAAATAGTAAGAAAAACATTGAAAAGACAGAGGCGATATGAAACCATGGCGAAATGACTCGCTGAAAACCATACCGACAGAGAAGAAAACTTGGCCTATATTCCTTCTTCCGTTTCCCTTTTTTGGGTTATATCTCCTTTCTTAGTGTCATTTTATTCTAGTGGACATTATTCTTGGTGCATTCGCTTCCCTATGTAAACTCTTCTGATTTTCTTTTCTTTCAGAGACTGTCAGATTTAGAATAAGAATTACGCTAAAATCCGGGCAATAAATTAACTCCCTTTGGTTAAAATAAATATGTCAACCCGCCGACATAAGAGGAAAAAACCCCCGCAAAAAAAGGCTGAACGGCCCAAAGACGACTGGCCATCTAAAGTTGGATGAAAGGACAAATTACGTATATAGAGATAATACGCAGAAAAGACCGACTTATCGGCTAAATGAGACCATTTAAAATTAAGCGATGATATGCGCATATGAAATAAGCTGCAACAAAAAACCCACACGGCAACCAGTCGGAAGTCTTTAATTACGTTGAAATATTGCCACTGATAAAAGAATAAATGCTGAATATCTATGAGACTTCAAGACTGGCAATGTCTCGGTATGAATATTTTCCCATTAAACATTCTGATTTTTTTTTTTAAAACAGTTATAGAAAAAAGACTAACTCTTAGGCAAGATGATGTCTAGATCCTAGGAAAGCGAACAGGTAAACCGGACCTGAAGAACAAACCTGGAACCCCACGAAGTTCTCTATCACCGGAAATCCAAAACAGGAAGATCGGACCGGAAGTTAATCCATGAAACCCGGAAATGCCCTATCCCCGGATGTACGAAATCCGGAAGTGGAAAAATAGGAAACGAAAATGCGCAAACTGGAAGTAGACAACCGGAAACTGATCAGGATCCTACAGACCCGGATGTACAGTAAAAAAGCAGAAGCATAGGAACCGGAAATACGCAGACCGGAAGAGGAAAAACTAGAAGCAGAAGAGGAAGGAACGGAAACGGAAACCAGAAGTAGCCCCGGGTCTTGGAGACCCGAATCTACAAAGCACAAACTGGAAGTGCTTGATAAACCGGAAGCTACCGAACTTCCTGACTGCATTAAGCTAAAAACAGGCGATCTTTTAACATTACTGGCTACCGGTATAACAGAAAACTTGATGTTGGCATAGGCGTTTCTTCTTCTTTTCAATCGCTGGTATCACACTTGGAGAGCTGTTCTCAAGATGGCATAGGCGTTTGAATTGTGGACTTCAGTCGCCGACACCACTGCTTGAGGGTAATGTCCCTCCTCAAGACTTATGTGGGTTTTACCCGGTGACCTGCTCGAGTTCACCTTCGAGAGCCTCTTCTTTGCGTCTCTAGCCTTCGGTTTCAGGGACCGGATCGCTTGCCTGGACGTGAGGGAAGTAGGCTTTTTTGCGGACACGCCCGCTAAACTTCTGGTTATCGTCCGACTCGGATGAAACATCTCTAGTCGCGCGAATGGCAAACAAAATTCGCTCATCTAACGCCTTTGTCAAAAATCTCGCAAAAAGAGCTAAATCGGCATCAGAATTAGAAGAGCCCCCCCACCCCACCCCTCCCTCACTCCGTTGCTGGTGTAGAAGATACAGGTGTGCTTGCAAAAGACACAACTTTAGATTTGGTAGCAACGCGGCCTTGGCTACACGAGACAGTCGCCGACCATCCTTTGCATATACGTGCATCTCACCTTCTCGAGTGATTTGAGACTCCTAAAATCGAAATAAAATTAGAGAATGAAGCATACAGCTTCGAAAACTTAAGAGAACTTCTCCAAATTAAAGAGTCTGATAAAAGGAAAGACAAGCGTCTGCTCAGAGAAAGTGGGAAAATAAAAATAAAAATATCCCTAATGAAACTTTCTTAGAGATATAAAACGAAATGCACTAAAAGATTTGATTCTAGAAATAAGTGAATATAAAGGCTCTTAGAGTTTAATCGAGGGGTAGAAATGATGATGACGACTTAGGCATTTTGTTTACCATGAAAACGGGATAACACCACGAAAACTGGTAACACATATATACAGAGTATACAATGCAGTAAAACCACAAAATATTCGATAAACATAAATTAGGGAGGATAGGCTTCATATTAGGCATAATCATGGATTGACTCTCAAATAAGTAAGCTGAACTCAGCGCAAGGCTATAAAAACTTAGCTGGAATATTTGCAGACTGTATTGCTTGAGGAATATTTGAAAAGTGAATCCGTTTCCTATTTGGGCTCCTATGCGCATGTGCGACCATGCTTAGTGACAGGTGTCACCAAGGAGCGAGTACAGACTGGTGCCAGTCTATATCAGGTCATATGCTGGGGTGTACCCTACCAGTAGCCTGGTTGAGGATATACATAGAAATGGAATAGGCATATGGGGGTTTGCAAGCAAGCATAAAAATCTTCTTCTGGTGGCTAAATGCAGAGTAGTTGATTCAGCAAGTAGCGATTGAACGGTATAGATATTTTTGTGGTGTAATAACAACTCTTAACTCACATTATGTACCCACATCAATTAATGACTTTAGAACAGCCATCTTGCGCATCTCTTCCTGTACTAAAAGCTGACAAGCAAAGGGACTGGGAAACAGTAGGATTGACCACCGGATGTATCACTATGGGTAACTGGATAGGCAATTTAACCCCTTCTACCTACCGTCTGGCAAGCGCACATGGTATGAGTCAGTTCATGACGACCATAGTTGTGGCTCCACTGACAATGACTAATGATTATGTGATTTGATTCTCGGACATGCTATTTATATATGCCTGGTGCTCTTGATATATATATTGCAATTATTTATGAATGCACAAGTTTCTTTATATACATCGATAATATATTTACACCTGGGGCTCCCAGTGTACATAAATTATTAATATATGCCAAGGACATAATTATTTGTGTATTACCAAGTCTTATCTGCTTGATTGCCAGTATTTATGTACACTAAATCTTGTGTGTGTGTGTGTGTGTGTGTGTGCGTGCGTGCGTGCGTGCGTGCGCATGCATGGGCACGCATGCATGCTTATTATGTTATCTCCTTTTTTAACTGCTTTGACCATTCTTGATCTACCCATAATGCATATCACTGGAGTCAGAATATCTGTAAAGATAGCCAATCAGCAGGAAAATTAAGATAAATATCTTTGTAAGGCTCAAAATTAATCAAGGCCATTAAGGTAATTGCCTTGTATGCCCATGCATCTTGCCATAGCAACTATCACACTTTTGCCAGTTATTTAAGCAAACAACTGCTGTAGGCTCCTTCCTGTGTTGCTTCATTCACTCCCGGACTGGTTTCACACTATTGGTGCTCATCAGGTAGAGGCAGGATTCGAACCCACGACCATTGGTTTATGATTCCACCTCGTTACCAGAGAACCATTGGTGTCGCATGGGTCAATTCCGTAATTGCAGAAAATTATTTACATTCTTCAGGGGCCATAATCTGTGTCCTGACACATTACCTAAATGCTTCTGACTAGTCTGACATTATGAATTTATGAATGGCATTAGGGTCTCATTTCCTTGCCCATTTTACTGACATCTCCAAGCTCTGCATCAATGGTAATATTCATCAAGGGACTTAACCCTTATAATTACCATATGACCAATTATGGGAAGGGAAAAATGTATTTTGGAAAATTGTTCATTGTTATGACAGACAGCTTGATGCTTTAATAGTCAAGATTCATCAAGAAAATTTATTTTTGCTTAGGCCAAGAGACCATTTTTGAAAATTTATGATGGAATGACAGGCTCTGTCATCAAGTCACGCATTCCAGTGATTAAGTTTGAAAAATAATTTTTTCTTGCTCTGCATATGTCGAACGTATAGTGCATTATCAGGGTGACTTAGTGATTAGATTTTTAAATCAAGAGCTATAACTATATACATGTGCAAGTTCACATCATGACCGTTTGGCTAGACCAGAGGCATGGGCCTGCATAGAGTCCTTTTGAATAACTTAATTCTCGGATACATTCTGATAACTAAGTCAAGCCATCGCCTGCTTCCTGTATGGCTTAACAAAGACTATTCAAAGCACAATCTCCACAATAAGATGACTGTTTGAGTATCAACTGGTCAACATGCACAGAAAGATTATTCATAACACCTATTGAATAAACACGATGACAGATAGACGGGGCAAAAATTATTATTACAAATTCTGCTTCATTTTGAACTCCACCTCAAGACATCACACCCTGCTGAAAACTACAGATCATTTCCAGTCAAGTGACATAATATCTATTATTGGTGACTACAACAAACACTGTTACACTATGCACAGCTAAAGCTAAGCATATTAAACCATCTATGTGATGACGCATGACTCAGTGCAGACAGTATCCAACGGTGAAAGACAATTCTCATAATAACTACATGAACATGTTACATCAATTCTAATGCTATTATGCTACTAGCTTCCTGTTGTAAGACAAGTATTTAACCGCTTAATGGTCCAGAATGGGCAAGAAAATGTTTTTGCTCATGAAAGGACAACAGAAGACAATTTATTAAAAATTTACCGCTGGAATGACTGGCTTGGTTATCGAGCCAGAGTCATTCCAGAGGTAAATTAAAAAGAATTGTCTTCTCTTGGTATGCAAATAGGTATTCCTTAACCCATTTAATGCCTAAGACGGCCAACAATGGCCTCTGCAGTGACATTGAGAAATAAACATTTTCAGGCCAAGAGAAGACCATTAAAAAAAATGTATGACTGGAATGACAGGCTTGGTAACTGAACCAGTCATTCCAGGCCCAAATTTTCAAGAATAGTCTTCTCTTGGCCTACAAATGTACATTCAATAAGGAAATAATTAGACTTTCTTGAGTAAATTTGTTCATTAAGGGTTAAAGCCACTGCAAATGCTGGTTTTGGTCAGCTTGGTCATTAGAGTTAATTTTTAGAATAGCCTATGACAACTGGCGTTCGCTGTGCAAGTGAATAGCAGCTCTCCTTCTAAAAAGTAAAGCTTAATTTTAGGGAACGCTTCTTTTAATCGGCAAAGAAGTTTCAATGAGATCTGTCTACTACGTCTCTGCATGTATAAAAAGATGTTCAGTATGCGAGAGCATGCACAGGAGGCTGGAGGAAAATACATAATGTAGTACAGAAACAGATCCAGCGATGTTATTTCTCATCCCTCTTGTTATGCTAGAGCCTAAGTGGGGGTGGGGGTGGGGTGTGGGTGTTAGTCTGTGTGCGTGTGAGTGGGATATATCCAATAGCTCGATAAAAAGCTTTGTCATATATCAGAAACGCAGAAATGTTACTTTTGAAAGTACACATTTTGGCCAGGAATTTAATAATTAATATTTTAAACAATTTCATGGACTTTTTCGGAAGTTCAAAATGGCTTCCAAAAAATTTGACCAATCAAATTTCTGAATAGATGTTCAGAAGCCGATCACCATAGGATTCTCCCACCAAGTTTCTTTGAGACTGTGCCATTGGATAGCGAGTACTCTTTTAAAGGATTTCCTGAACACATCCAAGATGGCTTCCGGAAAAAATTAATTTTAAAGAGTTTCCAGAAATTATTTTTCCAAATTAAAGACGGTAGGCAAAAAGTTGTACAATTAAAATTCTCATTAGAAATGTTGAAGTTAATTACCACGATAGGATTTTCCTACCCAGGTTTCGTTGAACCACAATCAAAATTCTGAATAAAGGTTGTGGATCCTATAACAATTGGATCCTTCGAGCCAAATTTCTCAGGCTATTTATAAAAGACACGATTTAAGACTTCCAGAGATATATATGCTTCCTTCAAATCACACCACTAGTTAAGGTGTAACATTTTAAAGGATTTCCGGAGAAATTTTTGTAAAATTCAAGATGGCTACTTGAAAAATCAACCAACCAAAAGTTACGAAGCCTAACAGCATAGGATCCTTCCAGCCAAATTTGGTTAAAGTCAGTCAAGCAATTAATAAGAAGCTGCATTTTAACCCTTAATCCCGCGAATTCGTTCAAGAAAATTTCAATTTTCTCATAGAAAATGTCAATTTTCAGACAAAGAGAAGACTATGTTTGAAAATTTACCACTGGAATGACCGGATCGGTTATCGAGCCAGTCATTCCAGTGGCAAATTAAAACAAATATTTCTCAAAACTACTGCAGAAGCCATTTTTGGCTGATATGAGTGTTTACGGGTAAAATCACAATTCACAAGTTGATGGATGATGGACGGTCGCCATACCAGAATCTTGGCTGCTCCTTCGGGCCAGGTGAGCTAATAATAGTTCATCATAATAGCTTACTTAAACCTAACTCTTGTGTTGTAATTTCCTAATTTGAAACTCAGCATGCCACTACAGTGCTATGCATGCATATAGCGAGTGTTAAAAAATCACTTTTATCACACGCTATTGTCTCAAGGTCAGGTTTCTTACACACCTGCCCCATAGGGAGAGTATTAAAACACCTCCTGGTGCTCCTACTGCACCTTTGTCCACTCCAGCTCTTCTAGATTTTACAACACATCACTAAACATTATAATTTAAACTATCGAAAAAGTCGACTCATGATTAGTATGCTGTGGTTTCTAAAGGTGGTCTCTTAATACAGAAACGTAACTGACCCCAGCGCTCACAAGGTGGGTGCAATTTAACACAAGCGGTCAATGCATTTGACTAGCAGTCCTATAAATGGCGAATATAGTCATGACCTTTGATCTCAAAATACAAAATTCTAATTTTAATTCATCACATATATTATAAGTGAACATGCAATCAAAATCTGGCTATAGCTTCTGAAGCATTATGCTAATTACACAAGGGAGCATGTGATATTCTTTCAGGCAAGTACATGAACATTTTAAACACACCCACAATATTTATCAGGTATGTTTTGCAATTATTAGGTCATTGCATTGCTACCTGGATTATTTTTTATACATATATGTTTTGCTAAACAACATTATACTGGTATATGTATACACATTAACTCTTTGATCCTCAAAATTTCAGTCTCATTTTCAAGACATATACAGGAAAGCTGTTGAATATTTTGAAATTAATTTGACTGGAATCTGTTGGGCAGCAACAGGTTCCATTCAAATTAGTTTCAAAATAATCAACAAAATGTTCTCTACATTTTAAAGAAGTTGCCATTTCTGGTCTGTGAGGCCAAAAGGGTTAAGCAGAACAAGAATCACAGACAATTACCTGAAACAAAAATTTATTAGTCACAAAATGCAGAAAAATAAAGAAAAAATAACTAAAAAATAAAAGTCAGTAGTAATAATAATAAGAGTTAAACTCAAAATTGCAATTGGTGCTAAAATGATCATTAATAAATACTGGCAAATCCGCGTCACTTCGTAGCTGTCTCAGTCTGTCATTCATGACCCACGAAGGCGTCACGATAAAGTCTTCACAGTATATCACAACAGAGTCAACTGGCATTGTGATATCGGAAAACTCTTTACTGTGACAACAACATTACATAACGACGAGAACGGCCAGATAAGTAGTGTCTCTCATCAGAGAACAGTAATAGTAGGAATAGCTGTGTTCAAAGGTTAGCGTGCACTGGCTATTTAAGTAAGAGAAAACAAGAGGAAGCTGAATAATGGAATAACGGCAATCCGCTGTCCAGCGATGAGTGGCCGCCATCGATCAGCCTCTCTGTCAGTCCTACCTCCTTTAGCTTTTTGGCTTGCTCTTTGAGAGCCGCCATTTCTTGCCTCAATTCTTCCTCTACCTCGTCTTCTAGCTCCTTATACTTGTATGTTTCCTGATAAGCACAGGGAAGGGTAAATAATAAGCTAGCACGATTTATTGTCCAGCTTCACCAAGTCTCGAAAACAATTACAGCGGCTCCTTAGTTTGATTAAAGATAACACTGTCTGATATCAGTTTCTCTAAGCATGAATATATATAATTCTAAAACTATGTTTAATAACAAATATCAGTCTAACTAAATTATGCCTTCCTCAAAAGATAAAAAAATATTAAATTGTGTTAGTTGCCAAAAAAATGGGATATGTAATAATTGGCTGGAGCACTGCATCTCGAGCTTAAATGAATATAATCAGAAGTTGACCATTAGCATTTTAAGCAGAAATGTTATGCAAAGTTATTGCCGTATGTTTTTTTATACCTGGGAAAAATCTACATAATAAGGTTTATTATTAATAACGCTTTGACCTCCAAGCCAGTTAAATACAGCTTCTGAAGTGGTTTTGAGAAATGTATATTTGCAGATCAAGAAATTTTTTTTAAATTTACAACTGGAATGACTGACTCAATGTCCGCTCCAGTCATTACAGTGATAAATTTTCAAAAATAATATGTCTGTGGTCAGAAAATTTACACTTTCTATGAAATATTTTTTAACAAATTTGAGGGTTAATGGTTAACCATAATAGAAAGTAACGAAGCCATGAACGGCTATGATTAATCCGTAATCCAGGAACAAACGTCTGTTTCACGTTGTTAATCTTGAATGCTTTTCATGATAGTCCGTGCCAGTCAAAAGATTATGAACATTAACCATTATTACATTAAACTTACATGCCAAAAAACTTACAATTCTTTATGATATAAGGACTATTCTGAAACTAATTTGTTTGAGAACGGTTGCTGCCTATCACAGCAACAAGTTCCAGCCAAATTAGTCTCAAAATAGACAACAGCTTTTCTGTATAGATGTCTTGAAACTGAGAATGAGATTTGAAGGGTTAAAGGGTTATACAATATATACATATATATCAATTCACTGCTGATCAGTAAAGCCGCCATTATTCTATCCAACAATAGAAGAATCCATTTCTAGCTTTGGCCCACCCATTTCTAGATAAGCTCCGCCATCTTTTTCACCTGTGTTAGAATCGTTTTTAATCTTTGAAACCTAGGTACTATACATGTAAGATGTAGAATATTTTGAATCTAATTACTCAATGTCGTTGAAGGCCGGTGTGAGCATTGCGGTTGGTGCCATCTGTGTGTGTGTGTGCATGTGTGCGTGCGTGCATGTCTGTCTGTCTGTCTGTTTATCTGAGGCATATCTCGGGAATCCTAAGAGGTAGAATCACAAAATTTGGCGCATACATTATGGGTGGATAGAAAAATATTTAGTTTGGGGTCAAAAGCTAAAAAATGTAGGTCACTTAGCACGTCAATAACTCTGCAACGTAGAATTACCAAATCGATAACATAGATTTATATTAAAATTGGGGCTGGCTAGAAGAATTTTTAGGTCAAAAGTTCAAATATCTAGGTCACAGCGTCATTAGGTGCATCCCGAAATACACATTTTAAGGCAGAAATAGGGAAAGCAAGTAGGTAGACTCAACAAATTTGGCACATACATTGATATTATTAGTGCCTAGAAAATATTTTTGGTTGATGTCAAAATATCAAAAGTAGAGCCTAGTGCATATCGCGATGTACACATTTTCATCAATATCTGAAATGCAATTCAGGTCAAAATTAAAATATCTAGCAGAGTTACTAAGTGCATCTCGAAATACACATTCTAAGCCATAAATCGGGAACGCAAGTAGGTAGAATCACCAAATTTTCATATTTCAGGTGGCTAGAAGTTCTATGATTTTCAGGACAAAGTATCAAATATCTAGGTCATGGGGTCACGACGTGCATACCACAGAATACACATTTTTGGCCATAACTCTAGAGTGCAAGAATGCAGAATCACCAGATTTAGCACACGCCTTCATATTATGACAGTTTAAGATTATTTGACTTGTATGGGTTTTGCTCTCCATTTGCCTCAACAACTCTCAGTCAAATTAGTTTAAATTTTAAAATCATCAAAGACATACATTACAATTCATACAATTTTGTGATAGACTTCAATTTTCCTGACAGAGCTATGTCATTATGATTTAGATGTCAGCTAACATGTGATGTATTTGATTATGACATCTGATATGTGAGTGACAGTATGGTGCAAACTAAACGAAATCACGGATTTCTTTTTTCACGAGAGTTGATACTTACCTCTAACACTCTTTGTTATTCCCAAATATCGACATTCACTCAATAAACACTCAGATTAAAAACAATTAGGTGCCCCTACTGGGCAGGTAGTCAGATGACAGTCCAATGGATGCCATCCCCAACCTTGTGCATGCGCAGACTAGCACTTCATTAGACTGACTAATTTATTGGCTGACACAATGCAACTTTAGAAAGCCTGAAGACCGAGCCTCTGTGGGGCGGAGGCCGGATCCGTGCTAGGGAGGTAAGTATCAACTCTCTCGTGAAAAAAGAAATCTCTGATTTCGTTTATTTCACTTCACGAGTATACTTACCTCCCTAAGACTCTGATATTTCCAGAATTTGCAAGACTTTGGCTGGAGGGAGGCATTGTCAAAAGACCTGCTCTTCCCTATGCGCTTTTCTGCGATTAAGGCACTTAAACTTCTGAAATTGTGAAAAAAACACAACCAGGAAATGATTTGAACATCGGATAACACAACCGATGGCTGAGAGAAGACCATATGCCATATGCGCCACTCCCACCCCCCCTTTCTTGGGAGGGAGACAGAATGACCTCAATGTCCCATATGCTCTCTACGTACAAGTGCCTTGTACTATAGGACATTAGACGAAAAAGGCTCCATTTTCGTATACTCTCAAGAATGAACCACATAAAACATGTACCATCACCATATTAATAACGAAGGGTCACGTGACAAAACAATCAACAATGAACAACACATAAACAAGACCGACCTTGTGAATTGCTTGATGCTGTCATCATCTTCCCATTGGTGAAGACTGATGCAGTCCAGACAAGTGCTTGTTTACATTGATAAATTGTGATATATATAAAAAATGAGAGAACCTCATCAAAATATGTACACCTAAATTAGGCGAGAGGATTCAAGGTGTCACAGAGGTAATGGTCGGTGAAACGTGACTCACAGTATTTAATGTACTTACTTCATCACATCCGCTATTAGCCAAGCAAGGGGTAACTGTCATTAAAGCCGAATAGTTAGGCTTGAGGCTACAGGCATTCTACAGGTGACAGAGGAAACCGGCTACTACCTGAATAGATGAATCCATTGGATTAATACATCTTTTTGAGCACCATTCTGCAAATCTGTTGATTTTATAGTTATATGCTCTGGAGGTTGACCCCCTTCTGGCTTTTGCCATAAACATGGCTGCTTGCTCAGAAAAGTCCTTAATTCTTGATTCCGTGACAACATCCACGCAGTCAACAAATCATTTATCGTCTTCTTCATCTCTCCCATCATCTCAAGACCTCTTCTTGATAAGGTTTCCATATCCATGTTGGTTGAAGCCTTCCTCTTACCCAGACCTTCTCGCTCCTTCTTCGAGCGTCTCTCCTCCTCTAACGCCTTCTCCTTGGCCTGCAATGACAAGAACTCAGTTATGCCCTGTAGGTGGGGCTTAGAATACACCTTCCGTATCCTCTGCGTGTCGTAAGAGGCGACTAAAGGAGGTAAGGGTGAGATAACCCTGACAGAAACCTTGAGTGCTGAAGACAGAGGATCCAGGCCGCACGGCGCACTCTAATAAACCATGGATCCACGCACTTAACGCTTATGATAATGTCGATAATCACTTACAGGACTGGCGGTATGATCAGCGAACGACAAGAAGAAGAAGACAAGAACTCAGTCATTAATTCGCGCCCCACTGTTTACATATGTCACAATTTAACAATGGGCCACATGGACTACATTGGAAACACAAGTGAGGGACGAATCTAGATTTGAGAAACCTGCCACAAGTAGAAACCGATTTCTGAAAAGGGCCATAAGATGAAGACAATGAGTATTTTAGTTAATGAATTAGTAAAACTCAAAAGCAAAATAAAGAAAGAGGGCTGGTGGCCATAAAGACCACTACACTAACAGATAAACCGGCGTTGGACAAAACTTTATGACAGTTAATAAAGGTGCAAGGATGATTATGATGTCATAACTTAAAAAATAAGGAGGTAATCTGACTTGAAACAACATCCAGGTCTAAGGACGAATTGTATTCATAATCCAGAACATACTAACTGGAAAGGATAGTAATACAAGCTATGCAAACATCAGATAAACAATGATAAATTGGCAGCAGATTTGAGAAAAAACTAAATATTTTAAAGTGCCTAATATCATAACTAGAATACCTGCGTCTTTAAAATAGACAAACCATCCAATCTGATGAACTGGAAACCCCACCAATCTCTGTGACCTCTTAAATCTCTCCACCATTAAGGGAGGGAAGTGGACCAAGAGGGCAAAGTGAGATCTTATGAGACCTCAAACTAACTGGGTATAGATTTTGATTAGTTCTTTTTTCTAACATGTTAGTAGGAAATGGAACCTTGCTTGAGAGAAAAACAAACCCTCTGAAGATGTGTTGTCCCTTGTTCAATCATAGATATATACCTGTGGACACAAACCCAGAGAGATTAGTATTTCATAGCGCCAGATAGAAATAAACCAGTTTTTAAGGCGCTTACCATGTCTAATCGCGAATCCCGGAAACACATTACACCAGGAGTAAAACGCTAATTTAGACAAGTATGTAGTTGAAATCACCTGATAACTTGGTCCCTGGCCATCCTCTGGAGACTTTCCATGATCGGACATGATTTTCAGGTGATTTTGCTTCCAGAAAGTGAGAGAAACTGGCAGAAAACTTTATAAACAAAGAATAGCATGTCTCTTTAGCCAATAAATTGGAAGAGGAAGTATTAGTCTGAGGTTGTGGCTGGCATCCGGCGGACTGTCATCTGACTACCTGCCCAGTAGGGGCACCTAACTGTTTTTAATCCGAGTGTTTATTGAGTGAAAATCGATATTTGGGAATATCAGAGTGCTAGGGAGGTAGTATACTCTTAAGTGAAATTAGAGGAACTAATTTATAATGAATTACAGTACATACTCCATGGATACTCTTCTCTTGGTCTGCGAATTAACATTTCTCAATACCACTGACGAAACCGTTTTCGGCCAGCTTGAGAGTTAAAGGGTATAAATTAGTTTCAAAATATTAAACAGCTTACCTGTATAGCTACCTTGATATTTAGATTCTGAGAATTCAGTTTGCAGTTTCAAATAAACTCCAACACATGTAAAAAAGTGGGCGGATCTTTGTGAGAAATGGATCCCTCTGTAGATTGCCATTTTCTATGACCAAGAGTCACCTCCCTTGACTGATGCGACTAGTAGTGGTAAGTAATGGACCTTTCCAGAGTAATGATGTCATAATCGAGTAAGCGGCATAAATGATTCTATATGGCCCGTCTTTAACTCTTAATAGTCCGACACGTACAAATTGTATGTCTCTACTATTTAATAAAGATGGTGTTGAATAGGGAGCAACAGCACCCAGTCAACTTAGTTTCAAAATATTCTATAGCTTACCTGTAGTTTTCTGGGAATTGATAGTCAGGGAGTTCAGAGATCGATCCCAACACAAGCGAGGTGTGGGTGGCGCTTTGCTAGAGATGGGCGGGGCATAGCTAACAAGTTTTAGTGAAATGCAACATACGCCCGCAGGCATACTTGTTTGAGGAATGCTAAATGTGAAGTTCGTTTTTTATAAATTACACTTCATCTATCCCTAAAACTACACAAATTTGTGAGTGTACTGTAGGTTCAAAACTGAGATCTGGACCGGGACAAGCCAATTTTGACGAATTTTAATCATTCAAGGGAGATAACTCCTGCAAATATATGAAGATTTTGCCGAAATGAAATCATGACTCCCGCGAATATGGTCGGATCATGCCAAAACAAAATCATGACACTTCGGCTATATGTACATCTTTTGGATAAAATTTGTGAGTGTGGGTTCAAAACTCTTCAAGATTTGGATCATGACTCCCGCGAATGTGGGCGGATCATGCCAAATCAAAATCACGACACTTCGGCTATATGTACATCTTTTGAAAAAAGATTTGTGAGTGTGGGTTCAAAACTCTTCGAGATTTGGCCCGGACAAGAAAATTTTGACGAATTTTAATCTTTCAAGTACGATAACTCTGGCGAATATGGGCAGATCTTGCCGAACTGAAATCATGACACTTCACCTATACATAACACATTTTCTGGGAAAAAAAGACAATTTTGACAAATTTTAATCTTTCAAACTCTGGCGAATATGGGCAGATCATGCCAAAACAAAATCATTTCTGGAAAAAAATTGTGAATGTAGGTTCAAAACTCTTTGAGATATGTCCTGGACAAGAAAATTATGACAAATTTTAATCTTTCAAAGGAGATAACTCCGGCGAATATAGGCAGATCTTGCCGAACCGAAATCATGACACTTCGCCTATACATAACACATCTTCTGGAAAAAAATTGTGAGTGTAGGTTCAACTCTTCGAGATCTGTCACGGATAAGACAATTTTGACAAATTTTAAGCTTTCAAGGGAGATAACTCTAGCGAATATGGGAGGATTTTGCCGAATCGAAATCATGACACTTCGTCTATAGGTAATATATCTGCTGAAAGAAAATTGTGACTGTAGGTTCAAAACTCTTCCAGATCTGTACCGGACAAGAAAATTTTGACGAATTTTAAGCTGTCAAGGGAGAAAACTCAGCGAATATGGGAGGATTTTGCTGAATCGAAATCATGACACTTCGTTTAGGTAATATATCTACTGAAAAAATTGTGTTAGTGTAGCTTCAAAACTCTTCGAGATCTGCTCCGGACAAGAATAAGACGGATGGACAGCGAGCGCCATCACATAATACGACCCCCGCTTTGCGCGGGCGTATAAAAATGAAAAGGTCCATTGTGTCGAGTATCTATATAATGGATGAGGTGTGCGAATTGCAAGTATGACGAAGCATGCTTAATATTTGTATGTAAAACATACAGTACTACGTGATGTATGTGTTTGGTAATAATTCTACACATTCGTGTATAGGTGTTCATAGTGCTGGAGAATCGGTGGGTGGTGACTAATTTAAAAACAAACTAGAGAAATCTTTAATCTTTATAAGATATAAAACAATTATGCCGTATCATGCAAGTTTGCAATTCTTCACATTAAGTAATCCTCTCGCTTTCATCAAATGAGCATGCATGCAGCCAATACATACACGCACATACAGGCAGGCATACATACATATGAGTAGTTTAAAAAAGCACATCATTTTTCTAGTCCTGGAAATGGAAAGGTTTGTGTGCCTGTGATGACTGATAAATTGCTAGATTAATTAACATTAGTCACTAAAACATTTCTTAATTATGCTTCAGCATTATGAAGCGTGCCGCCACTATATTGTTGAATTTGAATTTTTTTAAATTATTCAGTAAAATCAGGATTAATTAGACAAAACATGCATGAGTTCGGCACAGAGAAATATTAACTAAAAGTATTGGATTGTAAGTTTAAAATTAATTAAATTAGATATATAAGTAAAAAGGTTTAAACTAAATCTGATGTAAAAATGTTTTAGTATAATGTATTATCAGCATTCTAATTAATAAGCAGAGCATCCATAGCGAAAACATTACATAAGAGCAGGGGAAAAAACAAGTTAGGAAGCAAGAAACGGGTTACTTAAGGATATAAATAGAGTCAGACGATTAAATTACCAACATCTGCTTAAAATGCATTAAACATGGAAAATTTGATCTCATAAATGTTGCGATAGAAAATGCCCTTGCAATCAAAAAATCATGTTTCTTTAAGATAGTTGGTTAGAAGATAACCTGTCTTAAAGAGCTGCTGTCTTTTGGCAACAGTATGTATGAGGGATGAACTAAGCACTCAAAACAGATCAAGAGGAGACTATTTTATGAAAATTTACCACTGCATTGACTGGATCGAAAACCGACCCAGTCATTGCAGTGATAAATCTTTAAAAACAATCTTCTCTTGGACTGCAAATGGAGATTTTCTATAAGAAAATTAAAATTTTCTTGAATAAATTTGAGGATTAACGAGTTAAAATGTGACCATAAATTTTGAATATGGATATAAACTCAAGATTTAATATATAGAGACAGTTTCATTTTGGAATTCAATCGAGCATCAGCATAAAAAAAATATAAGCAATAGGTACAAGATTCAAACTATTTAACACAAATGCCTGCTTGTTCGATCAAAGCATCAAAGTTATTTCATTTTGTAGTATGCTGACCAGTTATGAGTATAAGATATGAAACCAATGTTAAAGTGCTTACCTCTAAATGTTTCATGAGAACAGCGACTACAACATTGACCAGAGTGAACTGTGCCATCAAGACAAACACGACAAAGTAGACTGGAGCGATGATCGGGCTCACACAACAGTTTCGCAGGCAATCATCTGAGCTGTTACAGTCTTCACGCAGAGTATCCTAAGCAAATACATAAATTTATCAAATTATTGAGTGAAATAATCAACTCATTTAGCATCCTTGCTATAGTAGTCGTAGAAAATGGGTTTCGTGCAACACCCACTACACATTCAGTTTGTCACTTTAGGCTGGTTGGGGGATGTTTCAGGAACAATTCTAGCCCTGATGTACAGTTAAATTCTGGCAGCAACATCAGGGGGATGGCGGCCGATGCGTAAATCTTAAAATCGGTATTTTTCTTTCTCCTCTCCTAAAGCTTAAATTCCTCAAATAAATGTTCCTAGCATGTTGATATGAGATAGGCATTAGTATTCTTGTTTCAATAGTTCCCGTTTTCCGGAAAATAATGACGTGTATTGTTAAAAAAGACAATTATCGTTATATTTTAATTTTCTAATATAATTCTTCAGTAGTCAATCCGAAAGAACAATCAGTGTGTTAAAGCTGATAAATCTGTTAATTCCATATATTTACTGCTCAGAAAAACAAGTGTTGACATTTGTTGAAATAATCGATAAACTATTGGCATTACCCTTCCCCTACCCCCCAAATTACAAAAAAACATTATCACAAGAAATGTAGTCTAGATGGCCATATCTGCCTGTATATTACAATTATACTCATGCACTCAATATTATCATCAAAAGTTATTGCTTTCAATGTTTTACAACGTCTAGCTTAAAAATCAATAGTAAAACAAGTTTTTGCTGACCTTCAAGATGATTGGGCAGTTCAAACTAAAATGTTACAAAATCATAATTGTGTCTTTAATCTTCTCCATTATCATCATCGTCATCCGTGTCACATGCAAAAACATTATTTGGATTTTTACACTGTTCAGCTGTCATGCAAGTACAGGATTCCGTGCATGACATCCCATTTCGCTGACAGGCACACAACTTACTGCGTTGACATGCAGACGCCTTACACCTACACACAGTCAGCTCAACCAGTCCAACTGGGGCTGTGTCCTTGGACATTAGGGTGGGTTGGAGAGGTCCATTCTCAGTGTTCCAACCATTACCATCTGGCTTTGGTAGAGCTTGTTTGGCGAGCAGTGACTTCTTCCAGATAAATGACTGATAGTTAGCTCGATAGATATGTAGCTGGACGCTGTCAGAAGTTGGTGGGAGGCATTCACTCTTCTGCCTTTTCTGACAGAACATCCAATATCTGACTTCAACTGCCGAATCACCAGCTGTCCGATCTGATGTGTACAGTGAACACACACACCATTCACATGCATGAACAGTGCCATCTGTTGGTGGAATGATATCTCCCAGCTGCGACACTTGCTTTTCATCTCTGCAGAGATGCCTCACAGCTGTTGTTTTCCCAATGCCACTGAAGGCACTCGTCGTCTCACATCCTGTGAGTGCATGCAAGGATGGAAGTGCTTTACATACATCTGGACCAATTACTGAAACTATTTTGTGGATTGAGATGGACCGTAGCCTTTACTTCAATCCTGTACGAAACCAACGTTTTTGGCACATCATTACGTTGTACATGTGTATGCATATGACAGCGATGTCCGTGTCTGGTGACTGCGCAATAACCTGTGGGTAATCATATGAAGCATTGTGTGCATGCAGTATAAGCCTTTTATCGGCTTCTTCATCGTCAGACTCCAGTGATGAGAGTTTTGAGACATGTCTCGTATTATCAACCTGCATTCCTTTCCATCCTTGAAACCTTCACCAAGAACCATCTGGTCACCGAGAGCCAGTTTATCTGGTGCAGTTTGACACCATCATTCAGAAAGGAAGGCACAAAGATTTGCCTTGCTGTTGGGATTCTTGATGTACTTGTCCCATTGTTTGGGTATGGTCCCACGATCTTAATTTCTAATGCTGTAGATAACCCCCATCGCATAAGTTCTCCTGCCTTTATGGAGTTAGGTTGGTCATAGCGATCAAAAATCACGTCAATTCGGTTGCAGCCGTTCTCACCAAGTGGTGCCGATATAATATCATAATACTTTTCCGCCAGTTGTCCAAATGTCTTGCCGCCACCAGATCTGATATTATGGTCGGACCACAGCCATTGCATCTATGATATTTGCAGTAGGTAGTGGCTCTCCACTAATGGGGAGTTTTGACAATACTTCGACATCCTGTGTGGCAAGGTTTCCCAGAAAGATTTCTCAGGCTGTATAGGCATTTCATAACAAACTCATTCATTTGTTCCCGACCAGTTTCTTTTGCTGCCACGAGGCGTGCTGCGACAGGTTGTGGCAGCATCACACCAGATACAATGTTGATAAGGGGCTGGCACTCCTCTTCAAGGGTATCAATGTTGAAGGGATTTTTTGCAACACCTGAACTGAATGCAGACATCACCCTCTGGACATCACCCTCATCTCTCTTTTGCCTCGCTGCACTGACATCCTTGTGCATTCCGATGTGTTCATTGTCTTGTTCAGCACACATGTTCTTTGTAGAAGAGGTAATTGCTGCTCGCTCATGGCTTGTCAGGAACCATCTGTCTAGAGCCTCTTGCTTTTGTGTGATACCCACGATCCCTCCTCTCTTTTTGGAATCTCAGTTTATTGATTACTCTAGTGCCATGTCAGTCCAGACACGACTGTATGGTTGATGTGATCGACAAACAGCATGGTTATCTTTCATGAACTCTTCGTACACTTCAGGGAACTTCTCAGGTAGTTGATGCATGTCACAAAGGTATACAGGAAGCCATCATGAGTAATTTGGGTGGTCCACAGCGTTAAAGCCAGAAGGAGAAGAGCTGTGATGCTGTCTTCCCTGCGGTCCTGAAGCGTGACATCAAGTTATGGAAATCTTCCATGTCATCACAGACAGTCTGGTAACACGTGTGCAGTCATCTGTTTTCTGATTTACTGCACCTTTGCAAACATGGATATGTGCAGTGATAGTCTCTTCGTCCACACCAGTATATTCTTGCCTTTGGGATAACCACTTGCAGTGTTCCTTCCATTCAAAATGCAACAAGGCTTCCATCACCAGATTATGACCTCTGACTCCACGGTTGTAGTATTTTCCTTTCAGGAGGTTTGCTGCAGCGCTGACTCCATAGATTCCTGATTCAACAAGATCTGACAGTCCTGACTCTTCAAGCATTTTGCCAATCACTGCCAGGTAGTTGAGTGCGATATGGAACCCACCCATTTTGATCACCATGTCATCAAATTCCTTGGGGTGGTGCCAATGTATATACTTAGCCTTCATGTAGATTGCCAAGTCGAAAGTGATGACACTGTTTTGTTGGCCAAGGCTTGACATCATTTTCTGTACCTGTTCATCACTGTGTACACCGTCCTAGACTCAGTTGGTGAACCATTGATCATTGGACAGCAATCAACTTCAGTGATGGATGATGACACACAGGATACCATTGTGTTGAACCCACTCCAGATTGGATTTGTTTGCTGATCAGCGTCCAAAGGGCAGAGCTCAATTTCGAACAGCTTGGTTGGCAACATACGGACAAGTGTCCATGCCATGTCCATTCTGTTGGCACTATTGCCAAGTGAACTGTCACTGATGTGCCACTCCTGCGTGACTGTATTGAGGAACTGTCTGACTGCTGGTTTCTTTCCGTAGTTACTGCATTCCAGTATGTCTTGGCATGCTGCTGGAGTATCCAATGTGCGCCGTTTTCTTGAGTGATCTGCCTATGTCTTCTTCAGTGGATGTGGACCAAATTGTCTCTGCTGACACAATACAAGAGTTGTTACATGTGTAGTGTGCTTGCCATCTACTGTTTCCTCATTGATGTCATTGTTGTTTGCTGCTGCTTGTATGAATATTCCCAGCCATATGTTCAATGGAATAACAATGCCCATCAGATTGGTCTTTGCAACACCTTCCATAGCCAGGCTGGTATCGACTGCTTCAACCTCTTCATAGGATGAACAGTGGCCCGTGTGGTTGAGTATGCTGATGATCTGTTTCTATCCAGTTAAGTGACACACATGCCTAGACCGACATGTTTGGGTTGTCTTCACTCGTCCATGTGAAGCACAGTGCACAATGTCTTGGCTAAGCATGATTACATGTCATTCATCTGCTGCATTTTGGTTGTCATGTGCGCGGAGTTGAGCCTGATGTCTTACAGAGAACACAACACAGAAAGTTGTATAGGCTTTCAGGTAGTAGATCCTTTGATCTGCTCAAATTAAGATCATGAAGACTCAATGGCTGAATGTCAATACCCACACATTCCTGCAAATCCGACCTGATGATCTGAGAAGCATGATACAGGGTGTGAATTGGACCGGCATCTGTATCCCTTCGGGGACCATATGTCATGCCAGTAGTTGCGGTTTCTTTCTTTCTCATCTAGGCAGCATTCATAACATCCTGCAGTGAGATTTTCCTGGAGTACATCAGTTGAGATTTGTTTGATCATGTTGTTGATGAAAAACAACCATGTCCTTGAATGACTCTGGAGCCTTAGTTTGAGACGCTGACTTGTATTACTCGATGCTGTAGAGATACGCCTGTCCATCAAAATGATCTGGTACTTTGAGAGAAGGCACGTAAGCTCATAAGCTTTTCCTCGCTGGATGCCCAGCTCAACTGAGCAAATGAGGTCTGCAAAGGTATCTGAATAGACATCTTCTATTAGCATCTCTTCCTTGAATGCACTGTATATGAGGTTTGATTTGCTTGTGTACTGAGCTTTGCATGGGTTGTGATATTTGGCCTCAGCAGAGATAAGGTCAATACCATTTATCTTTGCTAGCATCTCTTCATCCTCCTTTGCATACGCCGATTGTTGTAATGCCGTATAAGCATCGAAGGTTGAAATGTTAAACAATGTCTTGCTTTTTCTGTGGTACTTCCGTTGGCAGAAGAGACATAGCGACCAATCAATAGCAGGTGATGAACTTCTGTCTAGTAGTGCTTATATCAACATCTGTGAAGCAGCAGGCATCATCTGGTGTCCTTATTAAAACAGTAATTTTCACTGTGACCACATTATAGCACTACACAGTTGATCATCGCTCTCTGTAGTGTGCCCTGATAATCCCTGTCTATATGGTGCACTGCTCCTGCCTGAACTATGCTTCAAGTTTGTTCTGCTCTGGCTTCTATGCCTCATATATCTCCAAAATACAAAAATTCAAGGTGTGGAATATTAAAACAACAATATGTGCTAAAATAAAATCTATTTGTCATATGCCTAAGATGCATGTCACGTCATGGATGGTGTTATGGAGTGAAAATTATTGGTAATTTGGCAAACCGGTTCAGGAAAGGTTTATTAGGTCTGTAATGATTTTGGGGGTAGGGTAGGAAAATGCCAATATCTCTTGCCTAAATCAAGGAATGTTAAAATTGTTTGTATTTCTATAAAGTAACTAGATGGAACATACAGACTAACGGCATTGGTCAACTATCAGCTCATTGAAATATATGATTAGAAGGATTACAGCCGAAAGTCAAAACAATCATGGCAATTTTCATGGAATTTTGTGTATTTTTGTTATGAAATTCACATTTTGTAGTCAGAAACTTGAACTATTGAAGCAGCAATACAAAGACTTATCGTATATCAACATGTTAAGAACATTTGTTTTGTGGATCTTGACTTTAGGAGTGAAGAAATGAAATCAGCAAATTTTTCGAGATTTGCATCTCAGCGGCCACCCCTTAATAGACAATTGACTGTCATACATTGTTGCTGCCAGAAATCAACTGCATATCAGGGCTAGAAATGATCCAGACACCCCCAAACAGCCTAACGTAACAAACCAAATGTGTAGTGGGTGTTGCACAAAAATTTCTTTTGCTGCTCCTGGCTCCTGGACTATAGGCAATATATGTCATCATCATCATCCGTGGAACGGTCTAAAGTTGCAAACTTCACCATAACGATTTCATGCTGAGCTCCTGACACACCATATTTGGTACTGTGTTAACAAACATAAGAATTCATTTAACCCTTTTACTTGTAAGATTTGGTCAAGAAAATAAAAATATTTGCTTATTGAATGTCCAACTGCAGGTAATGAGAAGAGGATTTTTGAAATTTTATAACCGAAATGATTGGCTCGATAACCGAGCGAGTTAGTCCAGTTGTTAATTTTTTTAAATTCTCTCTTTACCTGCAGATGGACATTCCTCAAGACTACTACAGAGGCCAGTTTGGGCCAGCTTGACCATTAACCTTCAAGTGACCGAGTGGGGTCATTTATGACCCCAGTCGTATAATTCTATGTGCCATTTTTACATTTTTTCTCGGAAAATTATTTCCTACTATGAGTTTGTCAATCTACTTGTCCTACAACTGTTCATAGTTTTTTGGCAGGGATCGGCCAATTGGTGTGGCGAGGAAAAGGAAAATTTGTGTGGGGTCAAAAATGACCCCAGAAATTTGTGCGGAGTCATTTATGACCCCAGATAGATGTGTAGGTTTTTAACATTATAGGCTTATGTTTTACTGTAATTTTCCATTTCTAACCACTACTTTGTACTGTTTTGCAGTGAACCATGGCTAACAGACCTAGCATAGCAAGATTTACAGCTGCGGAAGCATTGAGACTAGTACAAGATGCCCAAAGTGATGATGAAAATAGCTCAATTGATGGAGATGAGTCGGCATCGGACAATGATGATCGTATATCTGAGATGTCAGACCATTCTGATATAGAATCTGACCATGAGGGACATCCGATACCCGTGGCACCTCAGGCAGGTGATCAAGATATGCCTCCAAGGGGAGCAGAGAGAGGCCGGAGACAGACTCGTGGTGGAGCGAGAGCTCATGGATGGGCACGTGGGCGAGCCCGTGGAAGAGGTCATGGTCAAGATCAGCCCCAAGCAGCCCAACCAGATAATCAGACTGTGGGAAATAATGAGCCTCCTGATCAGAGTAGACCATACACAGGCAGAAATGGAACACTCTGGGCATAACTAATGAGGCACATATGACAACATCCAGTCAGTGTTTTCATTCTTTGTTACAACAGAAATAGTAGACCTTATTGCCCTAGAAACCAATAGAGAGGCTAGACAAAAAATCTGAGAGTGGAATGAGAATCATCATGAAAATCAAAGAGAAGAGTGGAAACCACTTTATAGCACTGAGATCAAGGCAGTTATTGGCCTTTGTATTATTGCAGGGTTGTTGAAAAGCAACCATGAACCACAAGCATCCCTTTGGTCTCAAGCAGATGGAAGACCAGTTTTCAAAGCCACAATGTCCAGAACACGGTTCAGAGACATCCTGAAGTACATGCGGTTTGACAACCGAGCGACCAGAGAAGACAGGCAGGCCACGGACAAGCTTGCTGCTTTCAGGGATATTTGGAGAATGTTTGTCAGCCAACTACCCAAATACTACATCCCTGGTAGTGATCTCTGTATGGACGAACAGTTGGTAGCTTTCAGAGGCAGGTGCGGTTTCAGGCAATACATCCCTTCTAAACCAGCCAGGCATAAAGATCTGGTGGAATTGCGATGCCAAACCATGTTACCCCTTGAAAGGAGACATGTATCTGGGTAGGCAACCAGGTGAACAGCGAGAGGTTGGCCAAGGGGCAAGAGTTGTCAGAGATCTCACATCTCTGTGGTGCAGAAGTGGAAGAAATGTTACGGCTGACAATTTCTTCACCTCAGTCCCCCTTGCGGAAGAGCTATTGAATGATGGGCTTACCTATGTGGGCACTATTAGGTCAAATAAGCCACATCTCCCAGATGAAATGAAAGCTAACAACAGGAGAGAAGAGCACAGCTCAATGTTCGGATTCCATGACCAGCTTACTCTTATTTCATCCCGAGGCAAAGCAGTATTGGCACTCTCAACCATGCACCATGACAAGAGTGTTAGTGGTGATCAGCGAAAGCCAGAGGTCATCCTGCATTATAATAACACCAAGAGCGGGGTAGACAACCTTGACCACTTGGCTACAATGCACACCTCTCGACGCAAGATCAACAGATGGCCAATGGTCTTATTCTTCAACATGGTAGACATTGCAGGAATTGCTGCCTTCATCATCTGGCTTGGAAACTTCCCTGATTGGAAATCTTCAGAAGGCACCTGTAGGCGTCGGGTCTTCCTGAGAGCTTGGGTATGGACTCGTCAAGCCACATGTCGAGCGAACGTCACAGATTCCAAACCTCCATTCAGCCACTAGAGAAGCAATGGCAAGCATTGGTCTAGGACCTGCTCCCCCTGCAGAGCCGAGTGAAGTTGCTGCAGTACCCGGCAAACGCAAACTCTGCTCGATCTGCCCGCGCAACACTGACAGGAAAGTGTCACGCGAATGTGCTATCTGCAACAAGCCAGTGTGCCCAGAACATAGCCAGAGACAAATTGTGTGTGAAGATTGTGCCTGAGATATAGCTATTAGTGCTTTACTGAATCTCGTTACCATGACATTACAGTAATTTGTGGTAACTAGGCATCTCATTCGTAACAGTTACAATTTTCAGACATTTTAGTAATTTAAATACTTTGGTTGCTTTCTGCATATCACAATTAATAAAAAAACAACCATAACTTAATGCATTAGAACCTTTTAGAAAATCTGTCTTAAATACAGGGAATGGTTAGGTATCCTAAACACAAAAAAGAGCCATTAAAAACCTGATTTCCTGTATAAAATATAATGAGGTCATAAATGACCCCACTCGGTCATTTCAGTCGCTAAAATAGCTTGGTCGCTTGAGGGTTAAAGGGAAAAGAAACTTATTGATGAATGGATTAATGCCATCTACAATCATTAACGCATTGTGAAAGAGGAGTATATCTAGGAAACCTTAATGCTTAAACTGGCTTTGCAACCAAACAACAGACTTCATATACAAAGAAAAGAAATGAGAAGAAAGAAATGAGAAGCCTCTAGATGAATTTCTCTCTATAGCTCATGTACACCTCCTATCAGTGACAGGCAAAGTCATTGACAGATAATGGACTTTTCTATTTTTTAGCTATGCCCTGCCCATCACTAGCGAAGCTCCACCCACACCTCGCCGTGTTGGGATTGATCGATCCCCGAATGCCCTCACTATCAATTTCCTGAAAACTATACATGGAAGCTGTTGAATATTTTGTAACTAATTTGACTGGGTGCTGTTGCTGCCTAAGGCCTATTAAATAGTAAAGACATACAATTTGTACAACAATACATAGACCATCTTCAAATATGCGTTCGTGACATACTTATCGATGGCATTCATTATGATGTCATTCTACACATCACGTAGTTGATTATGACATCATATGATGGGTGGATACTCTGGAAAGGTGAATTAACTATTTAATGGTAGCAGTGATCTTGAAAAAAGTCTATTTTCCTGCCAAGAGAAGACTATTAAAAAAACTTACCACTTGAATGACTGGTTTGATAACCTAGACAGTCATTCCAGAGGTAAATTTTCAAAACACTTCTCTTGGCCTACAAATGGAAATTCACTAAGCAGAAAGATAGGTTTACTTGACCAATAGTTAAGGGCAAAATGTTACTAGCATAAATCTGTTCAATGAAATGTCCCATTATCGGTACAATACCTTCATGATTCCATTCCAGTTGTCACCGGTCGCCACTCTGAAGAGCGTGAGAAACGCCATGCCAAAGTTATGGAAGTGGGCATGAGTGCCCAGGCCTTCACATGGATGCTCCACTGAACATTCTGCAATGAAAACATTATATAGCCCATGTCAGTGGTTTACTGATCACATCTGTCAATCAAATGATCTTGCTTAGTCAGAGGAAAATGATGTGATTTGATTTAAGGAGACCAGAAGTTTAATAACAATATTATGACAATGTTAGAAGTATTCGCTTAACCCGTTAACACTAAGACAGCCTAAAATGGCTTCCGCAGTGGGCTTGAGCACTGTCCATATTGCAGACAAAGAGATTAAAAAAAACTTACCACTAGAATGACTGTCTCGATTATCGAGGCAGGCATTCCAGCGATACATTTTCAAAAATAATATTCTCCTGGTCTACAAGTAGGGATTTTTTTATGAGAAAATTCAAATTTTATTTCATGGAAAATCAAGCTAGCCAAAACCAACATCCTCAGTCGTCTTGAAGAATGCCCATTTTTAGTCTACCACAGGAGTGGCTGGCTCGATAACTGAGGCAGTCCTGCCGGTGGTCAATTTTCAAAAGTTATCCTCTTTTGGCCTGCCAATGGACATTCAATAAGAACAAATTTCAATTTTCTTGAAAAATCTTGACTATTAAAGTTTAAATACAGGTTTGATTGCTGTGTTCCAATAGTGCATGTAATCAGTAGATGACTACTGAGTAAATGAAATGAACAATGCCGATACAAAAAATTACTGATGTGGCAGAGTTTACTGAAAATCCATAACATGGGTATGATCATAAATAAGTCCTGTTATGTAAGTTCCAGGTAAGTGCTTTTACATACCGAGCCTGCCAAACAGTTCAACACCAAGAGCAGCGAATATGAAGAAAAGCAGAAAGAAAAGTAATCCAAGATTGCCGACTTGTGGTAAAGCCTGGATCACCGTCTCCAGCAAGGCACGAATACCTTTGGCCATTTTCAACAGCTTCAGTACTAAAATAAAGTTGTATATTTGTAATATTTTGACATAAACAACACAATTGTTAAAAGATGATGATGGTGGTGATTATGATGATGATGATGATGCATGATGAAGATGATGATGATGATGAGCATGCATGCATGATGATGATGAGCATTCAAGATGATGATGCAGATGATGATGATTATGCATGCATGATGGTGATGATGATAATGAGCATGCATGATGATGATGATAATCATGCATGATGATGATGATGATGATGAACATGCATGATGATGATGATGATGATGAGCATGCTTGATGATGATATTGATGATAATGATGATGAGCATGCTTGATGATGATATTGATGATGATGATGATGAGCATGCTTGATGATAATGATGATGAGCCTGCTTGATGATGATGATGAGCATGGCATGATGATGGTGATGATGAGCATGATGATGATGAGCATGTATGATGATGATGAGCATGTATGATGATGATGATCATGCTTGATGATGATGATGATGATGATCTTTCATGATGATGATGATCATGCATGCATGGTGATGATGATGATCATGCTTGATGATGATGATGATGATGATTTATTGCTGCTCTTGTTAGGAGTGTTGTTTCCTTATTGTGTTACCTCTAGCAATACGGAGTACTCTCATCACCCTGATAATAGTAGGGTTGATAGGAATGACATTGGTCTTCATTTCCTCAAGAATAATTCCAATAATGGACAGAATAACGATGAGCATATCCAGTTGGTTCCACCTATTATAGAATAACAATGAAATTAACACAGTAACAACTTTTAGTTAGATTGTTTTTAAAACAATCAATATATTTCTTCGTTTTATAGCCGGTAAGCTTTTGCGTAGGGTTCTGCCAGTGAAGATATCACAGGGAGGCAACTCATAGCATTACACATTTTGTTTCGTACAATATATTATCTCCCTTTGGCTGACAAACTAAAGTATTTTAAGGATACGCCTATCCAAATGTCCAAAAAGATGCACGCCTCTCTCCACATAAGTAACGCATTTCACTATATGTACACATGTTGTAAATGAGATCTTTAAAACAATAACTGACAGTTGTCGACATCGTTAACCCTATAACACACACATTTGTTCAAGAAAATTTCAATTTTCTCAAAGAAAATGTCCATTTGCAGACCAAGAGGACTGTTTTTGAAATTTTACCACTAGAATGACTGACTCAGTTACCAAGCCAGTCATTTCAGTGGCAAATTTAAAAAAAAGACCACTGCAGAAACTGTTTTTGCTGATATGTGGGTTAAATGGTTAAGGCAGCAGCAAATGCCAGTCAGTAACTAGAAAGGTTGTAGCCTGCATGTCCACCTTTTTTATTCTTTAGCTGTCTGCCTACAGAAATTCTGCAGACTACATTCCCCATGGGGTTTAGCGCTGGATACGCTGAATATTTTGAAAATAATTTGACTGAAAGTTCCACCAACAACTTTCAGTCAAATTATTTTCAAAATATTCAGCAGGTCCAGAGTTATTGCCTATTGAAATTATAGTCTGGTGATTTACAAGCAGTCAGAGAATTAAGGCGAATCACACACCGCGCGTTAAACATCACACATTTGGATTGCTGTAGATGTATAACTTCTGATAATAACTTATTGAGACGTAGACAAGCTTGTAATACAGATATCAGTTATCATTAAAAAATTCAAGTTTAAACAAAGAAACTTGTGATGCACCAAATGTTAACTACTACATAATTAAGTGATTATCCATTAATTGGTCAAGCCGGCCAAATATGGCTTACCAGTAGGTATAGAGAAACGGCTACCTGCAGGCCAAGAAAAGAAATCTTTTTAAATTTGACCACTGGAATGACTGGCTGCGGTAAATTTTCAAAAAAAGTATTTTTTTTTGGCCTGTAAATAGACTTTAATTTTGAAAATATTTTGATTTTCATGACGATCTTGACGACACACAGAATTAACACAATTGATAGCTTGTACTGGGTACCTGTCATGTAAATATTTCATGAATCCCAGAGCAATGACCTTCATTGCTGCTTCCAGGATAAAGACACACGTAAAAAAGTAGTTAAATATTTTCAGGGCAAATTCCAGCTCCTATAAGAGAGAATATAGACATATGAACGGTCAGTTTAGATGTAACGGTAGATCTGATGGTCAACACTTTAATGGTAAAGCAGACTAAAAACATTGTTTACAGTTGTCTTGATTAATGTTCATTTATAAATAGTCCAAGAAGACAATTTTTAAAATTTATCACTGAAATGACTGGCTCGATAGCTGAGCCAGCCATTCCAGTTAAAAATTTTTTTTAAATAGTCCCCTCTTGGCCTACAAATAGACATTCAAAAAGTAAATATTTAGATTTAACGATTAAAGAATTAAATGTACATGAAAATATGTAGGTAAATGATGGAGATAGAATATAATCTCAATTCATTATGTCCATTTGAAATCATATTAACGTGCGTCGCCTAAGCTCAGAATACAAGTAGGTACAATCACTAAATTTGGTAAATGCAATCATGTGGCTCGCTAGAGAGTTGTAGTTTCAGGATATTAGACTCAAATATCTATCTCACATGGTCACTAAGAGCATTGGCAAAATAGAGCGTAATGGAGTCACTTAGCATCTCCTCAGAGTGCAGTTTAGTTGGCAGATGCTATACTGGAAATTAATCTGACTAAAAGTATGCAGTATTTCTGAATGTTTTTGACGTTTTGAAGTCAGTTACAGTCAATGTCTCATCAGCATATTACCCTGCTCTACATAAGGTTATTTATTCTTACTACAATAGTCATAATCCCGTCAATTAATTTGAAAACAAATTGGCTGGGAGTCAAACAGTTTTGGTTAAACTGCGTTTCGAAATGTCTAACATGGTTCATATTTGAACTCCTTGCTGCTACTTTTCTGAGTAAATATGATTAAAATGTATTAATAATAAGTCTAAGATGCAAAGTCTGCAAACATTCATCTTTACACAAATTAACATATGAATGCTTGTGTACATAGAGAGATAAACAATTTGTTTTATATACTATATCAGAAATATGGACACCTCACACTTAACCCCTACCACTCTGATGTCAATATTTTACGTTTTCAAATTAAATTAAAGGATGAACTGGTGTTTATTTTTCAACAAATTTGGTGGAAGATGGTGCTGTCGTAGACACCGTAAAAGATAGAATATTGACATCAGAGTGGTAAGGGTTAAACCTTTTGAGTGTCACCCAGGTATTCCCCATACCGCATTTTCAAGGTAACTATATGGAAAAACTCTTTTGGAAATATTTTGAAATTAGTTTGACTGGTACCGTGGCAGGAATTACTTCCAGTCAAATTAATTTCAAAATATTCAACAGAATAAGTTTTATATATCGCAAAGAATACACTTTTCGTAAGATTTGTCGTTGAAAGGAGTAAGCTTTACCCTTGGCATCATATAGAATTCAAGCGCCATGGTGATGACATTGAGGCCAATGACCCCTGCAATAGCGAGGTCAAAGTACTTGCTGCTGATCACAGTATGAATAAGAAGTCGAGGTCGTGAGTAGCTCGCCCAGTACGGTACTTCACGCATCTCTGTATAAGGGAAGAAACAAAATAGCATTTTTATAAAAGGGAAAATGGCATAAATATATATCTTCAACAGATTGTCTCATTCAAAATAGATACACGAAGACAAAAATAAATTAATAAAATTTACTGTCTTTCCTCGAGAGAAATTCATTTCTAGCTATCCCCACCCATTGTTAGTTAAGCTCCGCCCATCCATTTCACGTGTTGGTATCGATTTATCTTCTTTGAACCATGAATTCACAGAATCACAATTTCAAGTTAACTATACAGATTAGGTTTTTGAACATTTTGAAACTAATTTGACTGGGCGCTGTTGCTGCCTATGGCAGCAACAGCGCACCGTCAAATTAGTTTCAAAATATTCAACAGAGTGTTTATTAAATAGTAAATCCATCAAAGACATACAATTAGTACACTGGACAGACTTTTAAATGTTCATAACAGAGCTAAATACGTCATTGATTACGCATTTTGATTATAACATCAGCCTACATGCGACTATTTGATCATGACGTCATATACTTGAGTGACAGATCATATCCCTCCATTATAAGATGCAATATCGTCAAATATCATTTCAATATTATCATTATTAAGAAACATGTTATTAGAACAAGACAACAAGTAACATAAGCACATACAGTCACATTTTGGTTAATAGGCCTTTAATGGATAAGATCGGTAAACAATTTGAGATTTCTGCTTTAACTGAATGCCCTGTTACAGGCCAAGATAAGATTATCGAAAAAAATTTAAGACTGAAAGGGCTGGCGCATTTATAGAATCAGTTAATGATGAAGTAAATTCTCAAAAATACGCTTCTCTTGGACTGTGAATAGACATTCCTCGAGACACCAGATGCGGATTTGGCCAGGTTCACCATTAACCCTTTCATTGATGAAACATATCTCATCTCCAAGGCAACCACAATTGAAAACTGTTGAATATTTATAATTTAATTTGACTGGAAGACGTTGCTGCCTCAGGTAGCAAAGGCTTCAGTTGAAGTTTCAAAATATTAAACAGCTTAAGTTTTATATTGTAAAGAATAAACTTTTTCCAGGATTTGTTGCTGAAAGGGTTAAAGGGCCAACTGAGATTATTTGACACTACAACAACCTGCTCCATGCCACAGAAGTCATATATTATATAAACATTCATGCGAAACAACACATCTCCATTCTAGTACGTCAACTTCTCCAGTAACTTAAATTCAGAGCTGCCATGCACATCAGGAAAATGGTTGAACGTTTTACAATTTTTAAGTGTCTAAAGTTATAGTTGTTGACCCTCACCCCCACAACCCATGCAGCAACATCTGTGAAATTAAATGAGTTCCAGAATATACTATAGACTATCTCCTACATCATCACAGAATTCAGCTTTCCAGAGTACCCACCCATCATATGATGTCATAATGAACTGCGTGATGTGTACAATGACATCATACTGAACGACGTCGATAAGTACGTCACGTATGCATATTTGAAGACGGTCTATGCGTTGTTGTACAAATTGTTTGCTTTTACTATTTAATAAATATTCTGTTGAATATTTTGAAACTAATTTGACTGGGCGCTGATTTTGCGCCATAGGCAGCAACAGCACCCAGTCAAATTAGTTACAAAATATTCAACAGCTTCCCTGTATAGTTTTCAGGAAATTAATAGTTAGGGTGTTCAGAGATCAATCAATCCCAACACGGCGAGGTGTGGGTCGAGCTTAGCTAGAGATGGGCAGGGCATAGCTAAAACCGGAAAGGTCCATTATTATCTCATCAGTGGTATTGAAAGAGTTACCCTATTGCTGTAGCTAATGGAATGTATGTACCTAATGAGCTGGAAAGCGTAAATGGAAGAAATAACTGCATGTTTGGACAGCTAGAATAAATCTTTATTATCCCATTAATGGTCACGATTGGTAAATAAAATCAAGGTTTTTGCTTAGTTAATCTCAATTTGCAGGCAAAGAGGGGATATTTTTTGACAATTTAGCACTGAAATGACTGGCTCCGTTATCAAACCAGTCATTCCAGTGGTAGGTTTTCAAACAATTGTTTCTTCTGACCTGCAAATCAGCATTTCAAAGATCACTGCAAAGGCAAGTATGCCTTTTTATCACATAAGTCTCCCGACATTTGCCTTCTATGGTCAAGTTTTATTTGCTAAAAATAGTCAGTTAGTTTAGTTACTGAATATGTGAATTGGCTACGTCAAATGAATGCTGGAAGGCTAACTATAGTTAATTGGTACCCGATTCCCTAGATTGGAATACCATTGCAGAATATTTGCCTTAGACCTGGGTACCAGTCTCGGTTAACACTTCCTGTAGGCTGTTTTTTACTGGAGCACAAAAATAGGTATTTTGGTACGCTAAAACGTCAAATAAGTGGGAAAGATTTAGGCCTTTGTGATATTGATTTACCATAGGACACCATAATTCCACCAAAACTAAATACAGGTTAGGGAAATATTTACATGCTTATGTGCATCTAACCGTGGCAACTGAGGGACTGTCCGCCATTTTTAATTTTATGCTAACCATTTGCGACCGAGCTTGGATGCCTATCTAGTTAGCTATTTCAAGCTCGATTGGTATATATACACCTGTGCAAAAGTTAAGCACCACCCTATTTTTACGCACATGCGAGGGTATATTCATGTGCTATGAAGAAAGCAATAGCATAAATATTTATGTACCCATCCATCTTAGTGCAAGAGGTAATAATGCAACTAGAGGAATGCTGATTATGATGGTGGGGAAACACTGTGTTTTTGTTTGAACTTGAAAACGAGGCCTGAATATGGTTACGTTGACACAACTGACAACTATTGCCCTACAGTTGACACACGTGGCTAGATTGTCATTAATGGTGTCTGAAAACGAAGTTTAACATCTGTGCACGAGTTTGAGACTGTCATTATTAATACCGGGTATATCCACCTTGTGCCTGGATGACGGCCTGGACACGACGTCTCATGCTGGTCACCAACCGACTGATACGCCATTGTGGTATTCGTTGCCATTCAAGATGGAGTGCGTCTGTTAATTCCTGTAGGTTCTGCACAGGAGGATCCCTCCTTCTCACCATGTTTCCCAGAATGTCCCAGATATGCTCAACAGGGTTCATGTCAGGGCTCCTTGCTGGCCATGGTAGGGTTTCGATGGCATTCTGGCGGAGGTATTCATGCACAGCTCTAGCACGATGTGGTCGGGCGTTGTCATCCATGAATATAGGGTGGGTTCCAGGTGCATGATTTACAAAATGAGGGACCACATCTCTATCCAGTATGGAATCTTGATATCTTTGTCCATTTAGTGTTCCAGGTACAGTCAACAGATCCAGCTTACAATCAAATGAGATGCACCCCCATATCATAACGGAACCTCCACCAAATGGAAATTCTTCCATGATGTTACGTTGGTCGTACGCTGTGCGTCTGGACCTCCATACACGAGTTCGACCATCTGTGGCATGAAGCAGGAACCGACTTTCATCGGACCAGTGTACCCGTCTCCAGGATCTCATGTTCCAGTGTCTTCTTTCGTTGCACCACCTCAGACGCTCCTCTTTGTGGTGTGCAGTGAGGAGAGGACGTCTGACAGGTCTCCTAGCTTTCATGCCAGCAGCATACAGTCTCCTTTTGACGGTAGACATTGACACTCTATTGCGCGTTTCCCATTGCTGGCTGAGCACTCTGCTGTTGGTGAATGGAGATCTCCTAACAAGGCGTACTAGGGCTCGATCATCACGGGCAGTAGTCTTCTTCGGTCCTCCAGATCTAGGCCTGTCCTTCACCTCATTAGTTTGCCCATGTTTTGCAATCAAACGACTGATTACAGTATGGTTAATGTTCAGCTGTCTGCCAATCTCTCTGCATGACATACCAGTGGTATGCATGCCTATGATTTGCCATTTCACACGATCACTTAACCTTCGTCTTGCCATAGCGGTTCACAATCAAGAGCTAATTCTCTCTGTACAAATAAACCACGGTCATGAACACAAAATTCCTAATCTTGTCGCCTAAATCTGTATGTAATGTTCTACACCTCAAACTGGACTTTTACATAACTGAACACGTGTGCTGTTTCCCGCCACACACGGACATCAAGCGGCGTGAAGTCATGCATGCATATGCATTTCGTACTTGGAATTATGTCAGCTAACGCGGGGACAAAAAGTATGGCAGCCTAGTTGTACCATCATGTTTCTACGTTCTATTGTTTTTGCTGGTGCTTAACTTTTGCACAGGTGTATAGTTAACTATGGCTCATGAATCGAACCTGACTTATACTGCAGACATCCAGATGTCATGAAATGTGAAATCTATTGAACATCACAATAACAATTTGACCTCGTTAGGCAGAAACTCACCTCACATGAAATATGAAATCTGCGGATAGCAGCAAGATGGGGGAGAAAGATGACACCTCCATGCCGGTCTTCTCTGTAAGTACCAACTTTGTTGGGAAACTAAGTCATCAAGGATTGCGGGCTGACATCCGCATACAGAGGCAACTCTGACTATGTCTAACCTTCTAACAAGAAACTGTGCTCTACATCCTCGGACAACGCAATCTTCCCAGGAGCTTACCATAGCTACATGGAATGTACGTGGTCTGACTGCAACATCAAAGAGGCAAACCTTAGGTGCAGATTCTGAACACTATAAAATCGATATCACATGCATTCAAGACTAAAGTAGCTAAACACTCAGAGCAGCAACTTCAGACAGGCCATAAGCTAGTACTCATGGAGCAAAAACAGGCCACTTACCGTGGATTAGGCTTCGTAATCGGACCAAGGGTATTGGACGATGTCATTAGTTTTGGATACGTCAGTGATCGCGTTGCATTTATCGACCTGACTATACCAATGCGAAAGCACACCACCACTAAGTGTCGCATATTCAATGCATATGGCCAACTACCAAAGAGAATCCAGCTATATTAGATTCCTTATATGCAGAACAGAGATCCGCCATTACTATCCCAGCTAGATGGCAACTGTTCGTGTGTGGCGATTTCAACTCCAAGCTGGGCAAGCTCGGCATTGCGGACAAAAGTTCAGGACTTGGCTCATGCATGGGATTGTATGGAGGGCACACGCAACAGCAATGGAGATGCACTGGTGGCATTCCTTAGTTCCAATGGCCTATTTGCCACAAATACGGCTTTCAAACACCCATGTCGCCACCAGACAACATGGAATAGATACATTGCTGATCGCAAAGCCTCAAAAGGTTCTAAGGCTACAAAAGTTGTCTTCAACCAAATAGATTTCATACTATGCAAGACAGTAGCAAAACTCCTACTTTGGGATGCTCATTCCTATGGAGGCACAGACCTCAATTCTGACCATAAGCCAGCCATTACACGCCTCCATATGAACCAGCTCTACCTAATGTATAAACGCCATACCAGGAAGGACGGTAGAGTCACCTACAACTTACCCAAGCTCATCAGCGACACTGACATTCAAATGTCATACAAAAAGGCCCTCGGAGAGCAGATAGCTAACATCGACATCAGCTCCAATCCAAATGAAGCCCTAACCAAAATACTGATATCTATGGAATCATCAGCTACTAGCACCATGTGTTCTAAAAAACAACAGAACTAGGTATACCGACGACCCTCTCGTAGTAAAACTGTCCGCAGAACAGAAAGCATTATATCTGTGCATCTATCAAAGTGGCCAAAGTGAAGATCACACCAAACTACACCAGGAACGCAATAACATTCTGCACCACATTAGCGAATGCTTAAAAGATCTTGCTATTCAACAACCAGACGCCCTAGCAGATGAAATCACTGCCACGGATGACTGGCACAAAATGTTTCCGGCAGTCCGAGCCATGGGAGTTGCTGACTACACACCACCACTCACTGTATACAACTCTGAAGAACACTATCGGGACTGACCATGGAAAAGCCGAGGCGATCCGAGAATGGTTCAAGGAACAGTTCACTGACCACGATGATGAGCCCTTGCACCCATTCTCAGGAGACCCCAGGCCATTACTAACACTAATTAATACAGCAGAGGTTAAGAAGGCACTTAAAGCCCTGAAAAATGGACGTGCAACTGGACCTGATGGCATGAGCAATGAACTATTCAAATATGCAAGTGACATTATCTCAAAACTGATCACACACAATCAATTCAGCTTTTATGCACCACCTTCCCATCGACGCTGTAGGCCAAGGCATCCTTATCGCGCTACCCAAGCCCAAGAAGCCACCTGGCCCTTCCAGCCAATCTGCGGCCCATTTTGCTCCTTAACCCCATACGGAAAATCCTATCCAATGTTACTCTATGCCGCATCCGAGACAAGATCGACGACTTCACCGGATCATGTCAGTCGCTTCAAACGTGGACGCAGCTGTGCAGACATTGTATGGGCTCAACGCATACATGTGTTGGTAGTCATGTCCAAACACTGGGATTTCCACAAAATGGGCATTGACTTGTCACGGGCCTTCGACACAATTAAATGCTCAAAGATCCTAGATGTACTATGCCAGGCCAGTTGCAATGAAGATGAGCTACGACTAGTGAGACTACTGCTTGCAGACACCAAGCTGAGAGTACGAGTCAAGTCAGTGACGTCTGTAGAGTTTGAGACATCAATCGGCTGCTGCATTGAAATCTGTTCGGGAAAACTCCACAAGACCAAACCGCAACCCCCCTTGGTGTCAATACTGGGCATGCCGCTGGAGATGGGATATGCCGACGATGTAGACTTTATAAATGAGGAAAAGAAACCCTTTGACGAACTTCTCCCAATAGCTGCAAGCAAACTAAAAATTGAGAATCTCTTTATGAATGAATCCAAAACAGAGTTCACCCACATATACCTATCTACAAAACATGAAACTAAAGAAAATGACTATCCACTCCGTGGCGGCGAAGCATGGAGGAAAAGTACAATCCTAGGCTCACTGCTTTGCAGTACTGCTGACATTGCTGCACACTGCATTATGGAGAACAGAGCTTTCCAGTCCTTCCGGAAGCTATGGATTCATAGATCAAAGATGCCTTGGTAAAAAGACTGTTTATACAATGCAACCTGCGTATCCTTGATGATGTATAACTGCAACAGCTGGGCAGCTCCAAAGGCAGCTCTAGACAAACTTGACGCCTGCCACCGCAAACACCTACGCACCATCACTGGACACCGATGGCCAGAGAGAATAATTTCCAACGATGCACTATACAAGATGTGTAATACGCCGCCGCTGTCTGTAAAGTCGTCCAGCAAAGATGGTCCATGTTTGGCCATGTGCTAAAGATGCCAGAAGACACACCAGCTCTACTTGGAGCCAGCAAATACACAGCCAGGAGAGGACGTCATTGCCTAAATCTGCTAAGGGTGCTACGAGGTCACCTCAAGAAAGCAGGATTAGGTACACTCAAGTCAAGAATGGACCTGAGGAAGCTAAGGATTTTGGCTGAGGACAAGACACAGTGGGCAAAAGCAAAGAAGGACTGATTGCAGCTGTAGGATGTTTCTACTACTACAGCCACAGAATATAGTAATCATACATAGCAGCAATATTTCATTAAAATTCTAATGAAAATTGTGCTACATTATAGGTGATGATTATGCCATGTTAGCCAAGGCCAAGCTAATATGCCATTAGAGACGGCAAACATGCTGAAGAGAACATCTAAAAGAATGTTGCTTCGCTAAGTCAGATAGTTTGGTGACCATTGAAGACCCACAATCTCATGGCCCCAAAACATGCTGTATAGTAAGTAACCCCTATAGATCTTTTGTGGTCCGCAACCCCTTCTTGACCAAAATATGAATTCGCAGTAGTTTTGATAAACATCTATGGGCATGCAAAAGAGAAGAGTATGTTAGAGCATGTATCACTAGAATGATTGGCTATTTAAGCCTTTAATGTCTAAATTTGGTCATAAAATTAATATTATTTGACTATTGAATGGCCATTTACAGGCCTAATAAACATTCCCCATGACTACTGTAGAATCTGGTTTTGGCCTCTACAAGGGTTAACTAGAGCTAATCATTCATTTCTGAAATATGATATTTGTAAGCCTGAAGAATATTTTGGAAACTTTACTACTAGAATCACTGGCTCATTATTAATGCAAAGGCACATTTTGGCTGGTTCATTTGTACATGTCTGGAGAAATGTGACAAATCTTGTTAGGAATTACCGTGAGCTAGCTGATATGCGAACACATTGTCCTGACAGCCGGTCAGTCGCTGGTCATGTTTAATTTTCATACAGACACCATCTGGTCAAATACTAACATTTCTCCACACACTTCAGTAATCATATTTGTCAGCATAAGATGAGCTTCTTCATCATGCGATAGAATGACATACAATATGAGATGTAGAAAAGCGCAGCCAATGTGATTAATTTCAGATTCGGCACCTTGAGGAGTTGGCTTATTTTGGAAAATCAGACTCAGGTTTTCATTTTGCTTAATGCAAGTATAATCAATCATCCTCTCAAGGCCACCTGACCATGCGAGACGAACCATGGTGGTTCAATAAGACAACCTTTCTTAACCCTTTAACCTTCAAATACGTTCATGAAAATTTAAATTTTCTCATATAAAATGTTCATTTGCAGACCAAGAGAAGACTATTTTTGAAAATTTACCATTGGAATGACTGGCTCGGTTATAGAGCCAGTCATTCCAGCAGTAAATTTTCAAAAAATAGTCTTCTCTTGGTCTGCAAATGGACATTTCGCAAGATCACTGCAGAAGCCATTTTTGGCTGGTATGAGTGTTAAAGGGTTAAGGGGACACCATCATTTGTCTCCAAAAAGCAACTGATTTGTTTTAACCATTTAATGGTCAAGCGGGAGAAAAAACGGCATTTACAATGACCTTGAGAAATGTCCATTAGCAGGCAGAGCGGACTATTTTTGTAAATTTAATTTGGCCAGTCATTCTAGTGGTAAAATTTCAAAAATAGTCTTCTGTTGGCCTGTGAATCTACATTCTCTGAGAAAAATTAGTTTCTGGACCAAAATCTGTCCATTAAAGGATTTAGTGATATAAGGATCTAAGTGTATTGGCCATAAATAATCACATGACCAAAAAGGATGAACTAGAATACACCCTGTCTCGTAATCCAAATTAGCTAACATTTCAAACTTGGTTGTATTTCGCAAACTTTGATTTTCTGCCCCATCTTCACCTGACCCACATTTCCAACACCCCACAATCTCCCACCCACCCCCAAAACCCCATTACTGAGGGGGAAGCCTAATGACAATGTTGTATTGAACTTCGCAATCATATCAGAAACTTATCTAACAAATTTGATCGAATTCCGCCAAATGGGCACGGACAGGCGGGCAGTCGATTGCGATATCACGCAGTTTCCATTTTTTGTAAATGTGTGGGGATAATAAAACGCAGATATTTAGAAAATAAACTGATTGAATGTTGCTGCTCTAAGAGTGTAAGACACAACGTGTTTAGTATATAACCGCATCTGAATTTCATACAAATTTAGCAGAACTAGGTAAACAAATAGATAAGTGTTATTAATAACACAATTGTCTGATTTCTTATGTCAGTATTACTTTTTGCCAAGACACACCGATGAATTCCGCATACCATTTTCAAGGCAACCATACAACCAAAACTGTTGAATATTTTGAAATTAATTTGACTGGAAGCCTAGGCAGCAATGGCTCCCAGCCAAATTCATTTCAAAATATTCAACACAATCAGTTTTATATCGTAAGGAATACACTTTTTCCCGGATTTGTCAGTGAAAAGGTTAAATGAATAAGTTCAGTTGAAACACCAAATCTGGTCCACACCAGCGAACACTAACAATTACTATTTACTGTCAGGAATCAATAGCCGATTGTTTATATAACTCGATGTAGTTTCCCCCAGCTTCTACTAAGTTATCCATTACACTTTGTAAATTATACAAATTTCATTCAGTGTTAAAGTATCGCAAAATCTCATCAATCATACAACATATCATGCAGGTTTGGGCTGCTGGCATCGTGACAACATTGCATATGGTTCAGAAAATGTGGAAATCAGATATGGTATGATACAGACTGGATGCACTGATGGCATACAGGTAGATACAAATTATAAAGGTTTATTGAGAACGGATAAGCCCATCTAATTATTGGTACACACAGAAATAAATTAAGTTCACACCACATACAAACATAAGAGTGGAATAAAAGCGGAAATAATTTTCATCATAATGCAGACTGGTTGATGGTATAGAACAAATCTGTAAAATTTAATTGCCATCCGAAAAGCCCTTGTTGAAGTAACCCTTTCATGCCAAAAATGTGCAAAAGCCGGCGTTTGAAGTGGTCCTGAGGAATGTCCATTTGCAGACCAAAACAATACAATTTTTTAAAATTTACCACTGCAATGCCTGGCTCGATAACTGAGTCAGTCATTTCAGTGATAAATTGTCAAAAAAAGTCTTCTCTTGGAGTACAAATGGACATTCAATAAGCAAATATTTAGATTTTATTCAGCAAACTTAGCAGTTAAAGGGTTAATAAAAAACTAATATTCTTCTAATTATTGTATTTATTGTACTACTTTCAGGTAGAGATTGTCACCAATCAGCGTGATTAATTCCAATTGGGTCCATGCTATGTAGCTGGTGGATCCAGAATTTCTCGCGTTCCTTACGGATAGACGTTGCTTCCGTGGATTCAGGATCGCGATGGAACACCTTAATGATTCTGTAGTTGACTGAAGAGATGTTATGATTGGGGAGATTGAAGTGAATGGCTACTGGTGTGTCTTTCTTGTTTTTAATGTCCCTAAGATGTTCTTTAATACGTATTTGGAATTCTCGTTTAGTTTCACCAATGTATTGTTTAGAACATGTATTACACGTTATTAAATAAACCACATTCATTGTGTTACAGAATGTTTTTGTTTTGGTATGATAGTTAAGCCCAGTGTGTGAGCATTTGAATGTGCATTTTTTGTCCATTTGTTGACAGAATGCGCAATTGTGTTTGTTGCATGGAATGACAGGGTTGGTGATGTTTCTGCCTTGAATGCCAACAGTTTTTGCATCCATAAATTTGGCCGTTATTAGTGTGTCTTTGAAGGAGGGATTCCTTCTGTGACCAAATAATGGCGGTTCCTGGAATGTTGCCCTACATTTGGGGCTGCACTGTAGTTGGTCCCAGTGGTGTAAGATAACATTTTTAGCTAGTTTGCTATGTGGGTGGAAATCCATAATGCATGGGATGCGAGTTGAAATTTGTTTTTGTGTGTTGGGTGAGAGTAGATTTTTCCTTGTTTTTTCAAGGGTTCTGTTGAGACAGTTTTCCAGGTCTTTTTCTGGGTAACCGCGTAAGACATAATAGTGTATTACGTCATGCACATGTTTGAGGAAGTCTTTATCTCTGCTACAAATTCTCTTGATTCTTAGCAATTGGCCAAAAGGGTTGGCCTTTTTGGTGGAATCTGGATGTGCTGAGGAGAAATGTAGGTAACCATGTGTGTCTGTAGGTTTGGTGTATAGGTCAAATCCCAAATGTCTATTGGGTAATAGAAATACTTTGGTGTCTAAAAAGTTGATTGACACTTGTGACTTTTCGGCCGTGAACTTGATTGAATGATGTGAGTTGTTCATCATGTCGGTGAACTGATTCAATGATTCCAAGCCGGAGGTCCAAATCATGAAGATGTCATCAATATAGCGGAGGTAGAGGGCCGGTTTGGTTGGGTTTTTGTTCAGGAGTTTTTCTTCAAGCATTGCCATAAAGATGATGTCATAGCTTGGAGCGACTTTTGTCCCCATAGCGGTGACTCCAATTTGGAGGTAATGTTCGTTGTTGAATTCAAAGTTGTTGCAAGTTAGCACAATTTTTGGAATTCTTCTAATTATTGGTGTTATAAACACATAGAAAAATTTGTCATTTTGATGCAGAATGAAGTCAATGATGCCTGATGGCATAGAACAGATGGAACGCTTGCTTGAGACAGTTTTGCCAAAAGACATGCTTCTGGTCCAGTAAATGTCTATTGAAAAAACCTTATTCTTCGAACACTTCGTGCATGCCAGACACCATTTGAATCGCTATGTTGAGCCATGCATGACTTCAACAGACTAAGATCTCAACAAAAAAGCTATACACAGAAGGAATTAAAACATGACCCAAATTGTATCCGATTGTCTGCATAACATACTGGACCTATTCACCAATTGGAAATGTCATTCTAATTTACACATACAGGTAACCTTTTCGATATCGTGTTCACAAACAGCGAGAAATAAATAAATAGGTGCTACCCAGCAGGGAATGGCAATCGCAGCAACATTTCAATGCGCTGGAACTGATGTATCACACAATCAGTGACTGCTCGGTTAGATAGATTGCTTGAACCTACTCATCTGGTGTGAGCCCAATAAATTTGCCTATAACCCGCAAGCCTGCCAAAAATGGCTTCTGCAGCATTCTTGAGAAATGGCCATTTGCGGATCAAGAGGATATTTTTGAAAATGTACCAGTGGCTAAATAACCAAGCTATGCATTTCAGTGGTAAACCTTCAAAGATAGTTTTCTTTTGGCCAGCAAATGGGCATTTGCTGAGAAATTTTTTAATTTTCTTGATAAATTTGAGGTTTAACCCTTTAACACTCAAGCCAGATAAAAATGGCTTCTGAATCGTCTTGGAAAATGTTCATATGCAGACCAAAGACTATTTAAAATTTACCACTGGAAGGACTGCCTCGGTAACTAAGCCAGTAATTCCAGTTGTAAATTTTCAACAAGAACCAACAGATGGTATACTTCTCAAGATCCAACCATTTCAAATAAACACAAAACAAACAAACGGATGGATGGAGATACTGATCGCTATATATCACACACACGCACGCACACACACACACCACCCTCCATTCAGGAACTAAGTTATGCAACGGCTTCAAGGTTTTTAGAGGGATAACTCTTCCGGTGACACATACTCATCTGCACATGATACTAATAATGTGTACTAACTTTCAGGTTAATCCATTGGAAACTTTAGTTGTGTTGACAAGAAAAGGACAGATGGATGGACAGACAAGCTGATCGCTTTATCCCCCACCAGTAGGCCGGGATGGTGGGATGTGGGGGATGGGGGATAAATAGTCTTCTGTTCTGCAAATGGACATTTTCTACTAGAAATATTTTAACTTTCTTGAACAAATTCATTGGTTAAAGGGTTATCTTTCCAAACATTCAGTTTGCAACATTAAGTTAATCTTTGCATAAGAACTGGTACTCAAATAGAAAATGGTGTTGCTATAAGTTCTTACTGTCTAAGATGGTAATGGTTCACATCATCAGTTTAAATACTAAAGGACTGGTCCTGTACATGCTGAGCCATCTGGGGACATTCTACCGTTCTCAGATGCCGGATACCAGAATGCTGGGCATCATTTGCATGACAAAGTCGAGCCATGCACCAAGTTGTGTAGGGCTCGAAAATGATAACCAGTGTTCTCTCAAAATACTCCATTCGTTCACAGTACAAATTGTGATATAAGTAGTGAAGTGGTTAAGCTGATGTGATATAACACTGAGCTGTCAGTCACACAGCGCATGTAATCCATCTCAAGTACAGAAAATTTGAGTCCAGAATAAATACCAGTGCCTGGAGGAAAATTACTGTAAATTCCAATTTACATCTTCCAATTCTATTACCCTAGTGACAGGGGCGCTCACACTTATTCTCTGTAGGAACGAATATTCTAAGTGAAGGAAAACCTTGTAAAGCGTGTAGAAATAAAGTGCCATTTACAATTCGTTAAAGATATTATTTATTCTATGTGATCATAAAAGCCATCAATATTATGCCAAAGACAAATAGACCTTGGAAATGATTTGTTTCCACGGGGTGGAAGAATTTAAGTGACTTTATTGCAGCTCATCTTGCTGTTGACGTGAACTCTCTTCCCACTGAGCGATCGCCTTTGTGGTGTAATGTCCCCTATTTAAGGAGATAATGTATAATGATACATTGCTGGGCAAACGTGACAGCATGTCAGATGGAGGCAAAAACAATCGATCAAAGCCAAATAAATCAATAGAGACGTTAACACCAACTGAATAGCAGTGTGTGTATAAGAATATGAAGATGACTGATTATGACAAGAATGATAGAACTGATAATACTGTAAATGCCTTAGAGGAGATAAGTGACCCATGGAATTAAATATATATATATATATATATATATATATATGGCTTCCTTGAAGAATTAGACCATGTTTAATTCCACTTATCATAGCTGATAGTACATCACATAAATACGGAATAGAAGGGAACCTGAATGCAAGACGTAAGTCTTTAAGATCCATTAAATCATGTGTACCATTGATTATATTGACAAATCTTGATTCTGAAAATAATATTTATTGTCAAAGCAGAGATGCATTTAGGACAAGGCAGATGCCCAAGGGGGGGGGGGGGGGGGCACAAAAAACGGGACCAAACACAAATATGGGGCTCAACTACACATTTGCAGAGCAATTGTTTTCCTTATATAAGAATGTTATGTATCATTTAGAATGCAGGAAATATAAAATTTTTACATCTTAAATTACCCTCAAATATCTCATTTTTCAATGGGAGGACCACCACAAGATGAGATCATCCCCAAAAACGGGGAAAAAGGGGCCTTTACACTTATAAATACTAAGCAATAATCTTATCAAATTACTTTTAGAATATTAAACTTTCCTGTATTTTTGCAATAAACTAGGAATACTGTGGATTTAAGATAAGAAAGGGTTGAAGAAAGACTGGAATCAAACCTGGACATCTGCATTGCTTGCAGGATTAGCGAAAATTGTACAGATGACAAAATACATGAGAAGAGACACAGTTCAAATCACTGGACATCAGTATCAATATCAACTGGATCAGTGAAATGAACAGGCGAGTATGATTAATGGGTCTCAGCATTGGGTCCCAGCAGCAGCTTATACAGCGCATCTCAGATGACAACAGCTTCCGAAAATACATTTATCTAAAATACTCCCCAGACACATTTAAGACAGAAGCATATATACAGGCCATTTCCAGCCAGTCTGTGCAGTCTAGAGTGTTATAACATTCATCAAATAAAAATAAATCAGGTTATAGACTGGCCTATCTACTGGACAGACACTAGGTTGTAATAAATTATCTTACACAACTTGACATACTATCATTTCTTGTGAATAAGACATCTTTTGTAACTTGATATAGCTAAAAATGTTTATAGCTGTGGGTAGCAGATCAATAAACTGCCATGCCTCTTAGTTAGTTAGTTGGGTAGTTAGCTAGTTAGTTAGTTAGTTAGTTAGTTAGTTAGTTAGTTAGTTAGTTAGTTTATTCTACGCTGTCGCTTCAAGAGATTGTCGTATACAGTAATCAAACTCATGAGGGAAAAAGTTGCCTGTGGAGTCGTGAAGATGTGTGATAAATTTGGGGTCAAAGGTCAATGATATAGCAACCAGATTAAAATGATTATTTTTAAAACTATGTGCTTGCATGACATTTTTATCAACAACTCTGGTTCTATTAGAGAGATCTTGGCCAGACCTGCATGGAAGGTTGCTCGCAGGTTATAGACGGGCCTATCTACTGGACAGACACTAGGTTGTAATAAATTATCTTACACAACTTGACATACTATCATTTCTTGTGAATAAGACATCTTTTGTAACTTGATATAGCTAAAAATGTTTATAGCTGTGGGTAGCAGATGAATAAACTGCCATGCCTCTTAGTTAGTTAGTTGGGTAGTTACTCTGGTTCTATTAGACAGATCGTGACCAGACCTGCATGGAAGGTTGCTCGTAGGTTCCAGAAGATGTGGGAAAAATTTGTGGTCAAAGGTCAAAGCCATCGTGACCCGATTAAAATGATTATTTTGAAAATCATATGCATAAAAGACACATTTGTCTGCACTGTAGGCTTTAGGTATGTAGCATAACAGAAGTGACCTACTCTGCTTAACCCGTTCAGGGATTGAAGATGTAAAAAAAATGGCACGGTAATGATGCCATAATGAACTTTATAATTTTAACTCTTACCACTCTGGTGTCAAAATTTTAAATTTTCAAATGAAACTAAAAGATGAACTTGTGTTCACTTTTCAACAAAATTGGTGGGAGTATGGTGGTAACAGATTCCTGTGACTATAATTTCAAAATATTCAAGTTTTCCCGTAGACTTATCTTGAAATCGAGATACTGGAATTTAAATGGTCAAGAACAAAGGACTAACACATGTGAACTTGATATTTAGTAGGGACAGCTAGATACTACACACTTTAGGCCTTCATGGAAGGGGCATAAATGACATTATCATTTTCTCTAACATGCATAGAGGAGGTGATAGCTCAGGCAGTAATGCATCGGCTGAGCTGCGAACCGGTGATCCCAGGATCCCATCTCTGGTCAGCCAGCTGGAGATCACTGGAAACTTAGCCAATCTCCTTCACTCCTCTTTGGCTCTCTTCACCCAGGAATATAAATGGATAAGCTACCAATAATAGACTGAAATAAAACCAGCCTAGATATAGCATGAATGGGACCTGTATATCAGGGACTCCATAGTTTCCGACCAAACCAATAACTTCTGGGTCTTATTCTAACATACACATATATGCGTGCACAAACAGAAACATACATGTATCAGTAGATTCACGACACAATAAAATGGACACACTACCAGATTCAAAATAAAATATATACAGTTGAACTCAGCTTATTCATTACACAATTACTATCTAATAAAGCTAATGCTTTAATAAGTTTGAATATAATTTCACCAAAAGCTGAACTGTCTTTAGCAGCAATAATTTTTGATAAGATTGTATTGTAATTGATCAGCATGTTTCATATTTAAATCGCATGAAGACATCTATTTTGTGCATCAGACTTGAATCGCCAATAAAGCGGAATACCAGCTAATACATCATTTATCTATGGACCAAAAAATACAGCTTACATATATAACAAGAGGCCCAAGGGGCCTGTATTGCTCACCTGGACAATAGGCATTTCAACTTGAATGCTCTCTCAACAAGATGGCCAGCAAACCATTTATCCGACAGTTTCGAAAATTGCAAATTTGAAATCAGAATACCCAAAAACACATATAAAAACAATTTCGGCCTCAAAATCCATCAAATAAAAAAATTCAATATGGCCACCAAACATGCTCTATTTTGATTGGCCCACGGCGACCATGTTTTTTGATGGATCAACCTCTCTTGAACAAACTTTAATGGCCCTTAGGCCCTAATCATATCTGCCAAATTTCGGCCCGATCCCTTCAGCGGTTCTGGAGAACAAGAGGCCCACAATGGGCCTGTATCGCTCACCTGGCATTTCAACTAATATTACTTAAGTTTTACATCCATCGGTGTCACTTCCAATGACTTTCAGTCAAATGGTTTAGTTTTCGAGATATTGACAATCTCTGGACTGTTTTTTTTTGCATTAGTGATTTTGAACAATGTTTAAGTGAAAATAGATGATATCAGTGCTAACTACAGATTGTTTCTTAACTGTCTCACTGCTGCAGGCCAGTGCAGCCAATAATTTCAATTTTCAAAAGCTCTTGACTTCTTGAATAGTTTGAAAACAATTCGACTGAAAGTTGTTGGCGGCTTAGCCACAACAAGCTTAGCCACCAACAACTTTCAGTCCAATTGTTTTCAAAATATTTATCAGGTTCAGAGATATAACCTTTGGAATATGTCGTCTGCAAAAACTCAGTCAGACGGTTACCAGAGGTTTAAATACAATTGAAGAAAATGGTCTTTAAAGGCAGGTAGGTTGTCTATATAGCAGGTTATTCCCCACCACCACATAATCCATTTAACACATGCGCATCTGGCTGAATCACCAAGTTAGCAGCAGGGGTAGGGTGAGCTGGAGTTGATTTAAATAATAATTTGACTGAAAGTCATTGCTGCCTTAGGCAGCAACAACTTTCATTGCTGCCTAAGGCAGCAACAACTTTCAATCAAATACATTTCAAAATAATTTCTAAGAGCATAGATGTCAGAGCACATAATACCTATCTTAAATATTTCGGCAGTATTGGAAAGGTTAATCTGTTAATTGGAATTTAATATCTAGTTTGGCAATAAAATCTGACATGGTGATAAATCAATGGACAGTGAGAACAAACCTGTATTTGCCCTATGAAAATGAGACTGCAAATGTTTAAGGAATGATAACTCTGGGATTTGACAGCATATCAGTCTCATTTTCACATCACAGATATTAGATGCCGACATTAACATTGTGACCAAGTTTGGTGTCAATCCATCAAGAAATAACAAAATGAGACGCCATTGTTGGTGACTGACAGACAGATGGATGGACGGACATACAGAAAGCGGATGGGGTCATCGCTATAGGACAGCTGACTGACAAGTAAGCGGAGTTAAGAAAATCAATTTCGGCTTCAAAATCCATCAAATAAAAAAATTGAATATGGCAGCCAACCAAGCTAAAATTTTATTGATCCATGGCGTCCATGTTTTTTACCTATCAACTTCCCATGAACAAACTTTAATGGCCCTTAGTCCATAATCATATCCCCAAAATTTCAGCCTGATCCGTTCAGCGGTTCTGCAGAATAACTCATTTTCATGAAAACTAGGTCATCCTAGATGGCCGCCAAACCATTTGGCCAATCAAGTTCCTTCGAACAAATTTGGTTCAGCTCTTGCCCTATATGATATTTCGTGAGTTTTGAATCGATCCACTAAGCAGTTTCTGAGAAGATTTTTAAAGCCATTTCCTAAAATCGGCCAAAATCCAAGATGGCCACTGGCCAAATTGGCCGATCGACTTGTTTGAACAAACTTGGATCCATATGCCCTAAGGATACTTCCTGACAAATATAATTGAAATCGGCCCAGTGGTTCTTGAGAAGTCGTTTAAAGAAAAGTTGACGGACGGACGGACGCCGGACGGTCCGTATGGCATAAGCTCACTTGGCCATTCTGGCCAGGTGAGCTAATAAGTTATTTTCACTACAACTAGGTCAACCAAGATGGCCGCCAAACCATTTGACCAATCAAGTTCCCTTGCCATAAATCATATTTCATGAGGTTTGCATCAATCCCCAAGCCATTTCGGAGAAGATTTTTAATGACGTTTCCTAAAATTGGCCTAAATCCAAGATGGCCGCCGGACAAATTGGCCGATCGTGTTCAATTGAACAAACTTAGATCTCTATGCCATATGAATGCTTCCTCCCAAATATAATTGAAATCGGCCCAGTGGTTCTTGAGAAGAAGTCATTTAAAGAATTCCCCATTGCTTTACTATGGGCCCATTGCTTTACTATGGGAGCCTTTGGCGGGAAAACAAACCAAGATGGCAGCCAAAGTGTTTATCCGACAGTCTCTAAAATGGCATATTTGAACTCGCCACACTGATAAGCATATATCAAGCAATTTTCGCCATCAAAATACATCAAATACGAAAAAGCCAATATGACCTAGAAACGCTGAATTTTGATTGGTTGATGGTGGCCATGTTTTTTAACGAACAAACTTCCCTTGAACAAACTTGAAAGGCGCTTGGTTCCTAAGCATATTTACAAAATTTCAGCTCTATCCCTTCAGCAGTTCGGGAGGTCATTTTCGCGAAAACTAGGTCATCCAAGATGGCCACCAAGCAAATCGGCCAATCAGGTTGCCTTGAACAAACTTGGGTCTACCGCTGCCACAGATGATGTGTTATGAGGTTTGAATCAATTCCTCCAGCGGTTTCGGAGATTTTTTAGTGTTTCTAAAAATCAGCCATTTTGGCCGACGGCCATCTTGGATTTTGACCGATCCGCTTCATTTGAACTTAGATCTCTATGCCCTATGAATTCTTCCTCCAAAATATAATTGAAATTGGCCCAGTGGTTCTTGAGAAGAAGTCGTTTAAAGAATTCCCCCTTGCTTTACTATGGGCCCATTGCTTTACTATGGGAGACTATGGCGGGAAAACAAACCAAGATGGCAGTTAAACCGTTTATCCGATAGTCTCGAAAGTGGCATATTTGAACTCGCCACACTGATAAGCATATATAAAGCAATTTTCGCCATCAAAATACATCAAATACAAAAAAGCCATTATGACCAACAAGCGCTAAATTTTGATTGGTTGATGGCAGCCATCTTTTTTAACGTACAAACTTCCCCTGAACAAACTTGAATGGACCTTGATCCCTAAGCATATTTACCAAATTTCAGACCTATCACTTCAGCGGTTCGGGAGAAGTAATTTTCGCGAAAACTAGGTCATCCAAGATGGCCGCGAGGCAAATAGGCCAATCAGGTTGCCTTGAACAAACTTGGGTCTACTGGTGCAATAGATGATGTGTTATGAGTTTTGAATCAATTCCTCCAGCGGTATCGGAGAAGATTTTTTAGTGTTTCTAAAAATCGGCTATTTTGGCCGCCGGCCATCTTGGATTTCATTGATCGGCTTCATTTGAACAAACTTGAATCTCTATGCCCTAGGGATGCTTCCTGCCAAATAAAATTGAAATCGGCCAAGTGGTTCTTGAGAAGTCATTTTAAAGGAAAAGTTGACGACGGATGGACCAGGTGAGCTAATAATATTGGCTTCTGATTGTAGCTAAGTAGAGCACAGTGAATACATTTCTTTATTCACTGCCAACCACTAACACAAAATGACAATGAAACAATGGACCACAAAACAACAATGAAATCACAGAACACAAAACGACAATGAAGTTCCTGTTCATTCCTCTGGAGCTTGATGCCGCATGACTGTATAGCAGTAAATCTCAATATATATATATATATATATATATATATATATACAACATCTATATTAATATTCTAGTCAATCTCACAACAATGAACTGCTGCAGTGGCATGGTCTACTGAGTCTGGCACAATGATTTAATGTTGACCATTGGTTATTTCATTAATTTGATTCTTCCTGTGTGTTATTGTTTAAGTACAAGGGAGAACGATTCAGAGAAGAAATATGACGTCCTGTACCCAGAGAGATTAAGGCAGGCTAATATAGAAGAGAACCTGAGTAATTCAATGTAATGTAACGTAATAATAATAATAATAATAATAATATAATTTAAACTGAAAAATGTAGTATTCGTTTCATAGATTAACCATACCACTTTCAAACTTAAAATGTTAAATATTTTTAATTGGTTGGAAAATGTATGAGAGTTCAGAAGTGTAGTCTAACTTTAAACTAATCAGACAGAGAGAGAGAGAGAGAGAGAGAGAGAGAGAGAGAGAGAGAGAGAGAGAGAGAGAGAGAGAGAGAGAGAGAGAGAGAGAGAGAAAATTCACCTTTCCAGAGTACCCACCCATCATATGATGTCATAATGCACTGTGCGATGTGTAGAATGACATCATAATGATTGACGTCGATAAATACGTCACGAACGCATATTTGAAGACGGTCTATGCGTTGTTGTACAAATTGTTTGCTTTTACTATTTAATAAATATTCTGTTGAATATTTTGAAACTAATTTGACTGGGCACTGTTGCTGCTATAGGCAGCAAAAGCACCCAGTCAAATTAGTTACAAAATATTCAACAGCTTCCCTGTATAGTTTTCAGGAAATTGATAGCTAGGGCATTTGGAGATCGATCAATCCCAACACAGCGAGGTGTGGGTGGAGCTTAGCTAGTGATGGGCGGGGCATAGCTAAAAATGGAAAGGTCCATTATTTTAAGTATGTAAGATATTCCTCAACATATATATTAAAGTTCTCATAAATGTATAAGATGTGGATCCTAAATAAATTTAGGATTATTTGTTACTTTATGGACACTAAGTAACTAGAAGTGTAGTCAACATTTTAGTTAGGTATTTGCTGGCAGCATTATTTCAGATTCTATTGTCTTTGCCGGTGAACAATTGTTGGTATAAAACCATTCTCTTAACGGTAATGCTAGTCATTATTTTGCTGGTTTTCAAGGTGAATGGTCCTTCCAATAAGAAAGCGTATAATAAGTTTATAGCATAGTTAAATATCAGTTGTATATTTCCTATGGTACAAATGAAAACAAAATATATTTATAACAAGTTTACTGAAAACTGTTGCTATCTATAGTAGGAACAGCAGCTTTCCATCAAATTTTTCACAAAATAATCAGGTGATAATATGACTATCACTATGCAAAGATTTGATAAACGAATTGACAGGAAATAGTTGATGCAACAGCTTTCATTCAAAGTGTTCTCAAAATAATCAGTGGGGCAACCAATTTTGCAAGATTTGTTGAACATATTTTGAGCAACTTTATTGACAGTCGTTGCTGACTAAGGCAGTACCAAATTGAAATTTTTCTCTGAATAATCAGCAGGTTTTCAGTTTTGGTCGGTTACAATGGAATGTAAAATTAGTTAGGCCTATATGATATACAGAGTTGAGACCCAGTATCAGATATGCGTGAAAATTCTGTTCATTTCATTGTCAATCAGGAGGTAAGCATATTACTTTGTTCACTGTGGGCCTATATCAGAGGTGATCGTGCATGTGCTGGTAGATTGCAGGATCTTTGCGAACATATTTCATACTGGAATAGGCATATGATATACGTCTAACCAATTGGTTATGCATTGGTAAGCGACCGAAACTGAAAGCCTGCTGATTATTCAGAGAAAATTTGACAATGTTGTTGCTGCCTTTTTCAGCAATGACTGTCAATAAAGTTGCTCGAAATATCCTCAATAAGTCTAGCAACATTGTCTGCCCTGCTTATTATTTTGAAAACACTTTGAATGAAAGTTGTTACATCAACGATTTTCAGTCAGATCATTATCAAATCTTAGAGACAGTTGTATTATCAGCTGATTATTTTGAGAAGGATTTGATGGAAAGCTAGGCAGCAACACTTCACTAAACTTGTTATAAATATATTGGTTTTCACTTGTACCATAGGAAATATACAACTAGTATTGAACCATGTTATGCACTTACTATCCGCTTTCTAGGAAGCTTCATTCACCTTGAAAACTGGAAGAACAACGATTAGCATTAAGAGACTGGTTTTATACCAACAATTGCTCACCAGTGAAGACTATAGAATCTGAAATAATTACTAGAATAGCTTCTAAACTGCTAGGCTAAGTTCTTATTCTGGTACTTGCTCAAGTCAACACAGCTGAGGCATGGTTAGGTTAGTAAATCATGTTATTGTATTGAAATGAATGGTATGTAAACATGTGTTACCTCTACATGAGGGTAGCTTTGCAAGTTTACGTCTAAACTCGGCCCATGAAAGATTGTCTCCAAAAATATTTTTGGAAAGACATATACATGGACAAACAGACTAGAGGTCCAAGGCCTGTGGCATTCACCTGGACCATTAGCATTTGCATTTAAAGACGTGATGGGTAATTTTCGGAAAATCTAAGATGGCTACCAAAAGAAGTTACCAATCAAAATTCTGTATATACGTTCTGAAGCCTACCCACATAGGGTCGTTCCAGGTGAGATTGATTGAAATTGGCCAAACAGTAAATGAGGTGTAGGCTTTTAACTGATTTAACAAAACTTTTGCAAAATCCAAGATGGCCACCCAAAAACTGACCAATCAAAATTCTGCATAGTAGATCTGAAGCCTGCCAACAGAGTGTTCTTCCATCCAAGTCTGGGTGAAATCGTCCAAGCAGTTAATGATGACTAGCGAAATCCAGAAAATTTCCACACATATTTACCAATCAAAAATCTGTATACAAGTTCTGAAACCTGTACCTATAGGGTCTTTCCAGCTAAACCAGGTTGAAATCTGCCAAGTGGTTAATGAGGAGTAGCGTTTTGACAATTTCTGGTAATTTTTTTTTCAACATCTAAGATTTTCACCCAAAAATTGATTAATCAAGTAGCATTTTGACCGTTTCCGGTACATTTTTCATAAAATCTAAGATTGTCAGCCAAAAATTAATCAATCAAAATTCTGAATAGAAGTTCTAGAATCTATCACCGCAGAATCCATCTGAGCCAAATTCGGTTGAAATATGTCAGGCGGCTATGGAAGAGTAGCATTTTTACCATTTTCAGTAAATTTTTCATAAAATCTAAGGTACTGACTCCAAAATTTGACCGATCAAAATTCTAAATATAATTTCTAGAGCCTACCATGATAGAATCCATCTATTCAAATTTGGTTGAAATACGTCACGCACCTAAGGAGTAGTATTTTGACTATTTCCGGTTGATTCTTCATAAAATCTAAGATTTTCACCCAAAAAAATTGATAAATAAAATTCTGAATAGAAGTTCGAGAACCTATCACCATAGAATCCATCTAGACAAATTTGGTTGAAATATGTCAGGCGGCTATGGAGGAGTAGCATTTTGACCATTTTAGGTAGATTTTTCATAAAATCTAAGATTTTCACCCAAAAAAATTGATCAACCAAAATTCTGAATAGAAAGATTTAGAGCCTACTACCATAGAATACACTTAGTCAAATTTGGTTGAAATATGACAAGCAGCTAAGGCGGAGTAGCATTTTAACCATTTCCAGTAGATTTTTCATAAAATCTAAGTTTCACCCAAAATATTGATCAATTAAAATTCTGAATAGATGTTCTAGAACCTATCACCATAGAATCCATCTAACCAAATTTGGTTGAAATATGTCAAGCGGCTATGGAGGAGTAGCATTTTTATCATTTTTGGTAAATTTTTCATAAAATCTAAGGTTTTCATAAAAAAAAAAATTGACAAATCAAAATTAGGAAAAAACCCAGCATTGGAACCTCCCACCAAAATTTGGTTGAAATCGGTCAAACCGTTAAGGAGAAGTGATTTGAAGGACGGACGACGGACAGCCGTCATAGCATAGGCTCAATTGGCCTTTCAGGCCAGGTGAGATAACAAGGAATATACTATACAGCACTCACCATGAGGGATCCATAAAGAATGGATGAATCCAGTTTTAGCTATGCCCCACCCATCTCTAGTTAAACTCCGCCCACGCTTTGCCCGTATTGGGGTCGATCGATCCCTGCACTCTCTGAATCTCAATTTCTAGAACACTATACAAGTAAGCTGTTGAATGTTTTGATGGCAACAACAACGACCAGTCAAACTGGTTTCAAAATATTCAACAGAATGTTTATTATATAGTAAAACCATACAATTTGCATCACTTGATAGACTATTAAGAGTTTATGATATACTTAATTATGTCATTCATGACATCAGCCTGCATGCGACGTAGTTGATTATGACATCATATGATTGATTGACAGACTGGATTCATCAGCTGGTTCATTATTTAACATAGAATATTAATTGCTTGGATTTAATAGTGCTATGTTAACCCTTTAATCCTCAAATTTGTCCAATTTCCAATTTTCTCATAGAAAAAGTCCATTTACAAACCAAGAAATAACTTTACAAAATTTTCAGTGGAATGACTGGCACGGTCATCTATCCAGTGATTCCAAAGATAATTTTCAGAAGTAGTCTTTTCTTGATCTGCAAATGGATATTTCACAAGACCATTGCAGAAGCCATTTTTGTTTTAGCCAGCTTGAGAGCTATAGGGTTATGTAATATGTGATTATACTATCATGTTTATTAGTTCTATTTTTTGTGTAAGCAGCTACTTTTTTTACTATATTGTGTCCGCAATTACTCCTATATCTTACCAAATTATTAACCCCGTCTGTCTTACATAACAGGTAAGAAATTCTTTTATGAAATATAGATGAAATATTTTGAAACAAATTTAACTGAAAGCTGTTGGTGATGTTGGCTTCAAAGAAACAGCAGCCAGTTAAATATGCCTCAAAATATTAAACTGTTTAACCCTTGCCACTCTGATGGCAATAGTCTATCTTTTACAGTGTCAATAGCAAAGAACCTGGTGTAAATTTTTCAACAATTTTGGTGGACGATGTTGCCGTCTTCGACAGCACCATCTTCCACCAAGTTTGTTGAAATATGTACACCAGTTCATCTTTTAAATTAATTTGAAAATTTAAAAAACTGACATCAGTGTGGTAAGGGTTAATTGACAAAATATGGTTGTGTTACCCCTTTAACCTATATCAAGACAAATATATCTAGGAAAGATGTTGAATATTTTGAAAATAATTTTGACTGGAATCTATTGCTTCCATAGGAAACAACTAGCTCCCAGTCAAATTAGTTTCAAAATATTCAACATAATATATCTTATATCATAAGAATTTGTAATTTCTCATCTGTGAGGGTAAAAGGGTTAAAGCTCAGAAACTGTGATCTCGAAGATGAAAGGGTTAAAATTTATCATTGTATTGAACTACTTGGCAAAATCTACATGCAAGTGACAAACAGAACAAACTTATGTTAGTAAATAAATGTATTAATGACACTAAATCTATTAAAAATTTGCAAAATTTGTGGATAATTTTATTAATGACAACCTTGAGCAGGTGTCAGGCACTAGCTAAATATGAGAGTGAAAACGATGTCAGAGAGAGGTGAACAGGATGTGGTTTCGGTGTATGGTTTAGGAACAAATGAATGTGTTGGCCTAAAAGAACCATTTTTCAAACCGCTAAACGTGAACTCTGCAAACAAGGTGTCAGCCTAGATTACTCGTCATTGCAAACATTTTTTTTGCAAAAAACACGGTTTGTGCAGCAAGCCAGACTCAGTAAAACTCTACGAACCAGATGCAGTTTCAGGACAACGGCTAGCTTCCTCACTCTTTCGTTTGTACTCCAACTTGCGAGTGCGCTTCGCAAGACGAGCTGCACGCTCCTCCTTTTCCTGGTCCTCACGACATTTATGGAAATTCTCGACAACAACACCGACGAACATGTTGAGCACAAATAAGGCGACAAGTAGCAGGAATGAGATGAAGTATATAAGACGCCATTCGTTGTAATTTTCTACCGGCTGGAAGAAAAATTCATTACGATAAGAATTAATGCCAATATATAGTAGGCCTACAAGACAGTCAATGCTCCTTTATATATTGCTTCTGTTAAATCACTTTAGCAACAATAACATACTTTTTGTGGATTTCATACAAAGAAATAGAATGCCTAAGAATATGGGAGCATGTATCCGATGTCACAATCAACTATGTCATGAAGATTGAAAGGTCAGTCACGTGTACGAACTGTAAATCATGGGTATTAAGTTTTAATGGCATATTAATGCCAAGGTGGTCCTCTATTGCTTGTCTCCGTCTTCCTGCCTCATATAAGTTATGCTGGGTTGGGGCTCACGTAAGAGCTGGGCACTGGTCTCTTCATGTGACTTTGACCAATCATTTCATTTGTTTACTGGTTTGTTCTCATTTAATGTTCCTTTTTCGCGCGTTTTCCTTTCCGCATTTGCAGCCTCAGTCATCCGTTAGCCACCATGTATGCACGCCATGATTACCTTGAGGGATTATAGCTATTTCACTTAAATACCCACCCGCCCACCAGTTATCTACTCCTGCTATGGATGTGTTGCATACCTTTTGTATTGTGCTGCTTGTTAGGTATTGATACTGTTTCTTATATATTAGTTTATAGTTGTAGTTAATAGTAGTTGGAGGGCTATAGTGCCATAAGTACTCTTTAATTATTGCTGCAATTAATACTATAATGGGCATGTCTGCCCAATGCGCTGCTGGTTGCTTTTAAATAAACTATAGCCTTTTTCTTATCAACAAAAATCATCCATGTTTTCTAATCATATCCTTGATCCCTGCAAGCCAGACTTTCTGTGCAATCTGGGGCCGGATATTCGTGGCCGATAGGGCTGCCTCCTTTCATATGTTGCTTGGCGTATGAGAGGGGCAGATCTCGGTGGCAGGTGTCGGGGATCAGATTGTTCAGGACATGTGCGAAGTGGGCAGAGTTTAGCTAGAAATGGGCGGGGCATAGCTAGACATGGGTCACTCTATTTTAAGGAATGTAGCTGAATACATTGAATAGAATAGAGGGACCCAGTCTGTCACTCAAGTATTGATGTCATAATCAATTACGTCATAGGTAGGCTGATGTTCACAATCATAATACGTAACCATTGGCATGTCTAAGTCTGTCAAGAACTTTTAATAGTCACTCACTCGTACGAATTGTATGTCTTTGCTATTTAATAACGATTCTGTTGAATATTTTGAAACTAATTTGATGTGGCGCTGTTGCTGCCATAGGCAGCAAGAGCACCAAGTCAAATTAGTTTCAAAATATTCAACAGCTTACCTGCATAGTTCCTTGATATTGGAATTCTAGGAATTCAGGGTTCAATCGAATTCGTATTTCAATTTTATTAGGCACTTTCAAATTTCATCTCAAATTATCTCAAACAGAATTTCAATTGAGCAAATTAATGCACACACACATTTTGATATTATATAATATTACTATTACATACCTGTTGGTCGATACCGACAGCATCTAAACCGGTATACATAATACTGACCCAGCCATCCTTTGAAGCTATCACAAATAATGCCATCAAAGCCTGCAATAATTAAAACAATTTCTATATATCTTAAACAGTGTCCATCAGGGGTTCTTCTTCTTCATGACCCAAAATCGAGTATTGTCCCACAATGTTGAGTGTGATGCGCAAGCAAATAAACAGGTGCCAAAAGTTAAAAATATTTGTATGTACAGGTTAAAAACACGTCCTCTGGTATGTTTCTTCACTCGTAACTCCACCCACGCAGTGCCGACTTGAAGGCATCTATAGAATGTGCTAACGCTGCAGCTGCTGGTAGACTATTCCATACGCGGATTGCGGATGGAAACAAGGAGTGGAGTTTGATGTTTGTTCGAGCGTGTGAAACCAACAGTCTATGCTGGACTCAGGTTTGGCGCTTGCTTGTGGTGATGGTGTTACCAAGAGGTTGTACATCGACTATCCCGTTCATGATTTTGTACATCATAGTGGCTTTGGTGACGTCCCTGCGGGATTTCAATGTGTCAAGTGATAGCTTCGATATAAGAGCTGTGGCACTGCTTGTTCGACTGAAGTCACAGCATATTCTGCGAGCTGACCGTCGTTGGACCATTTCAAGATCATTGATTGCAACTTATTGATGTGGACTCCATACAGTGGATGCATATTCAAGGATCGGTCGAACAAGGCTTTTGTAGCACTGGCTATGTACTTTTGTTGGACACCCTTTAAGGTTTCTGTACACAAAGGCACTAGCTCTATTGGCTTTGGCAGCAGTCGATTGTATGTGTTTGCTCCAGCTTAATTTGTTTGTAAACGTTAGCCCTAGGTATCCTGCACTGACGCCACGTTCGAGGGTGTGACCATGTAACTGGTAATTTTACACTATTGGTTTTCGGCGTTGGGTAACTGTGAGGGAGTGACACTTCTCAAAATTGAAGCCCATCTGCCATACTTGCTCCCATTCGCCTAGTTTAGTTAGATCTGACTGAAGGCGGTCAGCATCAGCTGTGCTAGCGATATTTGCATACAGGATGGTATCGTCGGCGAAAAGACGGACCACAGAGTTGATGTTGTCACATAGGTCATTGATGTATATTAGGAATAAACTGGAACATAGAACTGAGTCCTGCGGAACGCCTGATGTCACAGCTCCAATTGCTGATGCTTGACCTTCAACTAATACTTGTTGTGTTCTGGAGTGAAGAAAATTGCCAAATGGTTATAAAATAGTGTAAAGCTCCACCCACACCTCGCTCGTGTTGGGATCGATCGATCTGTGAACTCCCTGACTATCAATTTCCAGAAAACTATACAAGTATGTGATTGAATATTTTGTAACTAATTTGACTTGGTGCTGACAGCAACAGCATCCAGTGAAATTAGTTTCAAAATATTCAACAGCATGTTTATTAAATAGTAAAGACATACAATTCGCACGTGTCGGACTATTAAGAGTTAAAGATGGGCAAAATAAAATCATTTATGACATAATGATTATGACATCATCCTACACTCCGCTTAGCTGATATGACGTCAGATGATAGATGGATACTCTGGAAAGGTGAATTCTTCTCATTTTCTTCACATTTTGAATTGCTCTAACTTGTTTATCAAAATATGGTTTCACTTACAAAGTTTTTACCAATACACTATAAAATATAGTGACATTAGCAAAATCTCATAATCTCGGGTCTGTAATTATTTTTAAATTAACATTCTATTAAATTTATTTATATTAAAACAGTTTCATTCTACAACATTTTAACAGTAGCAAAGTAATGCGGGGTTACTATGTCATCGCTGCTAGGTGACAATGGGCAGAGTCATATATTGTGTGTGATGTGCATCACTATCACTTGACTTTATGACTGGTATATAAAGTGATATGTAATGGTTTAATGAATGTTATGCAATGTAATACAGGCTTGATTATGTGATAATGGACATTTCCAGTTTTAGCTATGCCCTGCCCATCTCCGTCCATCTCTAGCTAAGCTCTACACACAACTCACTTGTATTGGGATTGATCGATCCCTAAACTCCCTGACTATCAATTTCCAGAAAACTATACAGGTAAGCTGTTAAATATTTTGAACCCAATTTGACTGGGTGCTCTTGCTGCACATGGCAGCAACAGTGGCCGGCTAGTTAAATTAGTTTCAAAATATTCAACAGAATGTTTATTAAATAGTAATTCATACAACAATGCTTATTTCATCTTCAGTTATGCATTCCTGATGTACTTATCTACGTTATTCATGATGTCATTGATTATGATATCATCCTATACGTCGCATAGTTGATTATGACGTCATATGATGGATCAATAAACTGGAAAGGTCCATTGACTATATACCATGACTCACCTGTCCTAAGTTATCGAAGTTATATTTTCGATTGATCCACTTATTGCTTGGGTAAGATAGGCACTGAGATTTATTTTGAATCCCTATAATGTTAGGGCCCTTGCAGTAGTAAAAAATTCCTTTAAACAGCTGAAAATAAAAACGAAAACACAATACCATTATTGCAAGAATCCAATTTATTTTATTATTGTCATACGACGCAGATGTGCTTACGGGAAGCAGACAGCCATTAGCATTCAAAACTTTAAATGTACCAATACGGATTGATTACACTATAGTTCAATTAAAAAAAAAAATAGACCAATTAAAGGGCTGTATACAAGATTTAAAGTCTAGCCCAAAATGACCTACCCCCATAGGGTCCTTCCAGCCACATTAGGTTGAAATCTGCAAAGCAGTTAATCAAGAGTAGAGTTTTGACAATTTTTGGTAGATTTTTCATAAAATCTAAACTTTTCACCAAAATAATTTACCAATCAAAATTCTGTATTCATATGTTCTGAAGCCTAGCCCCAATAGTGCCCTTCCTGTCACAGTAAATTCAAATCTGCCAAGCGGTTTAAAACGAGGAGTAGGATTTTGAAAATTTCAGGTAAATTTTTCATAAAAATCAGACTTATACAAAAAAAAATCTGTATACAAGTTCTGAAGCTGAAAACCTTAGGGCCCTTCCAGCCAAATTAGCTTGAAATCCACCAAGTGGTTCATGAGGCGTTTTGACAACTTCTGGTAAATCTTTCATAAATTCTAAGATTTTCACTCAAAAATGTACCGACCAAAATTCTGTATACGGTACAACTTCTGAGGCCTAATGACGAGTGGCATTTTAAAACAAAAGTTGATGTATGGACGATGAATGCCATGCATCAGGAACCTTGACCTTTTGACTCCAACACGTGTCATTATAAGAAGGCATATGTCTATATTTGGGTCAAGTATGATTAACCAAACATGAGACATAAACAGAAAGGTTGAGCTAAATGAAAATTGTTAAAGTTGAAAAACCAAGGTTTTTACCAAGGTCATAATGACCTTGACCCTTTGATGCCAAGGTCATTGTGTGATGCCATGTCATTATAAGGAACCATGTGCCATAGTTTGTGTCCAGTATGATTAACCAAACATGAGATATAAACACAAAAGTTAAGCTAAATGTAAATTGGACAATAACGCCGCCACCCGACGAAGTGCAGGGTATCACAATAGCTCATCTTACTCCGCACAGTCGAACTAAAAATGCTCTTCTGTTAGCCACTTATTATTCTGAAAAGAATTTGACAAAGCTATTATTGCCTTACTTGCATCACTGATTTTCAATTGAAACATTATCAAATCTTTACCTACTCACAATTGCATTATCAGCTAATTATTTTGACAACTTGATGGAAAGGTGTTGCTGCTTTCTAGGTAGCAACAGTTTTTAGTAAACTTGTTATAAACATATTTGTTTTCACTTGTACCATAGGAAATATACAACCAGTATTGCACTATGCTATGCACTTTTTATGCCCTTTCTAGGAAGCTCCGCTCACGTTGAAAGCCAGCAGAACAATGACCAGCATTAGCATTAAGAGAATGGTTTTATACCGAGGATTACGTACTAACGAAGACAATAGAATCCAAAACAATGGCACCAGCAAATATCTAACTAAAATGCTGGTTAACGTCCTAGTTAGTTAACCCTTTAATGATCATACCGGTCAAAACCGGCCTCTGCTATGGTCTTATGGAATGTCCATTTACAGGACGAAAATACAATTTTTTTTTAATTTACCACTGGAAACCGAGATAACCGAGCCAGTTATTCCAGTGATAAATTTAAAAAAATGGTATTCTCTTGGCCTGTAAATGGGCATTTTCTATGAGAATTCAATAGGCAGATTTGACAAGTAAAGGGTTAAAGTGTCCATAAAGTAAGTCTAAAAATGTATTTAGGATCCACCTCTCTTATAAATTTATGAGACCTTTAAGCATAGTTAATCTGAGCTTCTGTTTATTGTGAAACCAATGTGTGAAATGACAAACTTTCAGGCACATACATATATACTCTGTCACTCAAGTATCTGACATTATAAGCAAATATGTCACATGTTAGCTGATGTCGCAATCGAAATGATGTGCTGTATTTCTCTTAATTGAAGTTTATGCTCTAATAGAAGCCCAACCCCCCTAACTTTGACATATGAGCTGCAATGATTTCTTAGCACTTTTAAAATGGTAAAACTCTGTATTAGAAGCCCACCCCCTAACTCAGCAGATTGTATGGGAAATTTTTTTTAAGAGCAAATTTGTAAGAATAGCGTGTATAATAATAACAATCATATCACAGGGTGTGTCTACTTCACACCGATCTCTGCCCTGATACATTTCCAGCCCCTCTATAAGTCAATACAGGCCATGTTCAAGATATAATAAAGTTTATTCCACACTTTTATAGTCAAAATGCGCGTAAAACAGTCTTGGCGTGATTAAATACCTTCCTTATAAATATATTTTAAGACCAAATTTATGTATCAAACAAGCAGCATTGCGCATCAATTTTGCAAAGGCGATCAATATTAAATGATCCAAAATTAATTATCTTATATTGGTGAGCCAGCGGCTCTTTTGCGATTGGAGGCGGCATGTTCTCGCGAGATCTTATATGCTAACGAGAGTTTATCAAATGGCTACCCATTATTCAGATCAGTATGATACACAGTTCCTATCGCGCAATGATAATATATAGACATTTCCGAGTTCCCGATTCAAGAATATTTATATCCGAGTACTCACTCTAAAATAAACTCTTCTAGCGCGTTTAGGCAAAAACTCGCGTACCTACTCTAGGCTAGATGAGCATGTGATCAGTTACCATCAGGTAAATAACCACATGTTTAATTTACAAATAACCACATGTTTAATTTACATTGATTTCAATGCAAACACGCGACTACTCAATTTACCCGTGCTGATAGGTGGGTAGCCTCGAGTAGGTACTAGAGTATGCACTCCAGCCGTTTAGGCGCTACTCTAGTAGCTACCCTACTAGGGGCGTAAACTCGGCCGTCAATTGGAGGCGAATCACGTAATTTGTATTTATTTGCGACGCCATTTTATATCAAATTGTGGATTAATTTTGATGTAATAAACAACCTTTATTAAAGGATACGCTCAAATCAAATAATTTCACTTCCCCGGTGATGTTTTGAGGTATATATTAAACATAGGCGTAGGCAGTGGGAATTTTTACGTGAGAAAATGCATTGAATTTCCGTGGTATCAATTTTAGAAAACTTTTTTGGGAAAACTCTAATATAAGCCCACACCCTTTCTCAGAGATGTTGGGTTGAAAATTGAACATCTCTTGTCCTAATAGAAGCCTAGGCTTCAATTAAGCAAAATACAGTGGGTCCATCATGAAAGAGGTAATGGTCCATCACAACAGTGTCTGAATTCTATGTCTTTGATGAATTTACAATTTAACAACATTCTGTTGAATTTTTGGAAACTAATTTGACTGGGAGCTGTTGCTGCTATAGCCAGCAACAGCACCCAGTCAAATTTTTTTAATAATATTCAACATCTTACATGTATGTTTACCTGGAAATTTGGATTCTGTGAATTCAGGGTTCATTGTGTTAAAATTGATTCAAACGCGCATACAATATGAGCAGAGATTAGCTAGAAATGGGTGGTGCATAGCGAGAAGTAGACCCCTCCTTTACCCAGTAATTGTAATATATTACCTGTACACCAAGAATTCCAAAGATGATAAAAAATGTAGCACATATGAGAACGATGTTTCCGATGGGACGCAAAGATGAAAGAAGTGTCTGTACAACAAGTTTTAAACCAGGAGCCCGGCTTATTACTCTGTAAAAAAAAGAAACGCGTCTCATTAGTATTTCATACAGAGCCGATTTAATCATTTAATGGGTAATTTTGGTCAAGAAAATAAAAATATTTGATTATTGAACGTCCATTTTGCATGCCAAGAGACCATTTTTTTAAATTTATCACTGGAATGACTGGCTCAGTTGTCGAGCCAGTCATTACAGCGGTTAATTAAAAAGTCTTCTCTTAGCATGCAAATAGACATTCATTCTCATTGCAACAAGAGGCAAATTTTTGAAAATTTACAAGTCGAATGATTGGCTCAGTTACTGACGCAATCACTCCGGCTGTAAATTTTAAAAAACCCAGCCTCTTGGCCTGCTCATATAAACATGTCAAGACCGCTGCAGAAGCAACTTTTGGCTAGCTTGACTATAAAAGTGTTTTAAAATAAGATAAGTATTAATATTGTAATTATCACCAAACGTACATGAGAGTCTTTAATAGGGGCCTCAGGATTTAGTGGGATGGGTGGTATATGGTTCTTCAGTACATTATGCTCAAATGCTACCCATAGTGAGAACTTAATAGCACCTATGACTAAGGACACAAAATGTTTTAACTGTCTGCCTTCTGAATTTATGCAGACTAACATTTTCCATGGGATTTAACGCTGTAAATGCAGAATATTTTGAAAACAATTTGACCAAAAGTTGTTGGTGGCTAAGCCATCAACAACTTCCAATTGAATTGTCTTCAAAATATGCAGCAGGTCCAGAGTTATTGCCCATTTATATTATTGTCTGGTGATTTAAAGCAATCAGACAGTTAATACCTGTTAGTTGTCATAGGAAATACATGCAGCTTTTGGAGTGTCTTATATAACTACATGTATAAACCTTTTGATCGCAAACACCATCCATCTTTCCGTGAGTTGGTTTGAGTGTGTGTACGTACATTGAATGGAAACAATAGGTAGTGAACAGGAAAATCATAACAAATAACAAATACGTTTAAACTCTGCATGGTTTGGCTCTGCTATTCTAATTGTCCTAAATCGATATCTAATAGATTTACGTGAAATCGATGAATGATAGTATTACATGATTACGCACTGTTTTATTGATATTCCTATACAAATCACACATCACAGTTTACAAAGGATGAATATCAATGCTACTCTCGGAGATATTATGAAGAGCGTAGCATTTTCCATGTGAATCTAGTCTGGCCTATCTATAATTAAAGCAGTCCTTACAATTTATCAGATCTACGTTTAGTTACAAAAAGACGATGCTTTTTTAAGACATGTGATCGACATTCGACCACATGTTTTAAACACTTTTGTGTCAACTTAACCATTTAATGGTTAAGCCAGGCAAAACAGTAGCCGCAGTGGTCTTGAGATGCCCATTTTAACCCGGTTTCAAATTTTAAATTTTCAAATTAATTTAAAAGATGAATTGGTGAACATCTTTCAACAAATGTGGTGGGAGATGGTGCCATCGTAGACAGCAACATCTTTCATCAAAACTGTTGAAAAATGTACTCCAGTTTCTTTGATAGCGATGCAGTAAAAGACAGAATATTGATATCAGACTGGTCAGGGTTAAGACAAAGATAGTGTCTGAAAATTTATCATGGGAATAGAGCCAGTCATTCCAGTGAAACTAAACAAAAATAATCTTTTCTTGGCCTGCAAATTGACACTGGTTACGCAAAGGCGTGGATATTTTCTTTACCATTGACCCTTTAATCTCCAAGCTGACTAGAAATATGAGTAGAAATTTCAGTTTTCTTAAAAATCTGACTATTAACCCTTTAATGGTCAAGCCAGCCACAACCGGCCTTGAGGAATGTTCATTTGCAGGCCAACAGAAGACTATTTTTGAAAATTTATCACTGGAATGACTGGCTCGATAACCGAGCCAGTCGTTCTAGTGATAAATTTCCAAAAATAATCTCTTGGCATGCAAATGGATAGTCAATAAACAAATATTTAGATTTTCTTAACAAAATTTGACCATTAACGGGTTAAATGTTTTATTGATATGAGTAGCATTTTGAGGTGCTGTTGATACAACAGGGATTAAAGAGCCACCCTTTTGCGGGCCACTAAGGGTATATTCTATAGCACTTTAGGCATACGTGGTTTGGACTGACAGACCACTACAAATGTATGTATCAATGCACTGGATGATCAGAAGATTGGACAATTTAAACCTTTTGATAGCCAAAGATGGTCAGGAAAAGTACAATTTTCTCATAGAAAATGCTAATCCGCAGTTCATGAAGACCAATTAAAAAATTTACCACAGAAATGACTGGCTCCGTTAAAAAGCCAGTCATTCAGGTGGTAAATTTTTTTAAATGGTCTCTTGATTTGCAAATGAGCTCGCAAGACCCCTGCAGAAGCCGTTTCGGTCATTAAAGGGCTAAACCATCAACCAGTAAAATCTCCGCTTCCTACCGTTAAATTCCGTGTATATTGCGCACTTTTTTGCTCAAATTACATGTTATAAAAAGCTACTGCGCACTATATACAAGGATAAGTATTTGTCACATTTCGGGAATAACGATCGCATTCTAACATGTCTATAATGGTACTACCTCAACTGGATCTTTGAAATGTCTTACTATTGTATAAACCATCATTCAACTTTTTTACAACGCCATTGTTTCCTGTAATTTGTTCTAATTTATATCTATAAAGAGAGGTTACTCTTGTCTTCCCAAGTTGAACATAGAGATGTTTAAAATCCCTAGATTGCTACACAGATACGGACATAAATGTGTTAAAAAAAGAATGATAGAGCGGATGTTTTCCAAGGTGATCTAGCATTTACATAGATATAGAACAGAATGTTTTCTATGTGTTAAACAGCCCAATGTTTTGACCAATCGGCGGGCAGGATGATGGTTATGGAAACGAAAGGATGAGACTAGAAAATCATGTCAAATTGAAGATAATTCAAATTATTTAATAAACAATGCCTGGAATAAACTAGATTATAGCACTATGTTATAATATATTAGTATGATGATGATGATGATGATATATGATATATTATATAAAATACGATATGACAGTGATACGACGGGAAATGTTTGGAATACAATTGATCAGTCGATTTTGTAAACGTCAGGCAGTCAACTCTATCACCTTTGTTTATTGTACTTCTGACCGCGTTAATCCACCCAGCCCGCCCCACCACCTGACTACACCGCCTGTGAACCGAGTATTGAAACCACTCATCTGCGTATTGTGACTGAACAAAATCTCATGGGCTCGCCTTTGATATAGTTATCAAAGTAATTACCGACACTGTTAGAGTGAGCCAAAATGGATTTGAAGTGGTTTTTTTTATTGAAATTATTTTATTCTCTCAAGTACAGCGCACAAAACTCATATTTTATGAATTGAAACAAAATAAATATCCAATTTTCTATGTTCTAACGACCATTTATGTTAATGAGCTCTGCTCAAATCAAATTCGGATTCTAACCTGTTCTGATGGAAATTATATTTGTATTTTTATATCGTTCAATAAAGTTTAATACAAAATATTTGCTAAAAGCGTAGGCAAATGATATTCCCGTGATTAAACAACAGAGTAACGCATGCCACAAATGGGATTTTTATAAGGAAAGCGTATTCGACACGCAGTAAGACATTGATTTTTTTGTTACCAGTTTTTCTTCACATGTTTCTCAATTCTACTGCGCGCAATACATGAACACAAGGTTTTTCCCAGCCGATCTTGGTCAAATTTAGGGGTGCGCACTATGCACGATAGCGCAATATACACGGAATTTACGGTAACTTAAAATCCCCGTAATATCATAATTTGTGTTCATTATGGAAACTATGTTGCCGTAAGTTATTGCTGTTTATGAAACCCAGCCTTCCATTAATGATAAGAATTGTGAAAACTTTAGCTATACTGTTTAATGATACACATACTTACTGCCCCGCTGGTTATATTGAAAACTAATTCGACTGAAACTTGTCAATGCATAAGGTAGCATGCACTGACATTCAGCTAAGTTGTTTTCAAAATAGTGAGCAACTAAGAACAGCACTTGCAGTTGTCAAATTAAAAAGAAACTACGATAAGCACATTCTTGCACACATGTGTGTATATTCACATATAGACACAGTCTCTGCACATATTCACTGACTCTTTATCAGATGCATTTTCTAGAAAGAGATGAGCAAAAATCTCATTAAAACATTTATCCATTCCTAATATTCAAGCAATATTCACCTGAGTGGCCTGAGAGTGCGAAGTAGCCGGAAAACCCGTAAAATACCAAAGATTTTTGGACTACTAGCTGCGGAGAGTGAAATGACGATATCTGTAAGTGATATCATCACCAAGAAACCATCCATCATATTCCAGCCACTTTTCAGGTAAGCATGTTTCCCGATCGCAAAACCTTTGGCTGTCACCTATTTGGAAAAGTATACAAGAATTAGACAAGATGATATAATTATATATTTACAGAATATCTTATGCAGTCATTAGCAAAATTGTCGACAGAAGCATGAGAATGGATGAATACAGATAGACAAAAAGATGCATGCTATGCTCCCCACACCCCCATCACAACAAGATATCTTCCAATGTTGCGGTCCATCTATCGATATTCAATCTCATGATTTTGAACCATTTACTGACTAAACTCTGTCAAGCATATCAAATTATTCGCTTATTCAATACCAATTTGAAGGCCAAGAGGTGTATTTTTAAAAATTTACCACTGGAATGACTGCCTCATTTATTGAGCTAGTCATTCATTCCAGTGGTAAACATTAAAAAATAATCTCTTGATCTGCAAATGGATATGTATTCTTCAAGACTACTACAGAACCTGTTTTGGCCGGTTTTGCCATGAAAGGGTTAATCTATTATTTCAAAATCATGTGGTGCTAGTGCACTGTTGACATCGGAAAATATTTTTTTGAATTCTATTTCAAAGAATTATTATAAATTGCTCTTAAGCATGCTTACCTTGAAAACCATTTCCACGGAAAATATCACAGTAAACACATAATTGGAATAAGTAAGAAATCTTCGTTCCTGAAAAACAAAGACAAAGCAAAATATGTATCCAACATAGCCAAAGCTTTTGGTCTTCAATTCTCTTTGGAGAAAAGCTTTATTATATCTTCATCGGTCAATTAGTTTCTTAGAAAAATATTGCAAATACCAGTGAAGCACTACATCAGAGGATAACCTAATCCCACACATACACAATTTTGCTATAATTTTAGGGAAAAATCATAAAGGGTTGACCTGCACTTTTGAGACTGTGCCTCACGTTTAGCCCATGTACCCATACTCCAAGGTCTGGAAGAGGGTTGAGACGAGAATATTGACAACAATGGATGAATCTGATCTGTCGATCAAGTATATGATGTTAAAATTAATTACGTCAAATGTAGGCTAACGTCACAATCATAATTGAGAGAAACACTCTGACACTGGGCGGGGAGTAGCTAAAAGTGGATTCATCCATTTCAAAGAATTGCGAAACGTAAGCTAGCTACGATATGTGAGACAACTTAGACACATCCATACAATATATTTGGTTACTGTATTTGAAAGTCATTACACCATAGCCTGGACAAAATGTTCTATTATGCTCAGTGAACTATGAAAAGTAGGCTACATTGACCTACTTTGACATGTGATAACCCTTTAGCCTACAATGCATCCATACATCAGATTTGGCTTCTGCATAAGAAAACCTCTTGAAAAGTCTACAGCCCGGGCAAGGATTTTCTTATGTTCAGATACAAGTAGGGTCAAGTTCGACTCCTAACCATAGTTACCTATAGTTAACTAGATTCCAAGTCGAACTTCAAATAGTTAACGAGCTAGTCAACTATAGTTGACCAAGCACCCGAGCTCGCTTCAGATGGTTAGCATGATATTTGCATAAATTTCAAAATGGCGGACACTGATCGCTTGCCACGAATAAATGCATATAAAAGAGTAAATATTTCTCTAAATAACTTAGGTTTGATGAAATTATGCTTTCCCATTGTATGTTAATGTTCCCAAGCGCCTATTCCTTCCCCCTTTTTGTCATATGGACAGTCTTTGACGTCTTAGCAGACAAAAATAACCCATTTTCGTAAGCCATCAAAATAGACGACAGAAAGGGTTAATGGAGACTGGTACCGGCTTCAACTTTTCTGCGATAGCAATTCAATGGGGAATCGGGAACCAATGAACTATAGTTAACTATTTAGCTTCCGACTGGACAAAGCAACTGCGTATATTCAGTAAACCAGCAAACCGACTATAGTTAGCGAGCCGAACTTGACCTAGATTATGCCTGCACCATTAGGCTATAATGCATCCATATATACCAAGTTTGCTGATTATAGTGCGAGTCTTGGAACTATGTTCCAGACAAAACGATTCATTGTCGTACACACAGACGCATGCGCAGAAAATGTGATTACTATACACCCGCTTTTGCCGGTGGTAGAATAGCAGATTTTAATTTACTCCCAATAGACTTAGCCATATTACAAAAAGTATCCAAATTCTGAAACTAAATGTAAGTTAGAACATTGAATGTGTCTGTGAATTATCAAGGAAATTGAAATTTTTGCTTTGTGGATGTCCAATATCATAACTTTTTTGCAAATTTACCATTGGATTATTTATAAAAAATACCTTTCTGTTGTTCTGCAGGTTTATGATCAAGGAAGTCCAAACTTGTGATTAGTCAGTGTCCATTTGCAGGCCAAGTGAAAGACAAATTTTTTTAAGTTCACCAGTGGAATGGCTGGCTCGTTACCAAGCCAGTCATTCCAGTGGTAAATTTACAAAAATACTCTTCTCATGACCTGCAAATGGATGTTCCTCAAGATGACTGCAGAGCCCATTTTTCAGTCAGCAATACCATTAAATGGTTGAATTGACGCAAGGATGGTTAAGATTCTCAAAGACCCACACTTGCTGACACTTCGCATGCGGGGAGGAAATAAAGAGCATCCATAATTTATACTGCGCCAAGCTGGTAATGAAAGCAGCCGCTTAATCCCTTAACCCTCAAATTTATTCAAGAAAATTAAAATTTTCTCATAGAAAATGAATTCCATTTGCAGACGAAGAGAACTGTTTTTGAAAATTTACCACTGGAATTACTGTCTCGGTTATCGAGCGAGTCATTCCAGTGGTAAATTTTCAAAAATAGTTTTCATTTGGTGTGTAAATGGACATTTCACAAGACCACTGCAGAAGCCATTTTAGACTGATACGAGTGTTAAATGGTTAAGTGTCTCCTAAGTTTTAAATCTGTCACCAATAATAGTTTCTCCATTACGGGGAGACAGAAGCAAGCTACGGTTTGTTGCAAAATAATCATTTCGGAGAGATTGTGGTATCAATTATTTACTAAGACTACCTTTTTTCTCCGTTCTTGCTGTTAGGCAGTGGTCAATAATATATCATGACAACCGTGTAGTAAAGCCCGATTACTCAGACCTGATGCAAAATTGTTGTATGTGTTGTATTTAGCCCTTTACGCATCAAATTTGCTCAAGAAAATTTCAATTTTCTCATTAAAAATGTCCATTTTCTGTTTGGTTATCGAGCCAGTCATTCGAGCGATAAATTTGTAACCAGAAATATGGTTGCAATGAAACCCCCCCCACAGACCCCCCTTGCGGGTTGGTCTGTTGTTTTATTAACCACTATAAAAACATACTTACCGTTCAATCACTACTTGCTAAATCAATTATTTGCATTTTGCTATCAGAATAAGATTTTTATGCCTGCATACACACCTCCCCATGCCTAATCCTATTCCTATGGACCCTCAACCAGGCTACTGGTTGAGTCCCACCTCCAGCCTACCATCAGGTATAGACTGGCACCAGTCTATACTCACCTCATAGTGACGCTTGTCGCTAAGCGCGCTCGCGCATGCGCATCAGAGCCCGAATAGGAAACAGATTCACTTTTCTAAATTTAAGTGCAAAATATTTAAAGTCTGATTCTCAAATCTTACCACGCGGGGTGGTTGAGGCCGGGTCGTAGTGATTGAACGGTAAGTATGTTTTTATAGTGGTTAATAAAACAACAGACCAACCCGCAAGGGGGGTCTGTGGGGGGTTGTTATTACACCACAAAAACATCCATTACCGTTCAATCACTACTTGCTAAACCCGTAGATTTGGTCAGTGCCCCCTGTCCACATAAGGTGGGAGGAGATTTGAGAATCAATAAACCAGGATAAAAATCAAACCAATCTTATCCCTATGTTATTAACATAACATATTAGTGTATTTAGCTCAATTACAATGTGATTAGCAAATAAGAACAAGTTGAACTTAAAGAAATAACTAAAAACCAAAAGAAGACTCACCATTTCTCAACGACGCAGTCTTTTAACGAAATGGTGGAAAGTGATTGGTAAATAGTCTTCGGCTTTTTTGGTTAACAAACAAGGATAAATTAAATCAATCTTATCCAAATGTTAACAACATAACCTAATATAGCATTTAGCTCAACCACACCGTGATTAGCAAATACGACCAACTTGAACTTAAAGAAATAACTAAAAACCAAAAGAAGACTCTCCCCCTATCTCACAGACGCATAGTCCTAACAAAAATGGTGGGAAGTACTTGGTAAATAGTCTTCGGCTTTTTTAGTTAACAAACAAGGATAAAATTAAATCAATCTTATCCAAATGCTAATAACGTAACCTAATAGTGCATTTAGCTCAATCACACCATGATTAGCCTGCACTCTGGTCTTTGAGTTAAAAGGATGTAAGGTGTATTCACATTTCCCTCCTGCTACCTGCATGATCTCATCTAAAGCCGATCCCTCAAAAAGAGCGAAAGAAGTAGCCATACCTCTAACGTCATCGGCTTTAATAAGGGAGATATTAATTTGATCCGGTGAGGCTATCTCATAACAAGGATTAAGTATTCTCTCAAAATCCATCTGACAATCGAAGAATTTGAGACCGGCTTAGATAAATTTTCCTCGTAAGAAAAACATAAATGAGATGGATCGATTCTTATAACATCTGATCGCTGATTGAAGGTTCCAAATGCCCTAGTAGGACACCAAAATTTTTTCGGATGGCGACAGACGAAAAAGATTTTAAAATGATCGGACTAGCAGGATAGCGGTTAGTGCGAGTTATAGATAAAAAATTCCTTCTGGGATATCAAAGCCGTCTCCTGAAACTATAAATCTCTCCTTTTCAGCAGAAAGAGCATGAATCTCTTGAACGCCTTCTAGCAGAGGCTGTAGCAACAAGAAAAAACAGCTTTGACAATTAAAAACAAAACCAAGCTTACTACTGGTAGAAGAAATAGGTTCAAATGGCGCCCTGCCAAAACTTGAAGAACCAAAGCCCAACTCCAGGAAGGAAAAGACTTGCCAATCGGAGGACGAATATTACTTAGACCTCTAATAAAGCTATTAAAAGTCTTAGTATCCTTGACATTGGCATACAGAAGACAAGGAAGGGATGACACCAGAGAACATCTATACTCCCTGAATGTAATAACTGACAAATGAAAATACCCAAACAGATAAGATAAAAAATCTAATAATTTGGGTATCGAACCAGAATCGGGCACGAAACCTTGGTCTGAACATCATTCACCTAAATTTTTTAAATCCACCCGTGTAAACTCAACGGGTCGAATCCCTTCTGGCAGAGTCAATCATTTCCTGATATCAGAAGAAACCTTATTCTCGAGGACTTCAGACTCGAGATTCTCCAGACACACAGACTAAAATTTATTGGATTTGGATGCACACAAAGACCTCTTACTTAAAATAGAAGATCCTGGTATACTGGAAGAAGAAGAGGGAAATCTACCAGAAAATCTAGGTCTAAAAACCAAATCCTATTTGGCCAACAGGGAGCTATCAGAAGAATTTCGCAAACCTGATCCTTGACCCTCTTCAAAACTAACTGAAGCAAAATCGTTCGAGAGAAGGCATAGGCGAACATTCCTGTCCACTACTGAGACAGAGCATCCACCACCAGGGCTTGACTGTCCAGAAAAGGAGACATGTAAGAGAAGATCTGAGCATTCAGAGGCCGCGAACAGCTCTGCTAGAGGACAATCCATAAGACTAAATCTCATTCCTCCTTCTAAAAATGAAAGAAAACCCCATGGCCATGACTGAACGAATCGAGGTTTAGAAGCCTAACAGACAATCCGACCAATGCACAGAAGCCTGGATCTCCTTTCCAATGAATAGCCTCTTCTATAGACTCCCTGACAATCATTGACAAACAACAACCCCTCTAAAGCTAATAGCTTCTAATAATAAGGAACAGAAAACCTTTTTGGATGAGGAGACTACATAGAAGGATTCTAGATCCAGGAATATCTAGCCCCTTTTAATAAGGGCCCCCCCTTAAAGAAGAGTCAAACTTACTATATCCTAAAGAGGAGTGCTCATAGAAAACACATAGATTACATATGCCAAAAATCCTGGCCTATATCATAACGCTTATACCTCACCAAATAGGTAACTCACGTTTATTATGGATATTTTAATAATACCGCTTACTCTGAATGGAGACCAAAAAGGGTCATATCAGAATAGCATAACTTATTAATAATGCTAAAGACTCTGCAAAAATTATAGATAATATTATTTACAGAGATTTAACCAGAGATTGTGGCAAACCAAAACCCCATAGTAAGTCTATGGGAGTGCTTAGAGTCAAGATATAGCCAAATCATGTGCCCGAGATCTACATGAACTACGGGAAAGTCACTAGTGATGACCGTCATCACAATTCTATGAATAGCATACATGACAAGTCACAAGGTCCTGATAAGAGAACTATGGCCCACATTAGACTATCTAATTTAAACATCTTATAACAATGGAGATTTAATAAAAAATTGTATTGAATACATCAACGGTTGCCTAGCCGCTCGGGCTTGCTGATAAATTAGATATCCTAAACAATTCGATATTTATGCCACGAGGCAGAAACTTAAAAGATTTTAATAAATTTATTGATTCTTATATTCATAATCTTAGCATCAATAATTTCATCTTTGTACTAACAAATGTCATTGTGTTAGAAATCCCCAAGAAAGATTGAACATTGATACTAGATATTAACTGATTGAATACTGAATTTTGCAGACGACATATCACAACTGTAATATCTCTGGACTTGCAAAGATTTAGAAAACATTTTGACCGAAATAGTTGGTGGATGCTTAAATCCAAAGATTCTCGTCCGCTCTTCCCCCCTCCAGTGCAACCCCAACCCCACTCCAACCGGCCCGCCGCCAACCCCCAGACAACAACCTCAACGAGCAAAAACCCAAGACTCACCGAATAATCCGGGAATAATCCGACCGAAAATTGCCGGTGGCATCGCCAACAACCTTCAGCCAAACTGCCCCCAAAATACCCAGCAAATCCCGAGCCCCGCCCCCCCCCCCCCCCCGAAACCCCCGACCGAAGGCCCGCAGCAACCCAGTCAAAATAGAGCAAAATTTACACTATAAAAGGAAAACCAAACAAAAATCTGGATTGAAAAATGAAAACAAAACGAACTCACCGAAACTATGTCAACGCAGAAGAATCCGACTCATATTCCTCCTTCCTGCCCTTTTATCCGATTGATTATCCTTTCTAAGCGAATAATGTACTTGTAGACATTAATCCTGTACTCATAATGATCCTATGAAACCTTTACTGAATCTAATTCTTTTCAGCGACTGACGAAATTATACTACGATTTACTTAAGAATCAGGGATATCCCCTCCACAAATAAACTCCCTTTGGTTTTTAAATAAATATGTCAACCTGCCGACATAAGAGGTAAAAGGAGCGAGAAAAAACTCTGAATGGCCCGAAGACAACTGGCCATCTAAACTTGGATGAAAGCAAAAATCGTATCTCGAAATAATGCGTAGAATACCGCCTGACTATACGGTAACCAGTCAGGAGAGTCTTTAATTACGCTGAAATTGTCGCTAATAAACGAATAAATGTCTGAATAGACTACCATTCCAAGAGACTACAAGACTGGCAATGACTTGGAATGACTATTTTCAGCAATTTAACATTCCCAATATTAAACAAAAACTGAAATAAGACTAATTCTTAGGCAAGAAGATTCTAGGAATGCGGATATGGAAAAAGGGAAACGGAAATGCATAAACCCGGAAGTATACTACCGGAAACTGATCAAAATCCTACAACCCGGATGTACAGAATTACCGGAAGAGGAAGCTGAAAACCCGGAAATGGATGAACATGTAATGCCGGGTAAAACCGGAAATGACCCTATCCCCGGCTGTATGAAATCCGGATGTGGAAAAAAGGAAAAAGAAATGGATAAAACCGGAAGTAGACTACCGGAACTGATCAAGATCCTACAATCCGGATGTACAGACTAACCGGAAGAGGGAACTGAAAAACCGGAACCGGAAATTGGTGAACAATGCAATGTCGGGTCCAACAGACCCGGATATGCATTCTTCCAGAAGCTCTCATGAAACCGGAAACGGAAATCGGAATTACATCCAGGTCTAACCGACCCGGAAGTACACTTCTAATACCAGAAGCGGAAGTAAACTGACTAGTGTCCACCCCGGAACCGGAAACGCCTTTACCAGAATTCGGAAAATAAAAAGAGTCCTCAGACTCCGGATATCCGGAATGGCCGGAAGCGCTAAAAGACCCGGAAACGGAAGTAGACACTAGACCTCTAGGACCCGGATGTCCTACATAACCGGAAGACAGATCGTAAGTTACCGAAACGGAAGTGGTAACCGGATCTTGCCGACCCGGATCACCCCCCCCCCCCCCCGCCAAACCGGAAGTCCTTCCGGAAACGGAAGCTACCGAAGCCGGAACCGGATCTTGACGACCCGGATGTCTCGCTAAACCGGAAGTCCAGCCGGAAAAAGAATGAGAATCGTAAAACGGAAGTAACCGGAATTAGCAAGACTAGGTAACAACCTCTCAACAATGGGCGCTTTCGAGACTACTTTAATCACCGGAACCACCATTACATTGGCATTTTCATAAGTACTAGCCTTATGGACGCCAGCTTCCGCCGACGCCACCGCTGCTTGAAGGTTATGCCCGTCACCTTCTAGTCTAACGTGGATTTTCTGTGGTGCACCCTCCGAGCACACCTTCAAGAGCTTAGATGCTCTTGTCTTCTGCTTTTTCGGCGATTCCATCACCTGTCTAGAGGACAGGGGGATCGGCTTCCCCCATTTGCGGGAACGCCCGCTAGCCTTTGGGCTATCCTCGGAGCTTGACGAGCTCTCCTTCCTTTTTGCCTCTTTTATTGCAGGAGAGATCCTTTCATCAAGTGATTTCGTCAAAACGGTGGCAAACGACTCAAACCTAGCAAAGAGCGCCATCACGGCGTCCGAATTTTCCGATGAATTTCCCCTCTCCGTTGTTACCGATAACGGAACAGAGGTTGAAGCAAAGGACACCGCCCTTGTCTTGCTAGCAACGGAGGAAGGGGAAGGACGACCAGAGGCAGCGATTGTTAGACCGACAAATCTTTAAAGAACGCTTTCGCTACCGAAAACCGGCCACCCTTTACAAATCACACACATAGCATTAGTAGTACAGGACACTTCGCACAAATGTGCCCGGCGAATCGAGTGACGACGATCACATTTTGCCGACGAACATTTAGTCTTATCTGACCTTTTCGCTAACTCCTACAAACGAAAAAACGTAACAATGAAGCATACCGCTCAAACTCTCACACAGGAGACACCCTCAACTCAGTTCTAACGGCGGGAAAATTCAAATTTCCTTACCAGAAACTTTCAAGGGATTTTAATATAATCCTTATAATGCACTAGAAATAACTTCGTTACAGGCTCTATATATGGACTGGACATTATCAATGATGATGATGATTTAGGATAGGCATAACAATCAAGATACCACGAAGCAAAAACGATCTTCGCGAAAACCGGTAATATATAAATTCGTCTATAAGATACCATATAAACACAATTATACTCCTAGACGTAACTTAGGGAGGATTGACTTCATATTGGGCATATTGTTCCGAGATATAAAGTCAAAAGGTATCACTGCCACAGCGCAAAACACAAAAACTTATATAAATATTTTTAGACAACTATTCTGCATGCAGAATAATTGAAAAGTGAATCCGTTTCCTATTCGGGCTCTGATGCGCATGCGCGAGCGCGCTTAGCGACAAGCGTCACTATGAGGTGAGTATAGACTGGTGCCAGTCTATACCTGATGGTAGGCTGGAGGTGGGACTCAACCAGTAGCCTGGTTGAGGGTCCATAGGAATAGGATTAGGCATGGGGAGGTGTGTATGCAGGCATAAAAATCTTATTCTGATAGCAAAATGCAAATAATTGATTTAGCAAGTAGTGATTGAACGGTAATGGATGTTTTTGTGGTGTAATAACAACATGAAGTTTACAATGAACTATTAAACGTAACTTCAAATATAAATTAGATATAGAAGGCCTAACAATCCACTTATCTATGACCATGACCATTGACCTTTTCACCTGAACATCAGTGTGTGCTCTCCTTTCATTGCAAGGAAGTATGTGTCAAAATTTCATTGCAAGGAAGTATCTGTCCAAATTTCATTGCAAGGAAGTATCTGTCCAAATTTGGGTATACAAAAATGTGATGTCTAAACGATATGGAAACTATGAGCATTATGCAAAATCACATTAAACCGGATTAACCATTGGATACAGTTTGATTCTGAAAAGGCAAATTACTTGCCACAGCAAGATCCCCATTGTAATTGGCCAATGAGGAACCAATAAGGGTCTAGTCTCAAGAACTCTAAAGCCATACCAATTCCCATACCAACAGTACACTAGCACTACTGTGCATAGCAAGCCTGAGCGCTGGGATTGAGAGTTAAATAAGTGATTTTTATTTTGCTTTCAAAAACCTATTAACACTTTAATGGCAAAATGCTGTCAGGAAAATAAAAATATTTTCTTATTGACTGTCCATTGGTAACCCAAGAGAAGACTATCTTTTAAAATTTACCACTGGAATGACTGCCTCGATAAATGAGCCATCCATTTCAGGGATAAATTTTCAAAAATAGTCTTCTCTTGGCCTGCAAATGGACATTCCCCAAGGCCATTGCAGAGGCCGTTTTCATCATGAAAGGGTTAACACAAGATAACATGCTTTATAAGGAATTCAGTACACAGCTAATGTACATCACTCACCAGACTACCTGGTGGGATATCTGGTCGCTCCATAGCTAGAGTTATACAGTTGAGCGCGATGAAAAGTAGAACTGAATAATCAAACCACGGTTTAGATACCACATGGTGCGCTATCTTGCGTATCCTGCAAAAATAATAAACAACAAAACAATGTCTAATTAATGAATAGAGTGGTAGTGATATATTTCTTATACGGGTGGTAACTTATTCTCAAAGGTGCCTGGAAAATAAGATCAAAGTCAATATGCGGCTCTCAAAATGAGAAAATGGCCACCCAATCTATTGTCTTCCTTATGCATGGCTCCAAGAATTTATTAAATTTCCCATTGACAGGCATTTGACATCAACCAGTCAGGAAATAAAAAAGCATGTCACAAGTTGGGCGGGATGGGATTTGACCTGTCACTCACGAATCTGGTATCATAATCAAGTATGTTACATGTTAGCTGACATCACAATGAAAATGACATGGCATCATCACGATAATTTAAAGGTCCATTACTAACTGCAAATTGTTTGACTTTGATGAATTTACAATTTAAAAAAAATTATGTTGAAAATTTTCTACTAATCTGGCAGCAACATCCACAATTTAAATTAGTTTCAAAATATTCACCAGCTTTGCTGTATAGTTACCTTGAGATCTAGGAATTCACGTTTCAATGTTTCAAATCGATTTCAATACACATAAAAGTGGGAGGAGCTGAGCTAGAAATGGATCTCACCAGTATTACTAATAGATGTATAGTCATCACAAAGCTTATTGTCAAATGTCCAACTAACCTATTGTCCGGTGCAAAAATATACAGCGCCCATTCCTCACGCTCTTTGAAGCAGCCTTTTGGTTTTGGGCAACATGGGAAGACACAATTCTGAAAATGCACAATATATCCAATTAGACAAACATCTAAGATCTATCAGACAGCAAATATTATTAAACGTGACAAATATAGTAATGCTCTCTGACTGACAAAGCAGCAAAATTGAATCACATATGCGCATACTGGCAGCAACAGGCCGAAGTACAGAGGCAGTGTACTGTTGATCATATACAATTTTGGTGCCACAAGTTTGATATTTTGACAGAAAAAACTAAGCCTTATCCTGAGCTAAGCGCAAAATTTAACTTGGCAAAGCCCTTAAAGTCGAACGAGTATGATGTGCTATAGTGATTTTAAAAATTGACTGACTGACTGACCGACTTATGCTGGTTGCAAAGAAATGCGCTGATGAATATTCCTTTAACTGCAATCACATTCTAGATAGGTAGGATGAGATGGAAAGTATGTAGCTAGCTAGGTAGGTGGATGGATGGGTGGGTTTGGAGGATGGATCGATGGATGGATGTAGATAGGTAGGTAGGCAGGCATAGATAAATAGATAGATAGATAGATAGAGATATGACACAGCTGCATGTGACTTAAGCAGTACTAAATACTAAACTTATCCAATATGCACCAAGTAATCAGCTAAGGGCAAAACTAAAGCCAAACTATAAGCTGTAAATAGAGGTCAGAATGGCATAAATGCAGTGTAATCAGATTCTAGCACTCCATTGATTGATTGTCAGATTGTTCATTAATTAAAGATAAAGTGCATTAGTTTTCACAGCAAGTTAACTTCTTATTCAATGTTCAAGTAATCATTGACATAAAACTCGCTCTTTATTGCTCTGCCACAAGAGTACATTATTTGCCAATTAAGTGACACACTGTAGAAGAGTGTCAAATTCTGTATGCTTCTACATTGAGGAATGATCAGTGCAATATTGGCGAGACCTTTACAGGGTATTGACTGACTTCATGTGGTCCAGTCACTGATTACTGAATTGTGATTGATTTTCCTGATGGCCAAATGCCAATGTGCGGAATTGCTAGTGAATAATGTTAGAATCAAATAGACCTTCACGCTCATTTGCTACAAAGCTATGAATCTATTAGACAAGGCTCAATGCTGCAGACTGACACACATTCTGCTGTCATGAGTGATGATATACGCAGCCATTAAGTGGCCTCACAAGCGCATTCTGACATGGGCTACAACACCTAAACAGTGCTGATGAAGGAACGTAATGAACCACTTATTGCCCCTTAATAGATGCGAAGCACCTCCATCATGTCCACAGACTGAGTTATGAAGAGCATCATGTCAATGACCACAATCAAGGTGCAGCCAAATAGGGAGGAAACTCACAGATTTAACACCTAGACCACTTATAAATATAAGATTCCAGTTCATATAATAACTATAGTATTCATCTTGAAGACAATGTTCCTGTAAACCATTAATACCTAAGACAGTTTTCAGCCAAATTGTTTCCAAAATATGCACTATTGACTCTGTCACGTTAAATTACTGACATCAGTGTGGTAGCATAGTGGATCATTTACCCTTTTAATGGTCAAGTCGGTCAAAACTGGCCGTTGCAGTAATCTTGAGGAATGTCCATTTGCATACTTAAAAAAGAAGACTATTATTCACTGCATGGAAAGATTGGATGAGTCATCATGCCAGGCATTCCAGTGATAAATTTTCAAAAACAGTCTTTTCTTGGGCAGCAAATGAACATTCCTCAAAGTCAGTGAAGAGTATGGTTTGAGCTGATTTGACAATAAAATGGTTAAAGATCAACAAGCATTCTGTAAGTATTGCTTTGCAACACATGTCCCCTACCTGGTGATATAAATCTTTAGAGATTGAGTCAAAAATTTTATTAAAAATTGTCAAAAGTAGCTGAAACTCGAACTTGATCTGTACCTTCTCATAACATGGCAATAAACCAAGTCTCAGTTATATATGGTGAAGGAGAAGGAAAAAGTCTTGAAAGCTGATATGTTTGTATTTCATAAGTCGAAAGGGGACATAACTCCATCAAGAAATGATGCAAATGCCTGAAACCCGAACATGGTGTGTAATTTCTCATAATAAAGTAATGTACCAATTCTCAGTTGAATATCTTGAAAGACTGCGATAAAGTGCGGAAAACTAATATTTTTCATATTTCATAGGTCAAAGTGGGCATAACCCCATGAAAAACTGACGAACATGTCTGAAACTCGAACCTGCTCTGTAACGCTTTATACTAAAACAATGCACCGATTTTCGCCTAAATATCTTGAAGGAGTGTGAAAAAGTGCGGAAAGCTAATATTTTTCGTATTTCTTAAGTCAAAAGGGGGCATAACTCCATAAAAAATTTACGCATATGCCTGAAACTCCAACTTGGTCTGTAACTTCTCATAACAAAGCAATGTAGCAGTTCTCAGTATAATATCTTGAAAGACTGCGAAAAAACTGCTGAAAACTAATATATTTTGTATTTCATAAGTCGAAAGGGGCCATAACTCCATGAAAAATTTACGAAAATGTCTGAAACTCGAACTTGCTCTGTAACCCCTTATACTAAAGCGATGGAACCGATTTTTCCTTAAATATCTTGAAGGAGTGCGAAAAAAGTGCGAAAAGCTGATACTTTTCATATTTCCTAAGTTGAAAGGGGGCATAACTCCATCAAAGATGTACGCATACACCTGAAACTCGAACTTGGTCTGTAACGTCTCATAACAAAACTATGTAGCAATTCTCAGTATAATATCTTGAAAGACTGCGAAAAAAGGTGCGGGAAACAAATATTTTTCATATTTCATAAGACGAAAGGGGGCATAACTCCGTGAAAAATTGACGAAAATGTCTGAAACCTGAACTTGCTCAGTAAGTCCTTATACTAAAGCGATGCACCGATTTTCGCTTAAATATCGAAAAAGTGTGGAAAGCTGATATTTTTCGTATTTCTTAATTCGAAAGGGGGCATAACTCAATCAAAAATTGACGCATACGCCTGAAACTCGAACTTGGTCTGTAACTTCTCATAACAAAGCAATAAACCAATTCTCAGTTAAATACCTTGAAGGTTTTACCAGTAGGGGACTAATAAGCTGGTCTCTTGCACAAGCAATATCAAGAAAACTGTCTACTACAAATAACTAGAGTACTTTATTAGGAATTCTGATAGAATTTTTTCTAAATGACACTTTCATATTATGAACTCAACTTCCAAACCAAACATATTGGACTGACCGTGGCTATTTTAAAAAACTGGATGATGAAATTGTACAGTTTGTCGTATGTTTGAGGACCACAGTATGTGCGTGGAATATATGATTACTTTTGCCATACCTGTCTTGAGTGCCACTTTGGCGTATTTATTGTTTTGACATAGTCCTGAATACAACTGTTTTTTCAGAATAGCCCTCAAACCAATTGTTGATTTCATTTCATGATCTTAGTGCAAGGGGCAAGGTTAATATGTTATTCAGGACAAATTAGTAGAATATCTGTTCCACCATAAAGAACTTTGTGCTGCTCTGTGTTAAACGATTAACACTTGGAGATATGATAAGGTAGACAGACCGCGGTACTGATAATTACAATAGAGGGATGCAATCTGTCACTCAAGTATCAGACATCCTTATCAAATATGTCATATGCTAACTGACATCACAATCAAAATGATGTAGGTCTGTCAGCACAATTGAAAGGTCTGCCATGAAAGTCTGTGAATTGTATGTTTTTGTCATTCTGTTAAATATTTTAAAATTAATTTGACTGGAAGCTGTTGCTGGGTTTCAAATACATTCAAATACACATACAAAGTGGGGAGACCGTAGCTAGAAATTGGCGGGGCATCGCTAGAAATTGACACCTATTTTATTACTCTGGCAAGAGCCTGTGTCGCTCTCCTACAAAATTTGCCTGTAATATCATTGTATATAAATCTTTTAAACATTCAGAAAATCCAAGATGGCCACTGGAAAAATTTACTAATAAAAATTCTGAATACAAGTGCTCAGGCCTATCACCATTGCCGTCTTGAGCAATGTCCATTTGCAGACCAAGCGGAGACAATTTATGAAAAATTACCACTGGAATGACTGGCTCGATAACTGAGCCACTCATTCCAGTGATGAATCTTCAAAAATTGTCTACACTACACTGTAAATGGAGATTTTCATTGAGAAAATTTTAATCTTCTTGAACAAATTTGAGGAGTAAAGGGTTAACTCTTACTACTCTAATGTTAATATTCTATTTTTTATTGTCTCAATATCGAAGAAACAGGTGTACATTTTTCAACAATTTTGGTGGAAGATGTTGCTGTCTACGACAGCACTATCTTCTACCAAATTTGTTGAAAAATTAACATCCGGTCAATTTAAAAATAAAATGGGAAAATTTAAAGTTTTGACACCAGAGTGGTAAGGGTTAAGATACCAATGAAGCTTCACTACCGTGATGAAAGTTGAGGTTTGAATTTATCACATTGAAACCAGAATCGACACGCTCACAAGTACCGATGGATGCAGGCATGCAATCAATATCTGAATATATTCATGGAAGAACTCATAAAAATCCACAAATTATTAGTGGGGTGGGGGCGACGAGATACTTAGCCCTTCGATCAAATACACGAGTATTGCATGAATACAATGACGCAATATAGCTACTTAATGTTTCATAAAAGACAGTTTGGTCAATAAAATCCTGTACACTGAACTTCGTAAAGTAAGCCGATTTACGACGGGAAGCATAACTAATTTATTTTATCAGTGTTTCATATTGGCAACTTCTCGTGGGGAGAAAAATCGCAGAGTTTATTTTGTTCTTAAGTATTAATCAATAGCTGACATGTCACAGCTGAGCATGCAAGCTGTTGTGTACTGGATCCAATACTGTCACGTACGTGCATAGATCCATCAAAATAACAGGCATGCCATCCAATCTGAGCATGAGTTAACCCTGTAATCATTAAAAGTTCAGATTTCTTACAATTATTGAAATTTAACTTACTTCTTGGCCTCCAAATAAACATTTGTTCATTTGCAGGCCAAGAAATTTTCTTTTTAAAATTTACCACTGAAATGACTGGCTCGATTAAAGAGCCATTCACTCCAAGATTCAAGTTATTTATTTCTTGAGTAATAAATACAATTTACATTTGACTACATGGTAAGTGTCTTCAAAAATAGTCTCTCTGAAAATAGACATTCACAAGGTCACTGCATTTATTAAAATTGTTTCCCTTGAATACCATAGCAAATAACGTATGTTTACCGCTGGCCACATCAGAGGGAGAATTCCACAAAAGACATCAACTTTTCACGTCTCTATGTCTCTGGTAAAAGTTACTTTTCATTCGCTTATTGTTCAATAGGCTAAATCTCCCTTCCACTACTAAATACCACAGGCTCATGATTATGATTGGTTAAATTTCAAATTCTCCTTAACATGGTCAACAAAATTTGGTTAAATATTACTGGTGATTACAATTATCAATCAAACAATTTTAAAATATTTGTTATGTCGACACTAGCTCTTGCCACTTAATCTCATACCCGTTTATCCCTGTACCTTGGACCCATTACTCTGAAATTTGGACATCCTAACACACAAATTAGAGGTCACAACCTGCAAAAAGCATATAAAATTAACCAATGTTCAACCATTATACACAATTTTAATGTGTCTCGCAATGGGTCACAAGCAGCATTATTGCAGTATATACCCACAAAAACATGATGTTGATGATATACCATGTTCTGTGGCTGCAGAAGTTTGCAAACATCCTGCAGCTGTAATCAGTCCTTCTTTGGCCACTATTTCTTGTCTTCAGCTAGAGATCTTAAGTTCCTCAGGTTCCTCTTGGTTGTCAGTGTACCCAGTCTGGCTTCATTTAGATCAGTATGTATCAAACTTAGCAGATTTGTGCAGTGGGGTAATTTACAAGCTTCGTAGATGTTGGAACTGATTACATGCAAATTTCAAGGTTTTCTGTGCAGGGGTGTCTTGTGGCAATCGTAAAACATGGCCAAACATAGACCACCTTTGTTGGGCTACCTTCACTGACAGTATAGCGTGTAGTTGGAGATAGACTGTCCAGCCAGTGATGATGAGCTATAGTATGAAAATGTCTGTGGTGACAGGCATGAAACTTATCTAAAACTGCCTTCAGACCAGCCCAGCTCTTACAGTTGTACATACAAGCACAATGTGTTGGCCACAGGGACCTGGGATCCATGGATTCGCAGTTTCCACAAGGACTGGAAGGCATTATTAGAATAACAGCACTTAACAATAGATTCTTAGAAACCTTTTGATTACTGAAAATGATTTGTGGTGGATCTTAAAAAAATATTATGAAATAAGAACCTTTTACACGTCAGCAAATACTACGGTAACCATCACCAGATTTGCTAAAATCTATTAAAACAATCATTCAGTGAATTTAGTCCATGATGCGAACCATTTTTTTATGACATTGACCATTGGTTGAATTCTTGAGCACAAAATGATGAATGTTTTTGGAACCTCGAGGACACCCACCCACACATGTGCACACACTTAGACATTTACTCACTCACTTACTCAAACTCTGTTGCGCACGCACTCATGCCTGCATGCATGCTCACAACTATGCACGCAAGCATGCATGCACCACACATCACATGCGCACAGCCTGGAGCCAGACATAGACACACAGAATACAACAACTCTTGTGATGAGAAATTATGTTTTTATAATATAAGCGTGTATGAAATCTATCACCACAGGAATGGCTTAGTGAAATCATTTTACAAATAAACTGTAGAACTTTCACTACTTAGCGTATGTAGTTAGTAAACAATACAGAAATGAATACACAATAACACGTTGATTGAGGAAGCAATGTTTGAACTCACCGCTTCATCAATAGCATCAGGATCATCCTCTTCCAATGCATCCTTATCTGTACTGACCTTGACCTCTGGGAGGTCATTCAGTCGGTTTGGGCGGTAATCATCCTTTGGTGTGCCACTTCCTGCTGAATTCAATGTCTTATGACTATTAATGGAAGTTTGTCGACTCAGACCAAGACTGTTGCATACACTGCGTGTACTGCTTATTGAATTGTTACGGCTCCAACTGTGATTGCTTTTAATAGAGTTTTTTGGCGTTAGGGCATGATGACCTTTAAGTGAATTTTGTGGACTAAGCGTTCTTTGGTTGTTTAGCGGTGGGTGACCATTGCAATCACTGTGGGTGATAAAAAGGTGATCTTTAATTTAAACATATAATGTTCTAGTTGGCCAAAATGGCTTCTGTAGTATGCAGTCTTTGTCACTGACAAATCACGGAAAAAGTATATTCTTTACGATATAAAACTTATTCTGCTGAACATTTTGAAATTAATTTAACTTGAAGTCGCTGCTGCCTAACAGCAACCGCGTCCAGTAAAATTAATTTCAAAATATTCAACGGTTTTCCTGAATGGTTGCCTTGCAAATGAGATATGGAGAATTCATTGGTTAAAGGGTTAAGGCAGTTCACAAACTTGAAAACCAAAATGTTATAGAACAAATAGAACTTGCCATATTTTCCTTCCAATGAATTCTCATTTTCAATGGAGATTTAGTGATGACACCTAATGCAACCTACACTAGCCTAAGAGTTTGCACTCCATTACGACATATGTTCTAGGCAAGCTGGAGTAAATCACTGTCTGTGCGGATGAGCAGAAATGCCTGCTGGTACATATGGCTCATATTTGTGGTCCCTCCCAGTGCGTGGATGCGCTCTCATATTTCCACTACAGTAAGAATTGAGGGATCCAAGCTGTCATTCATGTACTTGACGTCATAATCAATTACATCACATATTAACTGACATCACAATAAAAATGATGTAGAGCTCTCCGTCTGTCAAATGGATTTAAAAATTAATGAACCTTCTGTTGAATATTTTGAACCTAATTCGAGTGGAAGCTGTTGTTACCAAAGTAAAAAATATCCAACAGCTTACCTGTATGGTTACTTTGAAATTGAGATACTGCTAATTCAGTGTTCAGAGTATAGTAATCAATTCCAACACACATACAAAGTGGGCGGAGTATAGCTCGAAATGGGCGGGGCATTGCTAAAAACGGATCCATTCATTAGTGAATACAGAGTTAACGCTTACGACTCTGATATCAGAATTTAAAATTTCCAAATTAAACTAAAAGATGAACTGGTGTTCATTTTTCAACATATTTGGTGAAAGATGTTGCTGTCATAGACATCGTGTCATCCACGAAAATTGTTGAAAAATCTATACCAGTTTTTTTGCTATTGACGCAGTAAAAGATGGAATATTGACATCAGAGTGACAAGGGTTAACAGATTGTCAGTTAGCCAAGAAATTAGATTTTAGCTATGTACCGCCAATCTCTAGCTAAGCTCCACCCATGCTTTGCCTGTGTTGGGAGCAATCAATCCCTGCGATCTCTGAATTTCAATTTCCAGAAACCTACACAGGTATGCTGTTGAAAATATTTTAAAACTAATTTGACTGGGTGCTGTGCTGCTTATGGCAGCAACAGTGCCCAGTTAAATTAGATTCAAAATATTCAACAGAATGTTTATTAAATAGTAAAGACATACAATTCGCACAACTTGACAAACTCTTAAGTCTATGAAGGCCTAAATCACGTCATTCATGACATAATTGATTATCATGTCAACGTACATGTGACATTGTTCATTATGACATCATATGATTGATCGATAAACTAGATTCCTCTATTGAGCAGAGCGCTTCGTAAAGCTTGTGTTTCAGGTCTGACCGTATGAATATTTTTAAACGACGACACTGACCATTGGTGCTATCTTAGACAGCAACCATTTTCTGCTACAATAGTTTTAAATAAGGTAGATAGAATATCGGTAAATGCGTGTTCCAGATTTTTCAGATTTTCCAAATTTTATTCGATCACATACATATTTGTGGAATCCTAGTGTATGATCATACATTTTCATCTGTCAAAATTGAGACAAATTGGTCCAGCAGTTTCAGAGATATTCACAGATCCAGAATTTGATCCGATCTGGTTTAATTAAAGCAATTTAACAGTGAGGCAAGTTTCATAAGTATGAGTGGAAAAACAAACAAAAAAGCAAAATATATGGATGATCGACAATTTCTGGCTGTTTTTGTTAATTTACTGTCAAAGGCGTACGTGAAAGCAGTAGAAAGCAGTACAATGTTCACCAAGACATAGCAGAAACAAGTTTGGAAACTATAATAAGCAAATCAGAGCAGCTCACTTTGTAAGATTTACAAGATTGCCATGATTCTGGGTTAACCCTTTAACCCTCAAATTTGCTCAAGAAAATTTGAATTTTCTAATAGAAAATGTTATTTTGCACACCAAGAAGACGATATTTGAAAATTTACCACTAGAATGTTATTCAGCCAGTCATTCCAGTGATTGATTTTCAAAAATAGTCTTCTCTTTATCCGCAAATGAACATTTTTGAAGACCATGGCAGAAGTTGTTTTTCGCTGATATGAGTGTTAAAGAGTAAAAAGTATTTTCCGGTAAGTTTTTTTCATCAATACTGTACTACATCTAATTATGAGATCAATATTAAAGTATAATAAGGAAAAATTAGTTCCCTCTCCGGGATGTAGAAATTGTTTGAGTGCAGCTTTCGTGACCATCTCGGTCACTTCTTCAGCACTAACTGACGGTCGCTGGCAACGTCACTCTGGTCAGTTCTTGTGGAGAGTCACGTGACAGCATGGACTGGGAGACTGCTGGTATATGGTAGCCCTCGTCTCGGTTCATGGTTGGTTGATGCTTGTAGATTTTTATGGCCTCTTTAACTTTCCGTTTAAATAAGTTGGTCTCGGTTGTTGATGACCAAGACACTGCTGGCGGGGATGACGTGGCCAGTGGATTATGTGTGTTCTGCCACAGCTGAGTTGGAATTGATTTTAAGATGTTCTTTGACTCTGGTGCTGAGAGGCCTTTTGGTTTTGCCTATATATGTCCCCTCACATTCGATCTTGTAGATGACTCCAGAGCATTCATCTGTGGTCAGTTTATCTTTGGGTCTTACTAATTGTGATCTTAAGGTCTTGACGGGCTTGTGGTAAGGTTTGATGTGGTGATGTCTGAAGAGTCTGCCAAGGTGTTCTGATAGGCCTTGGATGTACGGAAGTCTGACTAGTGGAAGTTTTTCGACATCTGGTTGTTTATTACGAGGTGGGGGAGGTGGTTTTCTCATCCACGAAGTGTAACCTTTGGCTAGGACAGACTGTTGGATGTGATGATGTTCTTTTTTGTCTGATGTTTCTATGATGATGGAGTCTGCACGGTGAAATAGAGTTCTGACGACTGACCTTTTGTGTTCCAAATGGTGATTAGAGTGAAAATTTAGATATTGATCTCTGTGTGGGTTTTTTCTGTACACATTAAGTTTGGTAGTTCCGGAATCACTGACAAGTACCAAGACGTCCAGGAAGGCAATTTGGCCATCTTCTTCGACTTCGCTGGTGAATTGGATGCATTGGTCGATACTGGTGAGGTGATCAGTGAAAAGTTGGATGTTGTAGTGGTGCAGGCATGTGAACGTGTCATCTACATACATACTGGTACCAGAAATTTGGGGGTTCTGTGGCTATGCTAAGTGCTTGTTGCTCGAAGGATTCCACATAAAGGTTTGCGATAAGTGGTGACACTGATGAACCCATAGCTACTCCATGAATTTGGTGATAGATGTAGCCATTCTGAACAAAATAGGTGGTGTCTAACATGATCTTCAAGAAGCTGATAATCTGTGTTGGTGAGAGGCTGGTCCGGTCCTTCAATGTAGGGTCTAGATCCAGAACTCTCTGGATGACTGGAAGAGCCTTGTCCACTGGGATGCTGGTGAAGAGTGAAGATACGTCGAAAGAAACTAGTTTGTGTGTGGGAGGGACGTAAAGTGACTGGATTTTGGTGGCGAAATCTTTGCTGTTTTTGATGTGGTGCTCTGAGTGACCAACTAGTGATTTCAGGATCTGTGAGATATTTCGAGGCTTGAGATGTGATGCATCCAATGCTGGCAACGATGGGTCTAAGAGGAATGTTGGTCTTGTGGATTTTGGGGCGTCCATAGAATCTTGGGACAATGGCGGTTCCGGGGTAGAGTTTGAAGTAAAGGGATTGGTCAATGATGTTCTGGCTTTTCCAGTCTGAGTAGTTTTAGCAGGCAGTTTTTGTACTGGTTGGTTGGGTCAGAAAATAATTTGGAGCATGTGTGGTGGTCTGAAAGAAGGGCACTGATTTTGTCTTGGTAGTCATCATTATCCATTATCACTGTGCATCTCCCCTTGTCGGCTGGCAAAATTTGGATGGAGTCATTGGGTGTTGTAGAGCTCTACGTTCTTCAATTGTAGTTGCTTCTCCTATTTGGTCTTTTGTTGAATTTGGTGACGGTTTTTGTCACCTCGCTTCTAAGGCTGTCTGCATGTGAGTTAACAAGATGTTGACAAGCGCTCTCAGTGCAGGCAAAAATTCCTTCAACAGGGATGGAGTTGGAGGAAGCCGCAAAATTTAAACTTCTTGAAAGAATGTTGCGCTCATTTTCAGTGATAGTATGGCTACTGAGGTTAAGAACCCACCTGTCTGTGTCGATCTTGCCGAGATTTTCATCTTTACATTCTAACTTTTTACAGGCGCGGAACTTCTCAAACTTATTGATTTGTGTTGTTTTTGTTTTGTCAAAAGTGAAGTCGTATGCACGTGCGAGACCCGCTTCCACTTCTGGTTGGTCGCCTGGCCAAATTTTCGTATCCAGAGACTCCTGAACCGAGACGAGGGCTACCGTATACCAGCAGTCTACCAGTCCATGCTGTCACGTGACTCCACAACAACTGACCAGTGACGTTGCCAGCGACCGTCAGTTAGTGCTAAAGAAGTGACCGAGATGGTCATGAAAGCTCCACTCAAACAATTTCTACATCCCGGAGAGGTAACAAATTTTTCTGTATTTTGAATCATCCTGGGATCGGGACCAACTTTTTCGGAAATAAATATTAGTAGTTTCTGAGATCTAGAACAAATTAAATAAGGAACAAGAGGCCCAAGGGGCCTGTATCGCTTCAGCTGGACCATAGGTATCTCAACTACAATGTTCATTAACAATAAGTAGAACTCTAATGAGTTGAGCAGACTTGTAACAAGAAAACAGAGGCCATGTTTCTTTATGTATCAACTTCTCTTGAGCAAACTTTGATGGCCCATAGTCATCAATATCATCTCCCAAATTTTGGTCCGATCACTTCAGCAGTTCTGGAGAAGTCATTTTCTCAAAAACTAGGTCATCCAAGATGGCCACTGAATGATTTTGCCAACAAGATCACAAGTGAACAAATTTGGTTCAGCGCTTGCCCTAGATGATATTTCATGAGTTCTGAATCGATCCCCCAAACAGTTTAGGAGATTTTTTTAAAGAGATTTCTAAAAATCAGCCAAAATCCAAGATGGCCACCGGCCCAATTGGCCGATCGGCTTCATTTGAACAAACTTGAATCTCTATGCCCTATCCCTAAGGATGCTTCATGGCAAATCTAATTGAAATTGTTCCAGTAGTTATCGAGAAGACGACATTTTAAGTTTCCCATTGCTTTAGTATGGGACCTTACAGCGGGAAAATGATCCAAGATCGCCGCAAAACCGTTTATCCGACCCTTTTGAATACCAAAAAAAACACATATAAAACCAATTTCGGCCTAAAAATCCATCCAATGAAAAAATCCAATATGGCCGCCAAACACACTATATTTTGATTGGCCCACGGCGGCCATGTTTTTTGACGGTTCAAACTCCCTTAAACAAACTTTAATGGCCCTTAGTCCCTAATCATATCTGTCAAATTTCGACCCGACCCGTTCAGCAGTTCTGGAGAAGTCATTTTCGCTAAAACTAGATCAACCAAGATGGCCGCTGAACCATTTGACCAATCATGTTCCCTTGAACAAACTTGGTTCAGCACGTGCTCCAGATCATATTTCATGAGTTTTGCATCATGAGTTCTGAATCGATCTGAATCGATCCCTCAAACAGTTTCGGCCTAAAACTCTATCCTGGTGGTTTTGGAGATTTTAAAAAATGTTTCCTAAAATCGGCCGAAATCCAAGATGGCCACCGGCCAAATTGGCCGATCGGTTTCGTTTGAACAAACTTGGATCCCTATGCCTCAAGGCTGCTTCCTGCCACAGATAATTGAAATCGGCCCAGTGGTTCTTGAGAAGAAGTCGTTTAAAAGAAAAGTTGACGGACGGATGGACGACAGACGGTTGCCATGGCATAACACCACTGCTTTGTAAATGACACCTGCCAATTATATATGTGTTATATCTATGACTGCTTGAAAACATATACTTTAAAATTAGAAATATTGTGATGATTGATGTTCCAATTTCAAAGTTTGAATAGGAACGCTTACCTGAAAATGTAGGTTACAGAAAAACTGCAAAAAAAAGAAGAAACAAAGCATGCAAAATCACAGAGTAGTAAGAAATATAAACGAAAAAATAATAAATAGATACAGATGCTTTAACTCTTACCATTCAAATTAAATTAAAAGACAAAATAGTGTTAATTTTTCAACAAATTTGGAGGATATGACAGCATATCAATCAAATTTTTTGAAAAATGTACACCAGTTTCTTTGTTATTGACACAGTAAAAGATAGAGTATTGGCATCACCAGGGGTAAGGGATAAAAAGAAAAGCACCTCAACATAAAAATATATCCTTATTGCTCCCCAGAAACCAGCAAACTAAAATTGTCAGGATAAACTTAGTTTATTGACATATTCTTCAATTTAACCCTTTAACCCCTCTTGTGTCAACTTAACCCTTTAATGGTCAAACTGACCAAAGAACAAGTTTGCAGTGGTCTTCAGACATGGCTATTTAAAAGGCCTAGAGAAGAGTATTTTTGAATATTTACCACTAGAATGATTGGCTCGATAACCGAGACAGTCATTTTAGTGGTAAATTTTCAAAAGTACTCTTCTCTCGGCCTGCAGCTAGACACTGGCTAAGTAAAAACTCTAATTTTCTTTACCATTACCTCCTTAATGGTCAAGACGGCGGGAAAAAAATTCAGTGGTAAATTAAAAAAAATAGTCTTCTAAAATTAAAATATCTTGAAAAATATTAACCATCAAAATGTTTAATTGATATATGAAGTAATATTTTGAAAACTTTGAGGCACTGTTGACACAAGAGGGGTCAATGGTCAAGCCAGTAAAAAAAACCCAGCTTCTACAGTGATCTTGAGGATTGTCGATTTGCAGGTCAACAGAAGACTATTTCTGAAAATTTACCGCTGAAATAACTGGCTCGATAAAACGAGCAAGTCATACACCAAAAAATTTTCAAGAAGCGTCTTCCTTAACCTACCAGTACAAATGGACATTTTCTATGAGAAATTTGAAATATTTGGCCGTTGAAGGGTTAATAAAGAATAATTATTTCAGATATTAATTATATTGTTGAAAGGTTAGATTATAATGGAATATAAGGTTGAAGATCATGGTTAACTGATGTATAGATTCAACCTCATAGCAACTCTATCTTAAGTGGGTGAAGTTTAGCTTCCATAGGGGATCCATAAACTATAATTTTAAGCCTTTAACCCTTTAAATTCCGGTGTCTAAAAGTCAAGACCGCTTTAGCGGAAAGTTATTGAATATCTTTTAACTACTTTGACTAGAATCTGTTGCTGCAATAGCCATCTCTCAGTCAGATTAGTTTCAAAATATTCAACAGAATGTTTATCAAATTGTAAATTCATCAATGACATACAATTAATAGACTTTCCTGATGGACCTTTCAATTTTCATAACGGAGCTTCGTCATTTTGATTATGACATTTGTTAACATGTGATGTATTTGATTGACATTCGATACGTGTGTAACAGAGTAGATCTCTCCATTGATTACCCCATGCTATGTCTATAGGCTCTACAGTACTGACTGACTTCTAGCAATTTTATTGCCTCGCGGAATGCTTCCTCGCTTAAACACATAAAATCACAATTTGTACCTCATAGACAGGCAGGACACATTAACACTGTTTGGTTTGTAAATAACTTATAGAGCTACGTCAATTTATCTGGTTCAACTGGTCTTATTTGATGGGTCAGTTGATCAATGAATGCATCGTATCGGAATCAGTTTAAGATTGAATGCTGTCTTGTCATTCGTCCAAGATACTTATTGGTCATCAAATGCAAGACTAATTTGCATGCGCCATTGGTTTATAGTTAGAAGTAAATTTGTCACAATGAGCAAAATAATATCCAGCGACAAATAAGTCAATTTGTGATAGTATAAATTCGTCAGAATGGTCAGATGTGACATTGAGTTTTGCCTAATTGACAAGGAATTAGGATTAACCATGATATTTATCACATGGCATGACATTCAGTCTTAAATAATTGCTGTAATGACAAAGCTTGACTAAGGCCAACATCATACACCAACATTGAACGTTATTTTATCCTACAGTTGATCAACTACTGGTCATATATAAATGTTAAAGTGTTTGAATGCTGTGGACACTCCCACCCTGAGTTTATAGCAACCTCCCCATCCAACTTTGAATGTCTAGTATTTCATTTAATAATCAGCCCCAAAAGTCTTCCAGCCTCATTGACTAAGTACAAATTCACTAATTGTCCGAAGTGATTTGCATGTTTCAACGTGATGATGACCTAATGGCTGTATACTTAAGCATTGGGTTATTGTACTTACTTACTGAGGCTGAAATTCCAGCCTATCAGGTTCAAAGGTCAAAAGAAGCTACAATCAAACATATCTACACAAACCGCCAAGATATGGTAACTATGTACAACAAGTTGCCAAGAGGACCATATATTAATATGATACTACAGTACTATAAAGGATTACTAAGGATATTCTAAATACATAGACATAAATCCAGAAACGCAAGATTTCCATACCTCAAAGGAATCCAGACCTAATCTTAGTGATTAAAGAATTTGACAGTGAAATGGACATTGTGCAAGCGAAATGGACCGCATGCAGTCAACCGTTAGTGGTCTACTGATGTTTGCCATGATGGACCCTGAAAAGTGTAGTCTGCTGTCATTAAGCAAGACAGGAATGGAGTAGAGCACATCTCAACTGGACTCCTGCCCATTTTGAAGTTGTTTTGTTCACAGACGAGTTACAATCCTGCTTGCACTTTCACAATGGATGTATTAGTATGTGGCAACATCAAAATTAAAGATTTGCTGATGTGGTGGAACATGGCCGTCATGGTGGAGGTTCAGCTATGGTCTGGAGTGGCATTAGAGCAGACCGCTATTGTATCCAGAATGGTTTCTGATGAGTGTGAGGTATATGGACCAGGTTCTCCATCAGTTTGTCCGGCCCTATACTGGTACAATAGGGCAAGAGTTCAATCTGATGGATGATAATGTGTTAAACCACAGTGCAAGGCTGGATAACCTCTACCTGGAAAATGAGGGCATCGAGTGAATGTATGGGTCAGTTCAGCCTCAAGGCTTGAATCACATTGAGCATGTTTGGGACCTTCGGGAAACAACCATTTCAGGTTGACCAGTCCAACACACCAGTCTTCAGGAGCTTGAGCAGACCTTAACAGAGGAGTGCGCCAAATATATTGCACTTTTGCTTCCGATCTTTGAATGACAGCATGCAAAAGTGTCACCCTGTAATCGTTGCTAAGAGTGGCCATACGTGTTACTGTTACCAGGAAAGCTGACTGTAACACTTGGCAGACTCATCCATACATGGCTGTAGTTCCTCCACAGTATGTTGCAGAGTCATGTCTGTCAGTGCCCTGGTTATGCTTAGACGCACAATACCTGACATTGCTTTTCTTGGTTAGTAGTATCTTAAAAGATCAGTGACCTTTTGCAGTCACATTTCTGTACTAACAAAGACCATGTTTTGTTTAACTGTCTGACTGCTGCAAGCCACCAGACAATAATTTCAATTGGCAATAAATGTGGAACTGGTGCACATTTTGAAAACAATCAGACTGAGTGGTTGGTGGATTAGCCACCAACAACTTTCAGTCAAATTCTTTTCAAAATACTCAGCATATCCAGAATTAATCCCTATAGAAAATATAGTCTGCCGACAGTTAGCAAGCAGACAGTTAAAATGGACTACCAAATTAAGTTACCAAACCACAATGTAATGTTAACAAGAAGAGGTATATTTACACAATGACAATTACCTTTGAGAATGGTTGCTGTTAGCTGGGGAATGTGGTGTGCCTGGTGTGTATAATGAAGGTGCTTGAAGACCAGCTGTAATGGGCGGTGATCCAATAGTCGGACCGAAAACCTCTTCATCTCCCTCCTCGCCACTCTCAGAACCACTGTCTAGTACAAGGCTAGTTTTATCGCCAGTTCGTTTATGATGTCGCTGTTTCCAGCTTCGTTGTGAACCCCGACTTCCCTTACGACATAGCTTTGGTGAAAGTAGTGGAGAGCTTCGAACACTTAAACTTGTCTGCAATATAAATAACAAAATAGAATTAAATACATGAGAATTATAATACATTTAGTAGAGGCTAAATTATCACCAAAAATAGCAAAATGTACACACACTTGCATGCAAACAGCTGGCTAGACATACGTCAATGCGACTTGACAGATGTTCAGACCACAAAGATGAAGCTAGGCCCTCTTCCTAGATGCATGATAGTTCATAGACATTTAACACTCAAGCTGGCAAAATATGGCTTCTGCAGTGGTCTTTGAGAAATGTCCATTTGCAAATCAAGAGAGTATTTTTGATAGCATACCACTACAATGACTGGTTCGATAAACGAAACAGTCATTCCAGTGGTAAATTGCTAAAAAAAAGTCGTCTCTTGGCCTGTAATTTATGGACATTACTCATAATCACTGCAGAGGCAGGCATGACCATAAATGGGATAAGAACCACAAATATTTTGCTACCCCTGTCTAGCCGGGTGTTTGACTGTTCTAAATAATTAAATGAATGTATCCCAGAAAATTTGAATTTTCTCATAAAAAATGTCCATTTGCAGATCAAGAAGACTATTTTTTTAAATTTACCACTGGGACGACTAGCTCGGTTATTGAGCCAGTCATTCCAGTAGTAAATTTTCAAAAATAGTCTTGTCTTGGTCTGCAAATGGATATTTCTCAAGATCACTGCAGAAGCCGTTTTTTGGCTGATATGATTGTTAAAGGGTTAAAGACACAATCATAGCCATTAGTTTACTCTTTGTGATTAAGTAGTTAAATTAGCTATGAACAAGTGTTCTGTAACCCTTTTATCAGCCAAAACTGGCTTCTACAGTGGGCTTGAGAAATGTCAATTTGCAGACCAAGAGATTATTTTGTTAAATTTACCACTGGAGTGAATGGCTCGATAACCGAGCCAGTCATTACAGTGCTAAAATTTCAAAAATAGTCTTCTCTTGGTCTGCAAATTGACATTTTCTTTGAAAAAATTGAAATTTTCTTGAAGAAATTCAAGGTTTAAAGGGTTAAATAATGGCTATACATATAGATGTACTCTGTGTACACATTGATAAATATTGAGCAAATATATCTTACCGATGATCTATCGGAATCTACCGACAAACTGCTATGAGAAAGCATCGGTGCTCTTACAGAAAGTTTGTTATTAATGTCTTTGGTGGCCATTTCGTTCGGTGAACCTTGAGGAGTTGCCATTGGTGTAGCGGCCGTATGAGTGATGATCGGAGGATTGAGTGGGCCATCGCTAAATACTGTATGTTCATCCTTTGGAATAGATATGTTTGGCGGAAGAGCCATCATCTTACGTTCTGAAATGGAGAAAGGAAATTTGAGGTTGACACATTGGTGAATAATCTTTAACGCGCAATAGTCAACATTGGTCAAGAATATATATTTTTTATAAAAATTGTGAAGAATATCTTATTTTGCAAAACTAAATAGCCGGCTCTGTAACTGAGCCAGTCATTCCAGTGGTAAGTTTGCTAAAATATAAATATCATTCTCTTATCTGCAAATTAGGAATGTTCCTCACAGCAACTGTCGAAGCCATTTTTGTCCAATTTGGCATTGAAATGGCTCAAAGATGTCAATAATCAGGAGTATTTTAACCATAGAATGTCAATGTTAGCTACAAAACCAATACTGAATGAAATGGGTAAAGCACAAAAATGTCCAGAATATGTCTGGGTCAAATTGACTGACCGCATTTATAGGCATTCCGGAAGATTTAGGATAATCCAAGAAGATAGAATTGACAAATTAAATTTGTGCATACACATTCGCAAGTCTACTAATGGTGTGTCGCTTAGACCAAGTTTGGCTGAAATCAACCCAATGGTTGAGGAGTCAACAACACAGGGACAGACGCTGAACTGTCAGAATGGCATATGTATATTATATATTTAACATTATGTGATGAATCAAAATATATAGATTTTTTATATCAAATACTGCAATATATAGGTAGTGGGAGCAGCACACTTTTTCCTATCCACTCCTAGGCATGAGGAGATCTATCTGGAGAACAATCACTGCTGCCCGTCTGTCTTGGACCTTGTTCAATGAAGGTAATAATGAGAATTCTTAAATAACGTTCGAGATAAAAAAGAAGGAAATTTAAATGTTTGCAGTAAACGTCAATTTGAAGGACAAGAGAATATTTTTGGAAAATTAACCACCAGAATCTGTGGCAATATAAAAAAGAAGTATTCTCTTGGTCTGCAAATGGGCATTCCTTAAAGGGAATCACCAGACCCTCTATACTACTGTGTATAAAATGAATCTACAGACCGTAACATTTTCAAAAATATAATTGTAAGATCTGTGCTCAAATTAGAAATATATATCTTCGTTATTTAAATATGTGGTACATGGGTTAAATTTCTATTCCCGGATGAAGGTGTATGACGTCATAAGTTGAACGTTTTTTCTCGCTGTCATCCAACGCTATCGCAATAAAATTGCGAATTGCGTTTTTATAAGGGGATTCTCCTCAGCGGTTTTAGGAATATATAAACTATATTTGCGGAAATGATGAAGAATATATACTAACAGTCCTTTGTCTGATTTCTCTGATGGTGCCAATTTTGGCATGAAGTTTTGATCTTAAGATAAATGAATGACGCGATAGTATAGGCAATTCAATATAATTGCCACTATTGAATCAACGCTCTCACTGGGGCTAAGGCAGATAATGTTATTACAGTTTCATCTATTAATATGAGAGTTTAAATAGTTTGTACATACATCCAGTCCATCTTTAGGTACTTATGTTTTCATACTAGCCTCAAAACTTCCTGAGATTTTGTAATGTTAATGTAATTGGCAGGTATCTTCATAGAAAATGGCCATCTTAAGGTTCGGCAATTAATGTGTGAAAATAACAAATACATTCCATAAATTTGCGATAGTGTGAGACACGTCTTAATCTCTTCAATCTGTACATATATAAATAATGTCGATAGCATTATCACTGATAGAGATATCACCATCCAAATGCATGCACTCCTGTCTTCAGAGTGCCGTTATTATGGTTCTTGTCGGATGGGATTCAACCTATGACGTCATAGGTTTAATTAACTCGCAGAAAATTATAGTAACATAGCGTTTTTTAACACCATTTTACTCGGATTTATATACAAATGTCGGGGGAAAGCTTTATACAGTAGCTTAAATGTGGGCTCTACAATAGAACTGCATGTTTTATGCAAACGATGATAACCCTTCTTGTGTTCCCCTTTAAGACAACTGCAGAGGGCGATTTTGGCTAGTCTGACCATTAATGGGTTAACAGAATGACTGTGTTAACCGGTTCACCGATTTATTCACCATATCACATTTCAACGCAACCATACTAGAAAACTGATGAATATTTTGAAATTAATCTGACTGGAAGACATTGCTGCCTAAGGCAGCAATGGCTTCCAGTCAAATTCATTTCAAAATTTTCAACAGAGTAAGTTTTATATCAGAAAGAATTAACATTTTCAGGGATCTGTCTGTGAAAGGGTTAAGATGCCAACAATGTGAAGCAACTCCCATCTCCTGGTCACACAAGACACTTCCTATGAACAACTGTCCATCATTGACACCTCTAGCTATCTTAGCTGGCCACATTTGGATAATCACTAAACGTTCTCATCTGGGACATGATGATTGAATTGATTTTGTAAAAAAATACCTTTTTCTTTATTGTTTTTCTCATCCACTTCTGTGAGCTGGTCCATAATCTTGTCCTTATCCATAACACTGGGATCCTCATTGTTGTTGTTTTCCTTCAATCGCTGAGCCTCGAGCTCCTTTGCTAGCTCCTTCTTTTTCTCCTCACCCTGAAAATTCACGCTTAACCCTTTAAAACTCTGATATTAGCCAAAAATGGCTTCGGCCATGGTCTTCAGCAATGTCCATTTGCGGATCATGAGGCTATTTTTGAAAATTTACAACTGAAATGGCTGGCTTGATAACCAAGCCAGTCATTCCAGTAGTAAATTTTCAAAAATAGTATATATATATATATATATATATATATATATATATAATTATTTTAGGACAATCTAAGCCCAATTCCCTAGGACCAATAAGTAATAATTTACTGGCCACATAGACTTGAAAATAATTTTTTACAAATTTACCATTGGGATGACTGGCTCGATAACCCAGCCAGTCATTCCAGTGGTAAATTTTCAAAAATAATCTCGTGTTCTGCAAATGGACTTTTTCTCTGAGAACATTAAAATTTTCCTGAAGACGAACTCTACATATTTGTTGACAATAATACAGCCGAAAATCACACTAACTGTTCATATGGTTGCAAAGAGAAATAGAAAAGCATACGCAAACATATATTCAGTAAGTTATCCAAATTGGATTTTGAATTCTTTCTTAGAAGACAATTACATTTTATCCCTTTAATAGTCAAGGTTGGTAACGAGAATTGAGTTTTGTAATTATTTAATGTCCATTTAGAGGCTAGAAGACTATTTTATTTAAATTAACAAGTGGAATGACTGGCTCATTTATTGAGACAGGCATTCCCATGGCAGCTTTTCAAAAATAGTCTTCACTTGGCCTGTGAATGGACATTCCTCAAAACCACTGCAGAGGCTGGTTTTGCCTTATTTGACCAATGAGCGGTTAAGCGTTATATTCCGGCATGCCGAGTATGTTTTTACAGTGAACAAACCTCAGTAGCAAATCCCTCCACCAGAATGGCAACAAGAAGATTGAATAGGACATAGTTGCCAAATGTCATGAGTGCGATGAAATAAAGTGAAGCCCAAGCAGAGGTCTTTTCCATGCCATTATAGAGAACTGTATTCCAGTCTTCTTGTGTTAACACCTTAAGATGCAGAGAGACAAGACATGTTATAGCGCTGATTGTTACTTCACCATGCAATAACAATATTATGTACTTTAAACTTTGAACACAATTGTGATTTAAGTGGACATGATAATAGCTTACCAGTATCTATAATAAATATTTCAGCTTATAAATTCATAAATTCTGATGAAGAAATGTTTTAGCCATAACAAAATAGTTTTTTAATAGTTGACAATAAATTGGAATAAATTTAAATCTGAAGTCAGTATCACGTTTCAAATAGTTATCTTATACGATGCAGAAATATTTATTAAATATATGAAATTTTCTTAGCTATATAGATAAATATATATCATCCACATATTCAAATGTCATTTTATGAAGATATAGGATAATCTGAAGTTATCTATGTTTAAATGAGAAAGCGGATAGGCAGAAAACAATAGTTATTACTAACAAATTTTTTTTAATAATTAAAACCAGAATGACAGAGAAATGTATGCCACCAATTACAGTAACACAATTTTAACAATTGGGTCATCATGACCGTGATATTTTGACGCAAAAATCAACATGGTTATTCAGACTTGTAAGGGCACCATCATGACCTACCCACTTTTGGTGAACATACCTTCAGTAGAACTTGAATTATTTAATGGAAACACAACATAATTTCTGTAACTGGGTCAGCATGAACGTGGCCCTGTTCACAAAGTCAATAGAGTTCTTTGGACTCGAGGGCAAACCCATATCAAAATTTGGTGAAGAAGCCTTCAGTCACATGTCAGCAGAGCTATTGTCCAGAAATGCAACATAATTTCTGTAATTGCGTCACTATGAACTTCACATTTGATCTTTTGACCTCAAAATTATAAGGGTCTTTGGAACTCTGAGAGCAACATTCCACAATCTGGTGAATATCCTGTCACTAAATCTTGACTTATCCTCTGGAAAAGCAACACAATGCCCTTAATTGGGTCATATTGGGTTACAATAACCTTGATTTTTGGAACACAAAATCAAAGGGTATCTTTACACAACGAAGGTAACCTCCCACCCAGGTTTTAGCTCAGACAGAGAGACATACAAACATGCACACACAAAAAAGCAAATGTTATATACACACACCCTCCCCCACCCAATATATTTATATTCGGAACGGGGATGTTATTTAAACTATACAGATTATCTTTCATACAAAGTCAAATATTACTTTTCAAATCAGCATTTCTACTAGCCACAGACCAATTAATAATACTGCGATGTAAGCATTAATATATAAGGCAGCATGCACCTAGTAAGGGATTAAGAGTAAATTAGGAATGATGATCATACTAATCTTCTGATCTCTTTCTAGCCATTCCTTGCAATTTAATTTGTTAATAATTTTCAAGGAAAATATTTCACAAATAAAATGATAAGGAGCTGCAAGGAAGGGATCAGAAGAGAATGAGGAACACTTCAACGGCTGCAGAAATCTACATTTTTTCAGAATAATCATGCCAAGTAATCTACACTAAAGATATGGATGATAGACTAATACCATGCAATTAGCAATCTAGTGACGTATCTCTGTATGGGCACATACTGTGTAAGATTAAAAAATAACAAAAGGATACTAGCAAGGGATGTACCAAGGATTGTGACACGCTATATATTGTAAATAAACCCCATCGAATATCGTTATTGCAATGACAATCAACTCCACTTTGAACAACTAACTCACTAGTCAATTACAATTAACATGGTCATTATGTTGTTTCATGAAATGGGACATTATTTAATTCAATCCATACATATTTCTAAGATAACCATTGGCTAGAAGCGTGTCTGTATATAGATAATATAGTTAGTCAAGGCAGAGAAACACATATCTGCCATGTTTCCGCCCATGCCTATAAGAACCAACGTCTCACTCAGATGTAAATGTCAGTGGGTCAGGGAATCTGAAAGCAATCCATGGAGATTACACATTACTCCCGCCATCAGTCCATATTATTAGATATAAGAGTAAATCTTCCTATATTATATATCATTTATCTATTTCTGTCCATGAAAAAATGATATCAAAGCATGTAATAATGTACCCATTGTGTTTCTTGGTAATCATAGATCAATCTTACAGCATCACTGTCAACGTTATGGAATGGCTGAATACAGTTTTAGCTATGCCTCGCCCATCTCTAGCTAAACACCGGCCATGCGTTGTGAGCATTGGAATCAATTTATATACTTTGAAATCTAACTTACCACAACCCCATTTTTAAGGTAACTATACAGGTGAGCTTTTGAATATTTTGAAACTAATTTGACTGGGTGCTGTTGCTTCCATAAGCGTTCAGTGAAATTAGTTTCAACATATTCAACAGAATGTTTATTAAATAGAAAAGAAATACAATTCATACAACTGACAGATGATTCAATGTTCCTGACAAACTTAGTAATAGTAGATATGTAATTCATTACCCATTTTAGCCTACCTATGACATAACTGATTATGATGCCATATATTTTACTGACAGGTGGGATTCCTCTATTGTGTTGTGGATACTGCATCTCACTGACACACGAAATATTCTGAGTAAATTTCAACAAATTCAATCTCTCTCTAAGCTTTATTAACTAAACCATTAATCCCTACATGAAAATTATCTTTCTTTTCAGTTGTTTTGGGCCTATGATAGCAATATTACAGGTTTTGGTAAAATTGATTCTAAATATACCTGCCTTTTCTCGAATGACTCTGTGTACAAGTTAACATCATGTATGTAATAGCAAACCACTAACCATAAAGAATTCTTGGAGCTATCAATGGATGGACCTGATCTGTCACTCAAGTACCTGACATCATAATCAGCTATGTCACTATTTAGTTGGCTTCACGGTCAAAATTATGCATAGCTCCATCATGAAAAAATCTCACTAAAGTGTACAAATTCTATGTCTTTGATGTTGAATGGGTGGGCCATAGCTAGAAATCACACTAAAACACAAACTAATCCAGAGGCGTATTAGATGGGGGGAGTATGCAAGAATATGTCCTGAATATAAGAAATTATTACACTAGAACCAACATCTGTGGGTTATTTATGCCCTAGATAATCTTAGTGAACCCATCATCTTTCATAAAATTTCAAAAACAAATTTCTCTTAGCCTACAAATGTACATTCCTAAATACCACTGCAGAAGCCATTTTTGGTAATAAGTGTATTTGATACCTAATGAAATCGTGAGAAATGGCATTTTTAAAACATGTATTTGAGCAATAATAAATATTAAAAGAATTATTATCCACATTTGATTGTTTGTTTACCTTAATGAGGCCATCATGTATGTGTAGCTGTGCGCTTAACCCTAACAACTCCCATGTCAATATTCTATCTTTTACTGTGTCAATAGCAAATAAACTGGTGTTCATTTTTCAACAATTTTGGTGGACGACAGCACCATCTTCCACCAAATTTGTTGAAAAATGTACACCAGTTCAGTTTTTAAAATTATTTGAAAATTTAAAATTTTGACATCAGAGTGGTAAGGGTTAAGTGATTTGGCATACAAAGTTTTAAAAATTAAAAATGATATGCCTTGGGAAGGTATAGAGGCAATTGATAAGACAGCTTGATTAATGAGTGTTGGCTTCAAGACACCTCATGTATGTATGTATGCATTTATATAGCGCCAATTCCAGAATTAACTGCCCAAAGGCGCTTTACAAAAGTTAAAGCTAATTTAAAATAGTGAAATATGCTTTTTGGAACAAATGGGTTTTTAGAAGAGTTTTGAAAGCCTCAACATTGTTGCTGTTTTGAATGTTGGATGGAAGGTCGTTCCAAAGTTTTGGTCCAGCTATGGAGAAAGCACGCTCTCCAATGACAAGATTGGAATTGGGTACTAGGCAGTAAATGGGACAAGCTTACGAAGAAGAGTTAATGAAAATGTCTCCGTCAAAGGTTGACTGTAATAGCAATCAATCTTTCATAGCTTCCATCTCATCTTAATACCGCAAAAGATTTTCAATTAAATCATGCACATTAAAATTTTGTTTTAATTGCTTAATACTTTTTTCATATGTTATTACGGTCGGGCAACCCCCCCTTCGCCCCCCCCCCCCCCACCCACCCCACCCTTAATTGCATTAAAATCTCAGATATTGATAGATTGGTTTATTTCAATATTTCTTCACAGACGTTTTATTATAATCAGATGAAAAGTAAGAATACAACACATTCATTCCATTGTCATCAAAGTCATATATTCTATTTCTATGTAAGAGAGACACGGATAGAAGATGTGTTGTTACCATGTACCCATCTAAAGAAAAATAAACCCATAATTATATACCAGTCATCTTGACATTAACACCATACCTGAAACACGGTCACTATTGACCAGAGCAGTGAGTCAAAATTAGAGCGGTCACAGATACATTTGATGTCAGGATCGCGTCTATCTGAGCATGAACACTGGGTGCGATCGTCCGCGCGGACACAAAATTTACCACCAAAGACACTCATTCCCAGGATACTATATATACAGAGTAATAGTATGAGTAGCAACGTTTTAGTAAGAGACAAGAGGTACATCAATACAGGAAAAGAACAACCAGACATCTTGTATCCCTTCTGCAATTTGGTGTCAACGCTGATAATTCACATTTCCAGAGTATCCATCCATCATCTGACCACGTATGACATCATAATCAGCTCAGCCTGTGTATGATGACGTCAAAATATTACGTCACAAAGGGTTCCATATAGGCCATCATCAAACCTCAAATAGTCCGACACATTATATGAATTGTATGTCTTTGCAATTCTTTGCTATTTAATAAACACAATGTTGAATATTTTGAAACTAATTTGACTGGGCGCTGTTGCTGCCATAGGCAGCAATGACGCTGTTGCTGCCATAGACAGCAACAGTACCCAATCAAATTAGTTTCAAAATATTCAACAGCTTACCTGTGTAGTTTTTTGGAAATTGATAGTCAGGGTGTTTAGAGATCGATCGATCCCAACACAAGCGAGGTGTGGGTGGAGCTTAGCTAGAGATGGGCGGGGCATAGCTAAAACTGGAAAGGTCCACTGCATCTACATATTTCTAGTATGTATGCATGACTATGGAACACGTACAGTTAATTTGTTTGAAAGATGGGACCATTAGATGGGTACCAAAAATCAGTCAATAAAGACAGTAGTAATGGACCTTTCCATTTTTAGCTTTGCCCTGCCCATCTCTAGCTAAGCTCCACTCACACCTCGCTCGTGTTGGGATTTATCGATCTCTGAACTCCCTGACTATCAATTCCCAGAAAATTGTACAAATAAGCTATTGAGTATTTTGAAACCAATTTGACTGCAGCGTCCAGTCAAACTAGTTTCAAAATATTCAACAGAATGTATATTAAATAGTAGACACAATTTGTACAACGCATAGTACGTCTTCAATTATGCGTTCGTGACGTACTTATCCATGTCATTCATGATGTCATTGATTATGATGTCATCCTCCACGTCACATAGTTAATTATGAAGCTTTATGATAGATGGATAAAGTGCAAAGGCATATTAACCCTGCAACCTAGAAATGCCAGCGTCACAATATGGAGGCCAACAAAACACTATTTTTCTAAAATTTACCATTGGAATGAAGAAGTTAAGACGAGATCTATATATTAGATGCGATTAATTTAAATTTCACTAGATCTTTTTTAAAAGGGATGAACTTAGCATGAATCTCAATGTGCATTGACAAGTGATGACTGCCCAGTGTTGATTAAAAAGCCTTCTGGGATACAAGTACCAGTATATACTTTTATGCAGAAGAAAGCAACATGCACAAACAAGAGTACAGGGGAGAAATACTAATTACATTATATCATCTAGATCTAATATATAACAGAGGTTTCAATTAGTAACATAACAGGTATGACACGTTACACCGGCACCACAGTTTAACCAGACCCTGCAAACAAAGAAAACGTTAGACATTTAGCACGATAGATGACAAGTTTCGCTTGTAGGTACTGATACTGAGATGATCACACACTATTCGAGACCATATTTGCCTTTTAGTGCACTACTCCTGGTTCTTTCACCATGTCTTAACCCTTTCACACTTAAATTAAGTCAAGAAAATTTCAATTTTTCCATTCAAAATGTCCATTTGCAAACCAACAGAAGGCCGTTTTTGAAAATTTACCACTGGAATGACTAGCTCGATTATAATTTCTCAAGACCACGGTAGAAGTTTTTGGCTGTCATGAGGGTTAAAGGCGTAACAAAAATTTGCTAAGTTCAATTTTCTCAAAGAAAATGTCCATTTGCAAGACCAGAAGACTATTTTTGAAAATTTTGGCGGCCTTGAGTGTTAAAGCATTAACAGTTTAGTGGTCAAGCCGGACATTGATGTATTAAACTTGTATGGTGGTGTATTTAGGGTTGGGTTTAGGTTTTAAAAACAATCAGCAAAACAGTCATATTTCCTTATTCTTTAAATATTATCTTCTGTCCTATTCGTATGAAAGTGCGAGCCAGAGTATGTGTATGTACGATATTGGATTGAACGCAAATGCTGAACTAATAAATAAAATTGTAGATGTTCCCATGTCCAACTTTATGAGTAGTTTTTGCATTTCTTTTCACTGAACAAGAGAATGTTTGCCATCGATGTCTTTGATTCTAAATCTCATTTCATCATACTCCTAGATAATATCTATTTCCAGGCATTTCAAATGAAAGCTGCAGACTACATTTGAAACAAGGGCACAGCAATAGTTTCCATTCAAATTAGTTTGCAAATACTCAACAACATACTTCTTGTCCTACAGAATCTGATATATCTATCTGGTCAGCAATGATAAAAAGTTAGTACAATGGGGTATTTAAAATCTTTGGGTTGCCATGGATAATGGGAATATTTCTTCATTATCTGAGTGTATAAAATTAATATTTTGTTTGTCTAAAGTCTGCTGGTATTCTGATGATATTTGCACTCCATTGTGTCAGTGAGTTTGTATAAAATATAATAGTACTGTAAACCCATACAGCAGTCTATCCTTACTATAGCATTGTTTGTGCAGAACTAATGTGTGAAATTACTCTATTACCATTGACATATGAAAGTTGTTGGTTAATTATTAATTAACCCTTTAATACGCCAGGCGGGTGAAAAAAACCCCACTTCTGCAGTGATCTTGAGAAATGTCTATTTGAAGACCAAAAGGCCATTAAAAAAAATTTACCACTGGAATGCCTGGCTCGATAACTGAGCCAGTCATTCCAGTGGTAAATTTTCAAAAATAATCTTTGGTCTGCAAATGAATATTTTCTAAGAGAAAACTGAAACTTTCTTGAAAAAATTTAAGAATCACATGGTTAACTACATGATTAGTCTTAGAATTGAAAGCGTTATCTTATAACAGAATTGTAATATCACTGCTGTGTGGAAAATGGTGTCCAAATCATCCATTGTGCAAACAGCTTTACTGGAAATTCAATATCCACTAATCCCGCTGCGCTCAACATTTCCAGAACACGCATCTTATCAAGATAGCCAGTATTTTCCATTGAAAATCATTACCAATATCTATACAAAATAATTGTCTGTTGTTTACTGAAAGGGATCTCATTTTGTCAGTGATAATCGCCTTTCAGTTGTATAAATTCTAAATTTACACTAAAAAACGTTAAATGACATACCAGAATTGTGTTAACTGTCTAAATGATGTAAGCCACAAGACAATAATTTGAATGGGCAATAATTCTGGACCTGCTGAATATTTTGAAAATAATTTGACTGAAAGTTGTTGGAGGCTTAACAACTTTCAGTCAAATTGTTTTCAAAATACACATCATATCTAGAGTTAAATAAACCCCATAGAGTAAATTCAGCAGGCGGCCAGTTAACTAGATATGTGAAATACCCTGTTGCCAGCAACTGAGACAGCAGTAGATAATGTGATGTTGATGCTTAATAGATTAGTTAAATTGTCAGATATAGACATTTTGAAAAGGAAAATGGACTGGAATCCTGCGAGAAACCCAGCCATGAGTAAGAAAAATAGGGTCAATTAAAAGTCTCTGGCTCCTTTACAGTTATTTTACACATTTTTCCATAAATCATTTCTGGGACAATTTATTAATGATCATCTTTGTCCGCTGCTCTGCATATGTAGTTTTGAGTAGTATTCAATATAATATTGCCATAATGATTCATATAATTGTTATCAAGAGTGCAGGTCACGTTGACCCTGCAGCGAGTAGACCGCAAAAAAACCCACATACATCAATCCAATATAACACCTAATAGAGCAAAACTGAAGCTGTTAAATATTTTGAAAATATACCACTTTAATCCAATAGTTTCTGGTGAAGTCATGAGCATTTGCATCTTGTGGACATTTTAATAGCTTATCTTATAAAGGCATAATTATATTCAGTACATTTAACCTGCCCTGCCACAATAAGCTGAATGCTAGATTGCATGAAAACTGTGCCATGCCCTTCAATAAGATCAAGGGATCCATGTAGGTGCCAGGTTGATGAAGCTAAACAAAGTATCTATATTTATCTACGATGCATCAGAGGGCCTGCGGCTACTAGCTATTCTTGGCTATTTTATCCATCATTCATTTGGTTTAATTGTCTCGCTGCTGCGAGACACCAGACAATAAATTCAATGGGCAATATCTCTGGACCGGTTCAATATTTTGAAAACAATTTGACTGACAGATGCTGGTGGTTAAGTCACCAACAACTTTCAGACAAATTGCTTTTCAAAATATTCAGCATATCCAGTTAAATTGGAAAATCTAGTTTGTGGGAATTCAGCAGACGTTAACTGGAAACATACAAGCATGACACGCTATAGTTGCAGACAAAAAGTCAGACCATCTTATACTATAGACTTTATGAGTCGCAATGAAAATGGAATTTTGTGCCAAAAATGTCTTGGGCAAAATATTCTGCAACACAAATTTTATTATGGGCGTTGTGTCTCTAAAAGCAAGTCGTCACACAAGTATTTGCGGCGTCTGCATTGCATGCTTGAGTGGTATATCAGCTGCCATGTTTAATAATTCAGATGAGTTTTCGGAGGGGCATGTCAGTCGATCATCACAGTAGCGCAGTATTCTGAGCGAGACCTGCTGAACTTGACATCATGCGTACGTCACCATCATTAACCCTATAACGCTCGCAGACCAGCGATGACAAATTCTTCATCATGCAAGGAATGTTGAAACTAATCTGACTGGGAGCAACAGCTCTTATGTCAGTAACGAATCCTATTAGATTCAGAATATTCTACCGCTTTCCTGTATAGTTGTCACGAAATTGAAACACCAGTGTTTCAAAGCTTAACCTTTTCATGGCGAAGCCGGCCAAAACCAACCGTTGCGGTGGTCTCGAGTCCTTACCATTTGCAGGTCAAAAAGACTATTTTTGAAAGTTTACCACTGGAATTACTGGCTTATTAGCCGAGCCAGACATTCTTGCGGTAAATTTACAACTTTCCGATATCTTTTTTCAGAATATAGGGCTTTTCTTTTAGCTCTTTTTCTGTATTGCAAATTGTGTATCCATGAGGAAATGAATTACTATGATGTACTACTACTGTACACGTATAGACATGCTAGCTGTTAACCCTTACCACTCTGATGTCAATATCCTATCTTTTACCATGTCAATAGCAAAGAAACTGGTGTACATTTTTCAACAATTTTGGTGGATGATGTTGCTGTCTTCGACAGCACCATCTTCCACCAAATTTGTTGAAAAATGTACACCAGGTCATCTTTTAATTTAATTTGAAAATTAAAAATACTGACATCAGATTGGTATGGGTTAATACAAGTTCAGACTCACAGAAACACTGAAACAAAAGTCAATAGTATATTTAATTGCTTTGAGTGTAATACCGTCTTTACCAGAGCGTACAAATATACAGCAAAATCAGTCAATATATAAATCTATAATGATATATTAACAGATCTGCGTTGAACGGTTGGTTACCTTAACCGTGGCAATTATGTTTTTTTCCCTGTAGCAAACAAAAATTATGTATACGTATAAAATATGTAATTATCAGAATGTTTCCAATACCCGCATGGATGAAAATGTATTATTCCGTAAGATAGTATTGTACTCAAAACAAGATATACTATAGAAGTTAACACTTTAATGGTCGAGTCATCCAAAACTGTCCTCTGCTGTGGTCTTTAGAAGTGTACATTTACATACAAAAAGATTATTTTTGACTTCGCTTAAACAGTAAAATGGATATTCATAATTTAAATTTTCTTGACAAATCGTGATCATAAAAGTACCAATAAAAGAAAGTTCCAAAACCAAATTGTTAATTAGCCCTATCAACACTTAACGCACAAAATATTAACCACTTCCGTAAAATACACAAAATATTCTGCCGATTATTCTGAAATTAATTTCTCTGGAAGAGCTTGATGATTAATTCCAAAATATTCAACAGTTTTCCTGAATGTGTTTTAAAATCAAATTTATTACTGGAACGTCAAGGGTTCAAAGGGTTAATATTAACCCCTCGTTTCTATAAATGTTATTGAGCCCATGATAAATGGGCAGGGCATAGTTAGAAATGAATCTCTCTATTACTATATGGGTCTGATAGGTGAGCTGTTGCAGACACAAATTATAACAAAATTATCTGCCACTGGAGACACAAGCATTTGTATTCTTCAGACAAAGTAGCTAACTGTGTACAAAAAGAAGCATAACTATATTGAAGTTTCAATCTAGCCAAAGGTTGCCCCATTTCCGTAAATTCTGTTGAAAATATGTATTGTTGTAAGCTATACAAACTACAGAATCCTTGTAAATACCAACCCGAGCATTATAGTAACCCTTTATCACTTATATTAAAAACGGCTCCATTTGAAGACCAAGAAGACTATTTTTGAAAATTTACCACTGGAAGGACTGGCTCAGTAACCGAGCCAGTCATTCCAGTGTTAAATTTTCAAAAAACAGCCTTCTCTTGGTCTGCAAATGGACATTTTCTATGAGAAAATTCAAATTTTCTTGAACAAATTTGAGTGTGAAAGGGTAGACTAAATAGAATAAATATTCGCAATGAGGACATAACTGAAAAGAACAAATTACCTAGGTTGTCCCCAAGGGCAACCATTGTGTTAAAATTTGGTTGCCCTGCAGTAAATGTGGTTGCCCGGACCACAGCAACGTGTAATTTTCGTGTCCTGTGTGAGTAATAATTTTTTAAATGTCAACATCGTTAAAAATCTTTCCATCACATATAATATCCCTGGTTATAATCAACTGCAAAAACACAAATTGGAGATGTATTCAACTACTTCAGGCGACAAAATCAAAGCTAGCGCATGAAAATGGTACAATGCACATACAGAATTAAAGGAATAGACAGCCAGAAGCGACTAATTAAGACAAAATCTATTCCTAATTATCTAATATTTGGTTTCCAGCAGGCTTAATTTAAAACCTGCTAAATGTCTTGAGAACAACTTGACTTTAAATTGTTGCTATCCAGGGAAACAACAACTTTCAGCAAAACTGTTGTCAAAATAAAGTGATGCAGTTTAACCCTTTAATGGTCAAGCCAGCCAAAAATGCCCTCTGTAGTGGTCTTTAGGAATGCCAATTTGCAGGCCAAAAGATGTTGATTTCTGAAAATTTACTGCTGAAATATCGGGCTCGAGAATCTATTCAGTCATTCCAGTGGTAAATTTTCAACAATAATCTCATAGCCTGCAAAATGGACATTCAATAAGAAAATATTTTGATTTACCTCAGTAATTTTTCCCCTATCTTGCTGACCACTGAAATGCCATATTCCAAAATTCTACTACCATTGCCGCTCATATGGCCTGGCAATGCATTTACTTTGGAACCAGGGTTACTTTCAACAGCGTTGTTTTCAATATGTAGACCATTCTTTCCTCTACCGAGTATTAACTGTTTGACACAGGAGCGTGACACAGGTTACATGCTCACAAAACATCATAGAAACGAGGAGCTAATGTCGGAGTCACAAAATGCAAAGTTAGTACAACATAGTAGATCTACTGGTTATATATCTAACTATCTATACATCTATCTAAAGGGACAATAAAGACAAGAACTTGTACTATGACACATCAGCACAGCTGACTATCATGCATAGCACATCGATGATCCAGTCACGGTGCTACATCTAACCTGGAATACAGTTATGATCGACCAGAGTAATGAATCAAAGTTCTTGCGATTGCATTTTCGAGTTCCATCCGGCTGCCACTTACAAAACTTGCAGCCAAATAAATTCATACCTAGAATGCTGTTATAAGGTTAAAATATGAAGAGAATTTAATAATAATAATAATAATAATAATAATAATAATAATAATAATAATAATAATACCGTAATTTCTCGACTAAAGGCCGCCCTCGAATATAGGACGCTGTCCCAAATTTGATCAAAATCTGCCCAAAAAACTCTTATAATCAAGTATAAGACGCTGTTAAATTTAGAAAAAAACGTACCTTTAAAAAATCGAAAATTGGTATAAAAAATAACCATCACTCAGCGCTTGGTTTAATGCATGATTCAAATTATCATTGTGGAAAAGAAATTATTAAATAGGACCGCCTAAATATCGTGTATCTTCAATAAAGATTGTTTATTACATCAAAATCAATCTAATTTTGGCATAAAATGTCTCCTTGAAAACATACAAATTGCGTGATAGAAACATTGTAATGGCTCTTTTGCGTTTGGAGGCGCTGTGTAATCTTAAGCGTTAACGGGAGTTGGTTATCTGGCTCTTTTGTGATTAGAGGCGGTGTGTAATCTTATGCGCTAACGGGAGTTGGTTCTAAAACGGGTATGGGAATATTCAGATGGTCACTAGTTGTAATGACTCTTTTGCGTTTGGAGGCGCTGTGTGATCTTATGCGCTAACGGGAGTTGGTTATCTGGCTCTTTTGTGATTAGAGGCGGTGTAATCTTATGCGCTAACGGGAGTTGGTTATCAAACGGGTACGGGAACATTCAGTTCCTATTGCGCAATGATGATATATAGCAATTTCCGAGTCCAGAATATTTAGATCCGAGTACTCGCTCTAATTAGAATAAAGATATTTTGCGATTGGAGGCGAATCACGTGATTTATACACGTATCTTTTCTCGACACCATTTTATGTCAAATTCTGGATTAATTTTGATGTAATAAGTTGGTGGTTTTTTTTAGTATACATTAAACGTAGTCGTCAGGGGGCGCGAATTGTCTAGGGTAACATTTAGTTCAATTTCCGTGGTATAATCTGTAAATTTTTAAGAAAGATTTCGACCCAAAAATGTGTGGAAGGAGTGTTCTCGATTATAGGACGCACCCCCCTTTCTAGTAGATGTATTTTGACAAAAAAAACTGCGTCCTTTAGTCGAATTTTTACGGTAATAATAATAATAATAATAATAATAATAATAATAAAGTACAGTTCTCTTCCATCAAGTGTGTAGCAACTGCTTCAGTCACCTTTATGAAAAGAAACACATTATCTATACATTTTTGTTAAAAGTAATTAAAATAATAAATGATAATCTAAAATTTGTTTGTTACTTTAACGCTGTATTTATAAATTTGGGGGAGGGGGGGGGGGGAGGTGGCCAAGCCTAATGTAAACCTTGTCTTGCAATCTGCAATAATATGGGTAACCATCCTACCAAATTTGGTTAAATTCCACCAACTCTGACTTTCTGCCGCACCTCCAACCTGCCCCCAAACCCAACATGGGTGGTGGGTGGTGGTGGAGCCTAACGTAAATATTGGTGTGCAGTCCGCAATCATATGGGTAACTCACATAACAATTTTTATTTGAATTCCACCAAACAGTTTGGGAGTAGATAGCTGGAAGGAGAATGGAGGGTTCCAGTTTATCTATCAATCATGATGTCATAATCAACTACGCGATGTCTAAGATGATGTCATAATCAATGACGTCATGAATGACGTAGCTAAGTTCGTCATGAACACCTAATTGAAGACAAACTAAGCGTTGTTGCACGAATTATAAATGTTTATTATCTAATAAACATGCTGTTGAATATTTTGAAAATAATTTGACTGGACGCTCACCCCGTCAAATTAGTTTCAAAATATCTAACAGCTTACCTGTATAGTTTTCTGGCAATTTAGATTCAGAGAGAGCGATGATCGATTGATCGCAATGCGGGCAGTGTGGGTGGAGGTTAACTAGAGATGGGCGGGGCCTAGCTAAAACTGGATTACTCCATAGGCTCAAACGATCCTGAAATTTAAGTCAGCGATTTTCTAAATTGAAAATTTAATGTTGACATTGTTGGTGGCAGCGTCAGTGGAAAAGTGATATGCACATATAACTTCTGTTTCACAGGCGAGACAAAAATGGATATATGGACACTGAATATTGTATACTATATGTGCTATTGGATATTTACCTGAATATGAACATAAACAAAACGAGTAAAGCAAAGAATGTGGCGACATTATCCATGGTTCGTAACATGACGATGAGCTGACGACGCAGTGCTGGCATAAAGCGCACCAATTTGAGAATGCGGAGAAGACGGAATGTACGCAGCACTGATAAACCACCAGCCCCTCCTTGGGCCAGCTCTACAATGCTAGAAAACAGGAATAAAAGCATTTAAATCCTAGCCTGTATGTAAACCTCATAATATATGTACGGTATATTTATTAGAATTAAAAGAAGAGGCCCATGGGACTTGGTATTCAGCTGCCTAATACATAAAGCTGTCAACATGATACTATGTAACCTTTAACCTTTTAAGGGGCAAGAAAATAGAAATGACTGCCTGTTGAATGTCTGGTTATCGAGCCAGTCATTCCAGTGGTAAATTAAAAAAAATTCTATTCTCTTGGCCCGTAAATGGACATTTCACAAGGCCATACACAAAGGCTGGTTTTCGCCTGTATGACCATCAAAGGTTTAATTGTTAAGATTTTTTGAAGAAAATCAACATTTTTGTTCGGCGAATGCCTCTTTGCACGCCTAGATAACACTATTTTTGTAAATTTACCATTGAAATTTACAACAATATATGTATCCTGTTCTGTAAAGGGATATTTCTTGTGACCAGTGCAGGGTCAATGTTCGAGAAAATCCAAATTTCCTTTTATTATTTTTGAAAATTTTCCACTCGAAGGACTGCCTCGGTTATCCCGCCAATCATTTCAGTGGTAAATATTAAAATATAGCATATTCTTGGCCTGCACATCCTTAAGACCACTGCAATGTGCCTTTTTGGCTGGCTTTGACCATTAAAGGGCTAAGTTGACACAAGACGGTTTAATTTCCACGCAATTTCAATATAATGGACCTTTCCATTAATAGCTATGCCCCGCCCATCTCTAGCTAAGCTCCACCCACACCTCGCCGTGTTGGGATTGATCGATCCCCAAATGCCCTAACTATCAATTTCCTAAAAACTATACAGGGAAGCTGTTGAATATTTTGTAACTAATTTGACTGGGTGCTGTTGCTGCCTATGGCAGCAACAGCACCCAGTTAAATTAGTTTCAAAATATTCAACAGAATATTTATTAAATAGTAAAAGCAAACAATTTGTACAACAACGCATAGACCGTCTTCAAATATGCATTTGTGATGTACTTATCAACGTCATTCGCTATGATGTCATTGTACACATCACGCAGTTCATTATTACGTCATATGATGGGTGGGTACTCTGGAAAGGTGAATTGGTCTGAATAGATCAAAATAATACAAAACGTACTGGTTAAGTGTGTTATTATTGTTTCTAACAGAAACTCGTAGTTTATGCCAAGAGCTATCATGTTAATCCATTAACCCTCGAATTTATTCAATTTTCTCATGGAAAATGTCCATTTGCAGACCAAGAGATAATTTTTGAAAATCTACCACTGGAATGACAGGCTCGGTTATCGAGCCAGTCATTCGTGCTAAATTTTAAAAATCGTCTTCTTTTGGTCCACAAATGGACATTTCTCAAGACCACTGAGTGTTAAAGAGTTAAGGTTAATAGCTCTAAATATGACAAAATATGCCATCACAGTATTAAATAACTTTCCCCAATGGATCACATACTGTAAAAAATGCTCAAGGCCCATAACTCTGAGATTGGATCAATTAACTATCAAATTATCCATAACAGTTTTGGTATAAATCGGTCAACAGATGACAGAAAGGGCTTATTGAATTATTTACTATAATAATTGCTTTCAAGGGCAAAATTCACATTTGACATATCTTATGCAAAAGGGACTTCAGACCGGCCTAGTTCTTATATATTAATATGCCTGGTACCATATGCTGACAGTTACACACTCATGTCAATAGTGCTAAATACAACAATACATGCCAGCAAAGAAATATCTTTCCGCATTGGTTTCCATAATGTAGAAAATTTTGAAGGGAAACAACTCTTGGCGCTTGAGACTGGATAAACTTCATTTACACAATGCAAATATTAGATGCCTATAGAAACATTTTTAACAGATTTGGTATAAATCGCTCAAAAGATATGAAAACGGCTTCCTCAATAATTTACTATTGGTTGCAATGGCAAAACTGAATGTTGACCTATATTGTCAAGAAACTATGTCAAATGTTTTTATAAGGGTGATAAGGTATACCAAAAAAACAATAAAACCAACTGAACAACAACAATAACAACCAAGTTAGAAGTTAACTCTGGTGCTTGACATTGAATCAGCTCCATTTTCTCAACACATTAGATGTCAATATAATCATTGAGACCAGGTTTGATCTATATACATTCAGAAATAAAGAAATGTGCCACCTTTGATTATGACGGACGAACAGATGTACTCTGGTGTGCGTTCCGGAGCGCAAATATTTTCAGTTCACCGAACTCGCCGAACATTTTGTTCGGTCACGTGGTACATTCGCCCTTAGATATCTATGGGCAAACCTACCAGATGATGATGGAACAAAATGTTCGGTGAACTAAAAATATTCGCGATCCTGAACGAACCCCTGGATGATGAGTCCTCATGATAGCTCAGCTGACTAAGAAGACAACTGAGCTAAAAAGGCTATTGTATGTACCGTAGTGTAGGAAAGCATATATAATATGGCAAGGTAGAAGAGGCTATTCTAGGGAAAGGTAGGATATAATAGGCTGGTGTATGCCATGATATGGTATGTTATGATATGGTATGTTAGGATATGGTAGTGTAGCGGATATTATGCTATGGTTAAGGATGGGTAGGTAGATGAAATTACAGCAATGTAGGGCAGATCACGCACGTACGCACTGTATACACACATACAGAGGCATGCATACACACACATACACCACAGTATTTTCTTCTATGCTGTAAGCCGAGTACATTGCAACATAATTCTAAATTATGCGCACAATATTGATTTTATACAATATTTATAAGCCGTATCAGATAAGCATTAGCACTTATGTCCTACAATATGCAAACAGATTCTTTGACCTTTAGAAAGTGCCACAGATATCAAGCTACTTAGTCGTTGCGCCATACATCCTTACCTCAGAATGACAATGACACCATCGAATACGTTGAAGCCATCGCTAATGTACCCAAAGGGGTCATAAGCGACGATTTTGAGCACCATTTCCGTGGCAAAAATGGCACAGAATGCAATATTGCTATATTCCAGAGCTAGTGTTAATTTGGCAGGCTGAAAACAGAAAAGACGCCACATGCATATTAATATTTGTGAAATACTGAGTAATGGAAGAATCCAGTTTTAGCTATGCTCCACCCATCTTTTGCTAGGCTCCACCCACACTTTGCCTGTGTTGGGATCACTCGATCCATGTACTCCCTGACTGTAAATTTGCAGAAAACTATACAGTCAGGTAAGCTGTTGAATATTTTGAAACTAATTTGACTGGGTGCTATTGCTGCCATAGACTGCAACAGCGCCCAGACAAATCAGTTTCAAAATACTCAACAGCATGCTTATCAAATAGTAGACATAGAGAATTCGTACAGCAACTCTTAGTCGGCCATCAATTATGCATTCGTAACGAAGTTAGCTAAGTCATTTATGATGTATTGATTATGACATCAGCATACACTTCACATAGTTGATTATGATGTCATATGATTGATGGCTAAATTGGAATCCTCCGTTAATACGACCATCTCTCACATTTTATGTGCTACTAAAACAGAAATACAAGCATCTCATTTTCAAAGCCATACTAGGTGTTGAAATATAGGCAGGACCAGTTTCCAAGCAAATTTGTTCTACAATCGCCAAACAAAAGCCTTGCTACACTGTAAATAATATATTATAACTGGTGACAGTTACACAAAGGGCAGAATTAAATGTGTTACCATAGGTTCACCTCATTGCTGATAATCAAGTCAGTGACCTTGACCCTTGATTTTGTTACCTCTAATGCCTTCATGCTGATTCTTAACAGCATAGACTATAACAGAACCAGTCATTACAGCAGTGTTCAAAAATACTCTTATCTCGGCCAGCAAATGGACATTTAGTCAGCAAATATTTAAAATCATTCAGGTAGTTCATACCAAATTACTGTCAATCTTACAATGACAATATGACCAGTAATTAATGGTCCGAGAACATCACCGTCAATGACGATGAGAAGTCCTTTAATTAAGCTAGATTTGCCATTGCGCACATCTGGATGGTGTGACCGACTTTTAAAATCATAATCCAATCTTGCTATGCTGATGACATGCATAGGTCAACAATAATTTTGTCCAGGTATTGAACATTTTTCTAATGTGCAAATACCTGTCAATCAATACCCTTGGATGAAATTGGTTGTCTTTTCGAGCGTGGATAAACTAACCATTAACGGATACCATACATAGACAATGGCAGAGGACATGTTGCTGTAGATTGTTCAGGACATTTAACACATTTATATCATGCAGGACATGGCTGATAAGGGTTTATTAACCCTTTAACTAACCCTTTAACACTCATATCAGCGAAAAATGGCTTCTGCAGTGGTCTTGAGAAATGTCCATTTGCAGACCAAGAGTAGACTACTTTTGAAAATTTACCACTGGAATGACTGGCTTGATAATTGAGCCAGTCATTTCAGTGGTAAATTTTCAAATTTGAGGGTTAAAGGATTATCGGAAACGAGCAACACCTTGCAAGTATAACAGTTTCGATGATATCGGATGTATGGGCACAAAAGTTGTAATGCACTGACACATTATGTGGAAGAGATTTTTTATTTATTACATTCAGACATGTTCAGTTATTTACAGTACAGCTACGAAATTATTTTAAAACGTTTTCAAAACAAAATAAAGTATACTGTTGAAAATATTGAACATAATTGGATTGGAAGACATTGCTGCAGAGCCGACTTTGGCCGGCTCGGTCATTAAATGGTTAATTACTTTCCATGGTAATTGAGGGATCCGATCTGTCACTCAAGTATATTATGTCATACTCAGTTATGTCATATGTAGGCTGATGTCACAATACATAGTGACGTATCTATCTCTGTCATTCACATTGAAAAGTATCTCCGTCATTTACATTGAAAAGTATGCAAAGCGTACAAATTGTACTTTGATGGATTTAGTATTTAATAAACATTCCTGTTGAATATTGTGAAAGTAATTTGTCTGGGTGCTGTTGCTTCCTATTAGCACCCAGTCAAATTAGTTTCAAAATATTCAACAGCTTACCCGTATAGATACCTTGAAATTGGGATTCTGGGAATACAGAGTTCAAAGTATATAATCGATACTAACACGCGAAACCGTCGCCAGAGCTTATCTAGACCAGGGAAGGACATAGCTAAATGTGGATCCTTCTGTTACAAACCTGATTGTGATATTCTATTCCCATACTCATGGTGTTGATAAGAATTCCTAGCAATATCCCACGCTGGAAAAATTTCCCTTCCACAAACTTCTTGACATAGCGACGGATTAATCGGAAGAAACCTGAAAAAACAATTAAACATAGGATTACCAGACTGTGAGATAATTATTGTCATAAGCCAGCCATTAACCGATTCACTGCTCATATATAATAAAGTCTTCTCCTTAATTGCACAAAATAAATCTCAAATGTCGAAGAAGACACGGAGAAGGAGGAAGGATTTAAAAAATATATTCTACTTAAATATGGAGCAATAAAAATAGTCAGCTGTACAAGCGAAGAATTTTCAAAAAGATGGGGGTGGGGTGGGAGATGAGTGAGGGTGGTGTGGGTGTGTGTGAAATTGGTCCAGACATGAAATGAAATTCAGTCCTATGACATACATAAAGCATAGGTGTTGCTGCAACAAAGGTGGAAAGATGCATTAGCCTCTGCAGTGGTCTTGAGGAATGGACATTCACCGAGCAAATTTTCTTCATTAATTAACCCTTTAACACTGAAGTTAGCTAAAATGGCTTTTGAAGTGGTCATTTCAGTGGTAAATTTTTACTAATAGTCTCTTAACCTGCAAATTAACAGTTCTCAAGACGACTGCAGAAGCCGATTTGGCAGCTATGACCATGAAATGGTTAACGGAATATATTAAGAATCATGAAACCCTGAGATACAGTCCGTTACGACATGTGATCTTTTAACACAGGTGAAGTGCTATAGAATATGTGAGACGTGGTGCCAAAAGTAATCAATCCATAGGACCTTATCCTTTAACGCTTAAATCGGACAAAAATGGCTTCTGCACTGGTCTTCAGATAACCGAGCCAGCAAATGAACATTTTAAATGAGAAATTTGAAATTTTCCTGAACAAATTCGACTGTTGAAAGGTTAAATACCCATCATATGTTGAGCACATGCAGTTTCACTGTACCTGTAAGTCTCTCAAATGGAGAAATCCAGCTTTAGTTATGTCCTACCCATCTATAGATAAGGGGTACTAACAATGTACTGACTGTGTGGCCTGTGGTTGGCCATGTTTCATGGAAGCCTTTCTAGTCGGACTGGTTAGTGCTATTGCCTATATTCTTGAATGCATGGTTAAATGGGTGTGGTGTTCCTCCTATGTACTGTTTGAGGCATATGCTGTATGTACCAAAAAAATGGTACAAATATGCTACTTCCGGTCTGCAGGAGGGAGAGTATAAACGGAGTCGACTTGTAGCGCTCAGCTCATTCACACTTTTAGTCTCACAGAGAGAAGATGTGTCAGGTGACTAGAGAAGCCAATCCCATAGACTACATGGTTAGTACACGTCCCCCACCCCAACTCATCCCCCCCCCCCACCCCATCTCCAGATAAGCTCCACCAAAGCGTTGCCCGTGACAGGATCGATCGACCTCTGCACTCTGAATCTAAATTTCCAGAAAACTATACACCTAAGCTGTTGAATATTTTGAAACTAATTTGACTGGGCGCTGTTGCTGCCTTATGGCAGCAACAGCGACCAGTCAAATTAATTTCAAAATATTCAACAGAATATTTATTAAATATTAAAGACATACAATTCATACAACAATGCTTATAGTCCATCATCAATTAAATGCTCGTGACGAACTTACCTACATCATTCATGATGTAATTGATTACGACGTCAGCCTACACATCATGTAGTTGATTATTGTCATATGACTGATGGATAAACTGGATGTGTGAGAATACGTGTGTGTGTATTTGGCCAGCAGTGTGTATGCTTATGTGTGCCTATGTGTCATGCTTGTGAGAGTGTGTGACAGTCATTGCTGACCTAATATCTCGAGGTAATTTGACAACGGAAACAAAATATTAAATTAAGCTGACAGGGCAATTATCTAAGAATCGCTACTTTGACTCTGATATAATAAAATACCAATAAATAACCATCCAACCGAATAAAGACCAAAGACTATGTGAGTTCTGATTGGAGGAAAAGATCAGCATATCGTAAATGACAGCAAAATGAGTAAATGACATGTGAGCTCGGTATATGCTGGCAGGGTTTTGTTTCTCTGACTTTGCACAACTTCCTGCCTGTCATTGCATTTGGATCAAAGAAGATGCTAGCTATCAATCCCTGCTTGTTGCCTAGTAACCAAAAAACCATTTACGTCATAGATTCCGACATTATTTCATGCTTCTACGATTTTTCACCATACTGGTTGAGAGGAAATGAGGAAATGAGGCTTGTTTGTCCATGAATAGAGTCGATTTTACAGCCAATTATCAGTGAATCGCTCAGCTCTGCCAGAAAACTAGGCGCATGTACCCACTCTGTCATTTCTGACACACAACTTTGATTTACTAGCGAGTTGCATTGATTCAATCCTCTTGCACAAATATGAATTAACATTGACAAATATAAAGTACAAGTTCTAAAATATGATCTTAGACATTTAAATTTGAATTAGATTTTGAATTGGACTTTATTTCCATGAGAAAGGATGCGGTAACAACATATATTTGAATTGACAGGTTCATTTTACTCATCTTCCTTTAACCATTTAATGATCAATATTGGTCAGAAAATTTGATATATTTGCGTAGTCAATGCCCATTTGCTCGCAAAGAGAATATTTCTGAAAACGTATTACTGGAATGACTGGTTCGCTCATTGAGTCAAGCATTCTAGTGATAGATTTTCTAAAATAACTCTCTTGGCCTGAAAATGGCCATTCTTCAAGTACATTGCTGAAGCAGGTTTGGTTCATTTAATGGCCATTAAAGGGCAAAAATAATAACAGCCTTGAGTTCAGCAGAGCGACTATGCAGTTTTCTATTTTCAAAATCTTAATTTTCACCGTCTGGGGAATGAAACAACCCAGCTTATCCTTTAACGCACTAAGACCACAAACGATAAATTCATTAGGATATAAGAAATATTCTGTTGAATATTTTGAAACTAATTTGACTGTGAGCTGGTGCATTATAGGCAGCAACAGGTTCCAGACAAATTAGTGTTCTCTTCGCCTGAAAATACACATTCAATAAGCAAATACATGTATTTAGACTTTATTGATGAAATTTGATCATTCAAGTGTTAAATGGTTACTACATCTCAATCTGAATCTAGTATTTTGACAACTCTATGGATAAGCTTTGAGACAGGAAACTATTCTCATAAATTTAACTGTTAAGAAGTCCTTTTATCAACCATCTTGATTTCACATCTAGTCACTTCTCAGCATTGTTCACTTCATTACACAATATTTGCATTAGTCTTAAAATAGACAGAGAACAGAAAGGTTTTTCACCCATAAGAAAACTCACCTTTAGAGAAGGCATGTGATTTACTGCATGAGTTGAAGAAAACTTGTTGCTGAACTCTGTCACCCCTTAAATGACAGTGTCTCAATTGCAACACAATGATAGACATGAAAAACGTTGAATATTTTGAAACTAATTTGACTGGAACATCTAATTTTTTTACCACAAATTCATGTTACTTCTTGTTTCCAAGGGCAACTTCTCACACAAATTTGGTGGTGTGTTATTGCGCCACACCCCTTTTGATCATCAACACACACGCACGCACGCACGCACACACAGGCCGCTTGGGCCTGTATCGCTCATGTGGAACATCGGCATTTCAACTTGAAAGTCCATAATCTACAAGTAGAGCCCTACAGATTGTCAGGAATAAAAAAAGCTAGGTTTTAAAAGTACCTACTAAATGAAAAAAATCAGTTGTTTTTAGAAACTTATCAAACAAAGTGGTTAAAATCTGCCACTATGTTAATAAGAAGTAACATTTTAAAGAATTTCTGGAAATCTTTTGAAAAATCCAAGATGGTAACTGGAAAAATTAACCAATCAAAATTCTGAATGGAGTTCTGAAGCCTACCACCAGAGGGTTCTTCCATCCAAATTTGGTTGAAATCCACAAAGCTGGATACTGTAAATCGCCTATTAATAACCGCATCCTTAATAGAAGTCGCATGCCAATTTTCGAGGTTGAGCCATCCTAATTTCTTAGCAGCTTTAAAACAGCAAATGTATCTAACAGAAGTTGCATTCAAATTTCAGCATTTTGTGTAAAGAAATTTTTTTTTGTGAGTTAAATAACTTATAAATGTTAAATAAAAGAAGATTTGAAACAAAATTTTGCAATAAATTCGCAAAAATACAATCGTAATTACGTAACTTCCTTGTATGATACAATTATCAACGAAAAATAACCTAAAGTTTGGTAATGTTATTGAGGTACCCTGCTTACATATTCGAACGACCGAGAATATAATCAGATAATGGTATCAAATTCGTATCATGTGGTTCAAATTCTACTCGATTACTCCTGCTTCAAGCGAGAGTAAAAGTGTGTGCATGTGTAGATAGGTAAAGCAACCACGTGATACGTCTGATCGGAGTACCTCGATAACAAAACCGAATTCAACTTAAGTTATTTTAACGGGTACCAATTATGCAGATTGGATTGAATGTACATGTAGAATACTCGGTTACCATCACGTAATGATTATATATATCTACCACATTCCGAGTTCCCGAGTCCAGTATATTAGGTCCATAAAACGCAGACGATCCTACCGAGTATTAATCAGCTTCCGCTATAGGATGAGTTTACGCCGTCAATCTCATAGCTACTCGAAGCTACCCTCCTATATATGTGGATTGCGTAAGTATCTACCAGGATACTACTATTAGTGTGTTCGCACTACTCAAGTAATGACTTAAACTCGTCCTGAGGCGGAAGCTAGTATATTACGTGATTTATATTTTCCCTCGTCAACATTTTACGTCAAAATCAGGATTAAATTTGGTGAAATAAATGATGTTTAATAAAGTATACGCACTATTTAGGCAGTCCCAATTAATAATTTCACTCCCGCGATGATGGATATAATTAAGGTATACATTAAGCATAGGTAGGCATAAGATGGTAAGAATTTGTAGCGTGAAAATGTGTTTAATTTTCGTGCTAATTTTTATCATTTAAGAGAACCGATTTCAACTTTTTCTTGAAATATATGTAATAGAAGTCGGGCCCCTTTCTCAGAGATTTGGATTTAAAGAATTTACAGTCATTGTCCTATTAGAAGCCATGGTTATTAATGAGCGATTTACGGTAGGCATAGTGACTTGACGACAGATAGATGTACGATGGACAACAGATGGCTGGATGATGGATGTAACCCATGGCAAATTAGCTCACTTTGCCCACGTGAGATAAAATTTACGATTTTTCAACAAAAAATTGGCCTATCAAATTTATGTATACAAGTTCTAATGCCTACAACCATAGTATCCTTCCAGTTAAATTTTGTTGAAATTGGACAAAGTGCTTCAAAATAGTAGTGATTTGACAATTTCCAGTAAATTTCTCACAATCTCAGATTTTCACCCAACCAATTGATAAATCAAAATTCTGCACAAAATTTCTAGTGCCTACCACCATATGATCCTTTTATTTGGTTGAACAGTGAAGCTTTTAAGGAGAAAAAGGTGATTTCATAATGTCCGGTAAATTGTTCATAAAATCTATGAGTTTAAAACAAAAATGTGATGAATAACAATTCTGAATCGAACTTATAGAGCCTATCACCACAGGATCCGTTCAGCCCAGTTCGGTTGAAATTGGTGAAAGTGCTGGGAAAACAATCAATTTGACAGTTTCCTGTAAATTTCAAATAAAATTGATGAAAAATTAATAAAAATTGATGAATCAAAATTCTGAATAGAGTTCATGAGCCTATGACCATACGATCCATTCAGCCAAATTTAGTTGAAATCGGTTAAAACGGTGAGAAGCAATTTCATAATTTCTGGTAAGTGTTTAATAAAATCTAAGATTTTGACCCAGATAATATACAAGACACCCAAGGAAGGACCTGTTCCACACAAGTTTTCTTGAAATTGAGCCGTTGATTATTGGTAATAATCCAACATAGATGTGCAAAAAAATAGACCACAGATTCTTCCACCCAAAATTTGATTAAAATCACCTAAGCGGTTTAGGAAATACATTTTTAATGATGGCCACCAAAAATAGATCTATCAAAATTTTGAATATAAGTTCTGGAGCCTACCGCCACAAGATCGTTCCAGTTAAATTTGAATAAAATCTGCCAAGCATTTTAGGAGATAGTTTAAAAGATGTCCTGATAATTTTCAGAAAACCCAAGATGGCTGCCAAAATATTAACCAATCAAAATTCTCGTTTACTCATTGAAATCTAGGAGATCATTAAGTGGAGATGTATTTTAAAGCAAAAGTTGATGGATGGATGAATGATGGAAAGTCACCATGGTACAAGCTCACTTGGCCATTCTGGATATTGGTTAAGGAGTAGTGTTTTAAAGCAAAAGTTGGATGGATGGATGGACGCCGCCGGATAGTCACCATGGCCTGGCCAGTTGAGCTTAAATAATGGTTACATAGCTAAAGACTGGTACATGTCGAGCCATCAGGGAAGTTAAAAAAATGTCAACATTCTTCCTAATGAAGGATTCCAGTTTATCCATCAATCATATGACATCTTAATCAACTATGTGATGTGTACATGATGTCATAATTAATTACATCATGAATGACGTAGCTTAGTTCATCACAAACACATAATTGATGACAGACTAATTAGCGTTGTTGTACGAATTGTATGTCTTTACTATTTAATAAACATGCTGTTGAATATTTTGACACTAACTTAGCCGGGCGCTGTTGCTGCCACAAGCAGTAACAGCACCTAGTCAAATTAGTTGCAATATATTCAACAGATTACTTGCATAGTTTTCTGGAAATTGATATTCACAGAGTGCAGTGATCGATCACCCCCAACACAGTCAAAGAATGGGTGGAGCTTAGCTAGAGATGGGTGGCGCATAGCTAAAACTGGATTCCTCCATTCTCGGATGCAGATTTCAGAACCCCGGATGCCATTCTGATGACTAGGTCGAGCCTGTAGCCATAAACTTCATATAAGGCTTGACAGTAAATTAATACCCAAATAAATTAAGAAAGGTGTTAAAATTGATGAAAGACAAATGATGATATTGTCAGCGCTAGCAACACAACTTGTCGAAAATTTATCGTCTTAACAGTCTAAGCATGCAGTGGGTTTGCTCAATGTCCTATTGATTGTTATTTCAAATATTGACAGAGAGACTGGCGCATGGTTTCTATCGAAGCGAGTCATTCACTACGTTTCGCTAACATCCCATGTCAGTCATTAACCACTATCATTCTTACATAAACTTCTCGATGCTATTTAATCTATGTTGTATAATGTTACATTTCTATTGATTAACTTTGAATAATTTCACTTAAAGGTTTTCCTGACTTTGGCAGCAAAGATTTTCAGTCAAATTATTTGAAGATAATTATTGAGTTAAAAAATAGTTACTTCAATTGAGACCAGGTTCTTCAGAGTGAAGACAGCACTGGTGGGCTAAGGATGATAGGACAACCAATATATTCTAAACCAGCACCATCTAATGTAATTACAGTTCAATCCATAGTGTAGACACAACATGTTTTTCCTTATATTACCATTTTAAATACATGCGTATGGTCTCTGAATGCAGGTTGGTTGCCATGGGAATTGCTATTTTGGGCCGCAAGATGATCTTTGTCTCAACAAACTGTGTTAAAGAAACACAGGCTGGTGTCTCAAGCAAGACTGTTTTACTATTTTATCAGTCATTATTCTGAAATACCCAATGATCTCGCCTCTATGTACACCTTATTCACCCAGACAATGATTCTATATCAGTTGTTGGCTATGTCTTGGTGTGACCTGTCAACAATTTGCATTCCTGGCAAGTGAGATATTCCATAGTGCGATTTATGGTGTGTCTGGCATTGGTGAGCTGGTAGACTACTGCATACATTGTATTGCATTGTAATCAAATGTTTGGTATGTATAGTGGTAAGGAATGCAGCCTAGTGAGCGGTGTTGTCAAAACTTAAGAGAGCAAAATCTGAAGGCATAGATATAACAGATTGATTATTCTATTTATTAAGTAAAAGTTGGAATAGATTTTGAAGACGCTTAGCATGAGGCAAGAATATGAGTAGAGGCTTAGCCTAAAATTAATTAACATTTGGCTACCCCCTTGAAACAATCATAGGCCTGTTATTATTAAGCTGACACCGAAAAATACTTTTCAGGAAACTGGATGCTTGAGCTTTGCCCGTACACTAACTAATTGTGTTCAGGGGAGTCTGGTAAAACCCAAACACAGTCTCCTAACTTGGTTTAATTCCACTTCAGCCAATAAGATAAATAAGATGGATAATACTTAGATCTTAAGTATGAATTTTGTATCTTTTAACTTCTGAATGTATAACAGACGGACTGACTTACTGACAATTAAACTATCAGGGGTGGGGGATATCTTTACTTGGTACTGTTCTCTTGCCAAATAGTCCCAATGGACTGAAATCCTTCATCAATACAGCAGATAGGCAATGTGTAGTAGTGGGATTAAGAGACTAAATGATACTTAAGAGTCAGTGCACAAGGCGCCTCAAATCTGACACTTACATCTGAAGCAGAAAGCCTGAATACTAATGATATATTCTGTATTATAGGTCTGTTTGTTATGGTAGCTTATATTATCAAATTAAAATATATGCACAGTGAGACTAAAACTGCAAAACGTAAGCCTGACAATTCCATTTATCAGCATTTCATTCAAAGCGACAATCCCAGCACTGACTGCAGAATTTTAATGCAATTTTATAACCCTTTCAATTCAATTAGTACGGTAATTGATGCTTAACTCAAGAATGTTCAGCACAGAAACAGCTTTTAGTAACTCGTTATCAAAATGAACAAAAGCCTTCCTTCAGTCAAGTCTTGATAACATTTACTTTATAATAGACCTTTCCAGTTTTTGCTAAGCACCGCCCACCTCTATCTATGCTCCACCCACATCTTACTCGTGTTGGGATCGATCGATCTCTGAATGCCCTGACTATCAATTTCCAGAAAACTACGCAGGTAAGCTATTGAATATTTTGAAACTAATTTGACTGGGTGCTGATGCTGCCTATGGCAGCTCCAGCGCCCAGTCAAATTAGTTTCAAAATATTCAACAGCATGTTTATTAGATAAAGACATACAATTCTTAGAACATATCAGACTATTAAGAGTTAAAGACGGGCCAAATAGAACCATTTATGACGTAATGATTATGACGTCATCCTACACGTCACTTAGCTGATTATGACGTCATTACTCTGGAAAGGTTCATTGCGATTCACAACTGATATAAGTCAGTCTGTAGACTTTACAATCATTTACCTCTGTAACAAAGTCAACTTAACATAGTGCATACAGACTTCAACTATTCATCAAGTTAAGCATATAATAAAGGTTCACAAATTATTGCCATCAGATCAATGATGCAATCAAACTAATCTATTTTTATACTGGATGTGAATTATGATCATTGGTGGCCAGAGCTGAATCATGACAATTACCAGCAGAACACAACAATCTCCAATCTCCTACACAGTTGCACGCTAGACAGGTGCAATCATAGATTCACACTGATCTATAAATACTATTCTAGAATGAATAAAAATTATCTATAACGTCTCTTATATTGTAAGGCCGCTGCCAGAGTAAGTTCCTTTTGGGTGCGGGGATGTAAGGTGGTGGTTAATTTTAACGGCTTAGTGATCAAGGAAGCCTCTGCAGTCGTCTTGGGCAATGTGCGCCAATGTAAAGGCCAAAAGGCAACTATTAAAAAAAATTTACCACTAGAATGACTGGCTCGATAATCAATCCAGTCATTCGAGTGATAAATTTTCAAATGTAGTCCTTTCTTGGTCTGCAAATGGACATTTTGCAATTTTTAAAATAAATGTAACTATTAAAGGGTTAAGATTGGGGTTGTTCAACCCATCTTAAAGACGCACCAGTGACTATGGGAAACTCCATAAAACAGAGCTTTCTATATACAGGCATTCCTTGGTTGAATATAATAACATGAGACAATAATCCGATAATATTCTAGCTGCGTTGTCACTAACAGACCTAGCAGAAACAAAGGTATCAGGAAGCGTGGGTGGAAATATTGAACAGTTCTGGAGTGTCACATACTGTTTGAATAGACCACTACTGGGTATATTAATATAAAATGGATGACTACATGCTGGTGTGAATGAAGCCTCCTGTGGCTTGAGGTCAGTAATAGCTATGGATTACTAGTGTAAATTGATAACCTGGAAGAGTCATAAATACATGAATAGTCAGCAAACTACGTATGATGTATACAGATTTCATCTTTTTGTGTGAAATCGTGTGACAATAAGTTATTTTAACTCTTTCAATCATGTAATCTTAGTTAAAGCATATCTTCATTTACAAAGCAGTCATGCATGTGTGTAAGTTGCTAAAATAGTAAATCTAATGCCACTGCAAAGAACAACTGTTAAACCATAAGACACTTACTGAACTCATAGTAAATCTGCCGGTCCGTTAAGGAATAATATGAAGCCTCTTCTTATATATAACCATTGAACATGTCTAGTGCTGATCCGATATAAAGTTTAGGTGTAGTCGCAGATCAAATATCCATAGTTGAAATTCCCATAGGTTTAAATTGGGCATATAGAGCTGATTTCTCGAAAACTGATCGCGTTGATCACTAAAAGATCACCTTGACCCTAAAGGATAAAATTAGGTGTCTTCTAACGTGCTCTTTAAAGTTGAATGATAAAAAGAAGGTTACATAGGGCAAATATCAAATGTGAAATTTTGGCAAGCAAATGATCTTGAACCGAAGGGATATTATAAGTAAAATTTACACTGTAAATTATTTAGATCTCTCAATGTTCTAGAATCTGACCCGGTTTGAAGAGCATAGGAATAAAACTTAGAGAAAACGAAATTCAGATATTGCTGCCATAGCTTTAGTGTGGGGATATGTTAAAAGGAAAAGCTGATTTCTAAAAAGCTATTTGATTGAGCATCTTCAAAATTAATATGAAATCAGGTCTATGTAGGACCTAGCAGATCACCAATATTTCACCATTTTTCATCCTGAGTTGATTTCCGGCAAAAAAAAATAATGGTATTTTTGACCAAAATATGCACCTGCCAGCAATGTTGAAAATACTTTTTCCAAAAAACATCCCCAATGGTAACATCATAACCAAGTGTGGTAGTTATCCTATCAAAACTCTAGGTGTAGACGCAGTTCAAAGATCCATCCTGAAAATCCCCATTCATTCCTATGGGGCCACTTTCAATGCATTGCGGTTAAAGGTCACAGTCACCTTTTAGATGGGCAAACATCTTCAGGACTCCAAGGGTAACATCCTATCCAAGGATGGTAGTTATCCGATCAAAACTCTAGGTGTATTCGCAGTTCAAAGATCCAACCTAAAAATCCCCAGTCATTCACAATGGAGCCATATTCAATGCAATGGTGGTCAAAGTTCAAGGTAACCTTTTAGGTTAGTACATATCTTCAGGACCCCAAGGGTAACATCCTACCCAAGTATGGTAGTGACCTGATCAAAATTCTAGGTGTAGTAGTGGCTTGAAGATGAACACTGAAAACCCCCATACATTTCCTATGGGACTTTCTGCCCACAGAAAAGTGGGTAGCTCGAAACTTATGGGTGAATCCCAAATAAAAGCACACGAACACGATTCCAGACTGGGTATCAGAAGTTGACCAAGTTTCAGTTGATCGGATGAAAACTGTATGAGATGCTGTGCAAAGTTTTTGACGAAGAATAAGAAAGAAAGAAAGGAAGAAAGAAAATGACAGAACCTGAGTAATTTTAATAATAGCAAATTATTTAGCCCCCATATATTCAACAAAAGTATTTGTACATTACAAACAGGATTCAAATGTACATGTGAAGCCTCCTTAAGGCCAACCCATTTTAAACCAAAAAATCTCCCTAAACTGAAACCTCTATAAACCAAAAATCTTCCTAAACTGAACCCTCTATAAACCAGACCTTCCTAAACAGAACCCTCTATATACCACAGACCTCCTTAAATAGAACCCTCTATAAACCACAGACCTTCCTAAACAGAACACTCTATAAACCACAGACCGCCTTAAAAAAGAACCCTCAATAAACCACAGACCTCCCTAAACAGAAGACTATAAACCACAGACCTCCTTAAACAGAACCGTCTATAAACCACCGACATCCCTAAACAGTTGAATATAAACCAGACCTCCTTAAACAGAACCCTCTATAAACCACATACCATCTCAAAATAGAATACTCTATAAACCACAGACCTCCCTAAACAGTACCCTCTATCAACCACAGACCTCTCTAAACAGAACCCTCTATAAACCAGAAACTTCCCTAAACTGAGCCATCTATCAACCAGAAACCTCCCTAAACCAGAAACCTCCCTAAACTAAACACTATAAATCAAAAAACCCTCCGTAAACAGAACACTCTATAAACCAGATAAACCTCCTTCAACCAAACCCTATTTAAACCAAAACATCTATCAACTGAACCTTCTTAAAAAAACCATCTCTAAACCGAACCTTCTTTAAACCAAAACCTCCCTAAACTGAACCCTTTAAAAACAACAGACCCCCCGGAACAAAAACCTCTAAAACCAGAAATTTCCCTAAATTGAACCCTTTATCAACCAGAAACTTCTCTAAAATGAACATCTTTCTTAATTATTCAGATTCAGTTCCTGCCATTTCCAGTTACTCCAGTCCTACATTTCCAACAAATAGTCTTCGCTTTCCCAATAAATGGACATTCCTTAACCCCACTGCAGAGACCAGTTTTGGCCGACTTAATAATTAAAACCATTTAACACTCATAACATCTAAACATGGCTTCCTCAGTGGTCTTGACAAATGTCATTTGCTGAACAAGGAGACTTTTCTTAATTTACCCTGGATAAAGGGGCCAGTCATTCAAGCTGTAAATGTTTAAAATAGTCTTCACTTGGTCTGCAAATGGACATATTATATAAGCAAATTTAAATTAAACAAATTCAATGATTAAAATGTTAATGTGTAAAGTACAAACAAGTTTAAATGTTTTACTGTACCTAGACGCTTTTTTGGCACTTCATCCAGGTCATCTTTCCATCCGGTATCGCTACCGCTGTCACTTTCTGACCATTCACATTCGGAATGAAGAACAGATTGCTGCTGCTGCGGGACATTTACATGATGGTCAACTCCACCACCACTAAGATGTGGTGCTGTGAATCGGCGCTCTGAAAAAGAATATATATATATTTTATATCTATTTCAAGATTTGAAATACAAATTTTGTTTTAAGCCGTTAGTGCTAACGAAGACAACTGACTTAATCAGAGAAAAATATTCATATGTAGTTGAGAAAACATGCATTTTTTGAAAACTATCCATTGCTATGAATGGACAGAGCTTACCCTTTTGACTCTAATAGATCAGAAATGACAAATTCTTTATGATGGTAAGGAATATTCTCTTGAATATATTGAAACTAATTTGACTTGGAGCTCTTGCTTGCCTATTGCAGCAACAGCTCGTGTTAGCCAACGGGAGGTTGCAATCAAATTTGTTTCAAATTATTCCACAGCTTTCCTGAATAGTTGTCTTGAAATTGAGGCACTGGCATTTCAAGGGTTAAATGGATAGGTGATAAAACTATCTATAGCAGGTCAATAAATCACCATGACCCTTAGTTTTAGTTTAAGTCAGTCAGTCAGTAAGCCAACCAGCCACGGCCAAGTTCGACTGGCTAACCATAGTTAGCTAGATCCCAGTCAAATTTTAAATAGCTAACTAGCTAGTTAACTATAGTCGACCAAACACCTGAGCTCGGTCGCAAATGGTTAGTACGAAATCGGCATACTATGCAAAATTAAATTAAATTTAACAAGAACAACGATCAGAGATTGCTAAAGTATGCCTCCCACACACAGACCCCCCACCCCCATTCCGCCAAGCATAACCTCCCACCCAAGATTGGTCACCACGATCTTGACACCAAAATCGATAGGGCTCTTCGAAACATCATTAATTAGGTTACAGTGACCTTGACCATTGATTTCAAAATTGATAGAGTTCTTCGGACCACCAAGGACAAGCTCCCAAGCCAGATTGGAAACATCGCTTCAATAGAATTTGAATTATCACCCGGAAAAGCAATATTATGTAATTAATTAGGTCACCATGACCTTTGAAAAATTGAGAGGGTTCTCCAGACCACCAAGGACAAGCACCCACACCAGATGCATAACAATCCCTTCTATAGAACTCGAGTTATCATCTGGAAACACAATATTACATAATTAATTAGGTCACCATGACCTTGACCGTTGACGCCAAAATCGATAGGATTCTTCGGACCACCAAGGACATGCTCCCACGCCAGATTGGTAATGATCCCTTCAATAGAACATGAATTATCATCCGGAAATGAAACCTGAATGGACGGACGGACAGACAGATTGAGAAAGCAAACGCTATATACCCAACATATTTATATGGGGAGCATAATAACTATGTAGGTGAGAGACCATAGTTGACAATCTCCCGCTTGATTGATTCCACAGGGTGGCATACAGTGTAGTTGGTGAATCCAATGGCTTTCTTTAGCCTTTCTCCATACAGTTGATGTGTCGTCATCTGGGTCTGAAGAGAGAACTTGGATAATATGATAGTGTATATTGCTCCATGAGTGATTTTCTGATGTGATACAGGAGTGTCGTATCTGATGTGTTTGTTGAAATTCACTATAGAGAGTAAGTGCTCTTGCAATCTAATTTTAAAGGTGCATTTTGTTACCCCCACATATTCTTATTTGCACATTTTGCAGGTGAGAAGATTGATGATGTTACGTGTTTGGTAATTGCCAGCTATTTTTGCTCTATAAGTGAGCTTGTTGTGACTGCTTTTGAATCATTTGCTTTGGTCCATTAGTTTACAGAAGTTACATTTCCCCTTTGGGAATGGTTTGAAAACATTCATGTGTGTAAGCTTAGGTTCATCTGGATTTGGCAGACGTGCCCTGACTAACGTGTCTTTGACGGTGGGATTAATCTTCTGAAACCAAAAAGTGCTTTTTTTCTGGGAAGGATAGACAGCATCTGTCACTGATTTCCAAGATGTCCTAGAATTCCATTATCTGCTTAATTGCCCTGTTAAATTTGGTGGGCTTTCTGGGGGGGGGGGGGGCATAGGATGGCATTTCTGTCTTTGAGAAAAGCTTTTTCTTGGGCCTCAATAAGGAGTGTTTGAGGGTAGCCTCTGTCTGTGTGACAGTGTGATATCAGAGCTGTGCTGTGCCTGATGTAATCTGCATCTTGTGATGTGCATTTTCTATGTGGTCTTAGGCACTGGCCATATGGTACAGCATCTTTACATGATTTTGTGTGCTGTGTTCATATGGTGGAAGAATTCATGGAGGGCCTCCTCGCCATGTTTCCATATCATGAAAATATCGTCTATGTATCTTAGGTAGACAGCTGGATGGTATGGAGATTTTTACAGTAGCTTTCTTTCCAGATCACTTATGAAAATGCATATGTATGTGCACGCAGCTTTGCTTCCCATTGCTGTCCCTCCCACTTGCAGGATGTTTCCCAGAAACTTGAAGTTGTTGAGCCTTTACACCGTTCTCATAGTAATTCGGTACTATTTAAAAGGCAGACACTCCTCGCTTGCCAAGAACAAATGTATATAAACGTGTAAATATTTCACTAAATAACTTAGGCTTGATGAAATTATACTTTCCTATTGTATGTCAATGTTCCCAAGACCATTTCCTTCCGACGTTATCTCACTTGGATGACTTTTGATATCTTAGCTGACAAACATAACCCAATTTCATAGGCCATCAAAACACACAAACAAAGGGTTAATCTAGCCTGGTACATGGCTTCACATTCTTGGTAATAGTAATTCAATGGGGAATCGGTTACCAATGAACTATAGTTAACTATCCAACATTCTCCTGGGCATAGCAACTGTGCATGTTCAATAAACCTGCAAAATCAGACTATGGTTAGCCAGTTGAACTGGACCCAGCCAGCAAACCATCCAGCCAGCCATCCACAAAGGCTTATTCCTGGCTGTAATTAAAAATTTTTCAAACATGGTGTATGTCAGTGTGACGTAGTTTTCACCCACAGCTACCAGGAGTCTACCGACCTTGTTTATCTATTCCTGCTGACTGGTGGCTCTTCTGTAGCAACACATTATTTCCTAAAATGACATATGTGTGAGTGCCACACGTTCGACGCTCTCAATGCGACTTGCAATCTAACTTGTGATAGAAAATTTTGCGGAAATTGTTGATCCATTATAATATGGATGAAAGTTGGTGTGACATTTTTATCAATAGGAATATCTATGAAAGAATAATACCATTAGAATGTCCTATTACGAGCGGATAGACATATGTCATGACATTTAATGGCATGCAATGGGGATGAATCCAGAGGTGAACTTAAAGATGCAGTATGTGACAGACCACAGGGCATGCTCTAATTTTCCATCTTTAACATATATAGCTCTACATATAGTTCAGTGCAGCCTACGGCTGAGGACACACTATGAGCTGTAGTTGTGTTGAGTGACAAAGAAGCGATGGTCAAGCGAGGAGCTCTGAGCTCCTGGTGACCACACTATAAGCTGGTTTACATAGCTATAGTTCACATCAGGACTTGTGTCACGTGACACCACATGAGCTTTGAGCAATGATAAATATCAGAATGTATTGCGTCGCTCATTGCTCGTTGATTGGTGGTGGTGCGGCCACTGGAATAACTGCATAGCTTAACGTCACCCAGCTATAGGGCGGCTACACATTAGCTCAACCGCTCATACTGAGGGCACAATTTAATATTTAATGCTTGATCACCATGACCACTAGCAGCTCCCAGCTTGAGGTCAATACAAACTACATTACTTAGTCACCTTGACCTTTTAAACAATACAAAGCTAGGAGGGCATTATGGTTGAACATAGATATACTGAATCACTATTGGGCAGAAGTACAAAGACCCCTAGACCACCAGGTGCTCTAAGTAACTAGCATCCAGTTTGACAAAAGGTCATCCAAACAAGAGGACCAAGGGTCTGTGGCTCCCATCTGGAACAGTTGTATTTGAACACAGATTAGATTCTTAGCCCCGTAACACTCAAATTTGTTAAAAATTTCAATTTTCTCATAGAAAATGTAAATTTGTAAACCACGAGAAGACTATTTTTGAAAGTTTATCACTGGAATGACTGGCTCGGTTAACGAGCCAGTCATTCCAGTGGTAAATTTTCAAAAATAATCGTCTCTTGGTCTGCAAACGGGCATTTCTCAATGTTACTGCAGAAGCCATTTTGACTGACTTGAGTGTTGAAGCCTTGAAGCTTTAACAACAAGATTCAGAAGAAAGAGAAGTTATTGAGTTGATTGGCATCTATCGAATCCCTGATTCCAGCTCCCATTCATGCCATATCTAGACTGAGTTTTATTTCAGTCTATTATTTGTAACTTCCCCAGTTTTAACACTGGTATCCATTATTCTCCTGGGTGTAGAAACGCCATGAGGAGTGAAGGAGATTGACTATGCTTCCACGGATTGCTCGTCAGCAAGATTCAGGTTGAATAAACACATTTTTGTTTAGAAGTTGGAAAAACCTACCATCATTGTCATTTGTGAAAGATTAGGTCTAGGGTCTTTGTGGGTTCATTTGTCACTTACACTCGAGTGTATTTGAGCTATGACTGATTCCAGCGAGATTACATGGAAACACAAAATAGAGACTGAAATAATCTAAATAATGGCTCAAAGGTCATTATGTGCTCAGCTGGCTGATAAGAAACTGCAAACATGTTTACATTAATTAATGCACAACAATCACCATTAGTCAATTGGGCAAGCATAACTGTTGCCATAGACTAATGGGACAATGGTCCTTATCAGTATTAACCAACAATGCAATCATCCTTAACACTAATGACTAACAACGCAAGTGTCACTGACATTATTAACCAATGTGGCAAGCAACATTTCTCAATGGTAACTGATGCCGCTGACCGATGGAACCAGGGTTCTTGGCCTTATTGAGGAATGAGTCAAGTATCATTTACACAATTTACCAAATGGGTAAAAAACTGACCAACAAGAGCACAGGTTCATGACATAATTGACCAATGGATCAAGCAATGTTCCTTGGTAAATGTGGCAAGTATAACTGATTACATGAACCAACGGGACAAGGGTCTTTTGGCATCATTAACAAATGAGACAATCATCAATGACACTAAACGACCAACAAATCAAGTGTCATTTACTCTGTTCATCTAGGGGCCAAGCAATGGTTGCCAATGAGGAAAGCGTAACTGGTGTCAATGGTCAGAGTCCCTGGAAAACCAATGGTCTGGATATATGAAAATTTGTGCAGGAAAAACACTCTGTATGCCCGACACTACTGACCACCAGGGAAAGCTCCATTGGCTTATCCGTAGGGTGATGCATAACAGATGCCATTTACAAATGGAGCAATGGCCACAAGGAAAGACTTGGAGTTAAAAGGTGTAGCTTCATATTCATAGCTCAATTAGAGATTGCCTAAAGGAACATATCTACCATTTTAATTTGGTCTTATTCCTCGATAAATGACGAAAAAAGCTACAAACATATTTTCCCCATAGGCTTCAATGCTTTGAGAATAAAGCAAGGGTGATAACTCCACTATTTGAAGGCGTGGTCACTTCAAAATAATAGCCCAAATAGATATTGCTGACAGGAACATATCTGCCAAATTTAGTTTTAATTCATCAACAAATAGCGAATTGTGCCACAATTGTTTACAGACAGTCAAACGACAGAGGCAGACAAATTGTGATTGCATAAGCTCACTCACCTAGGTGAGCTAAAATGCAGCTAAATGCCATTTGTGAGACTCTAATGGAAACCAATTAATGACGATGCTGGGCCTTTGCACTCTGGTGTATGCAGATGAATAAATTTAATACCCTCTAGTGCCAATCATATAATCTCAGTAATCCTGAAGCATTAAGATTAGAAAATATTTTGAAAAATTTCTTGACGATAGTCTTCTTTTGAGCCGCCATTTTACTTTGATATTTGTAGCCACCATTATTTCTATTGTTTTTGCCCAATGATCTGTATAAAAACCCTTCTTGTAATGGTAATGCTAGTCATTGTACTGTTGGCCTCTAAGCTGAGTGGAGACATCTCGATAGCCCATAGCAAGAGTTTAGTAGTGTGATTCTATATATGTATTTTCTGTGGTGAAAAGTGCTAGTCTAGATATTTTTTTACACAACAATTTCACTGAAAATCTTTGGTAACTATAGCAGCACCATCTACCAATCATATTCTTCAGGTAAAAAAATCATCAGAAAATGTGTCACTAGCTAATGTTCTGAAAACAATTTGCTGCAACACTTCAGCCAAATTGTTTTCAAAATATTGAGTAGATTCAGAGTTATTGCCCATTCAAAATTATTGCTAGGTGGCTTGCAGCATGCAACAAGTTAATATGGACACCGATCAATATTAAGAATTATGAATGGCTTCCGTAAAGCTGTGCATGTATATTTGTTTTTTGCATATGTACACTGGCAGCAAAATTGAATCCATTCTCTAGAGATAACAAGCAACTATTATGGCAATATTAACAAGAATGTCAAACACATTTGCACAGCTTAATCTATGCTATGGATTGTTTGCCAATAGTGAAGGTGTTAAACATGCGTGGCTTTCATCGACCACCATTACTATGGATTCTGTATGATGCTATGTAATGAACATGAATGGCATCTGTCTAACGTTACATAGTAATTAAATAAATAACGATGTTTTCTCATTGAAGCCACATTTCATTATTTCACTTTTTCAACCATTTAGCCATAAAATCTGTTTTAAAGAATTTCAATTTTCTCAAAAAATGTCCATTTGCAGACCAAAAGATTTTTTTTGAAAATTTATCACTGAATGACTGGCTCGGTTATCGAGCCAGTCATTTCAGCGGTTAATTAAAAAAATAGTCTTCTCTTGGTCTGAAAATGGATATTTTACAAGACCACTGTAGAATCAGTTTTTAGGGTTAATAATCTAGCTGGCCAAAACCGGCATCTGCGGCGGTCTTGAGGAATGTCCACTTGCAGCTGAAGATTAGAGGTTTTGAAAATCTACCACTGGAGTGCCTCAGGCTCGATAACTAGCGAGCCAGTAATTCCAGTGATAATTTTGCAACAAATCTGATGAGGATTCATTAAATGGTCACAGCAATCTTGGCCTTTGACCTTTCAAACTAAAAATTAATAGGGTTCTTTGGGCCCCCCATGCGCAATGCCCCAGGCCAAGTTTGGTGATGATGCCTTCAGAAGAATTTAGTTATCCAAGAAATGAGTCTGGACAGACAACGCATCACCAGAAAAATGAATTGGTATATACCCGTATATATCTAAATTGAGGGGTGGGGGTGGAGGTAAGGTGGAGTGAGGGGTGGCGCATAATTATATGTATATAATGTGGCGTGATATGGAAAGCATGATAAACAGACAAGCAGCTCACACACTCACATCATCATACGTGCTTGCCGCTAACCATAGCTGAGATCGATACAGTCTAGGCCAGATATTGAAAAAATATTGATGCCTCCTGAGTCTCGAGTAAACTCCGTCATGTCAGGGGTTAAGATCAATTATTTAGCCCAGAGACATTAAACTTCCATCCACAGATGAGACCAAGAGTGAAGCAATTAGGACGCGAGGTATGGAGGCCTGGAAGGGCCATGTGAAGAAATCATTTTGATAATTATTATCTCCTGCACCTGAGCTCATATAACACACATGCACATTAGTCATGCACCTATGGGGCTTGGTAGTGAGCAACCCGATGACAGCATAAATTCTTTGTCAGATAAAAAGACTCTCTCTCCCTCCCACAATCTCTCTCCCCCTCTCCACCACCCCCCCCCCCCCCCCCCCTTCTCTGGACGGTTTTACCGTAACTGTGGGGACATCACCTTTTTTCTCTCATTTTTTGATTTTCATTTCCTTTGTGTTTCGGCAAAATAAAAAAATACTTCCAAGAGGGATAGCGATTATTACCATCAACTAAAAAAAGTGAACAAGCTCGCTCTCTCTTTCTCTCCCCTCCCCCCCCCCCCCCCACTCCCTCTCTCTCTGGACGGTTTTACCGTAACTGTGGGGAAATCACTTTTTTCTCTCATTTTTTGATTTTCATTTCCTTCGTGTTTCTGTGTGTGTTGGCAAAATAAAAAATACTTCTAAGAGGGATAGCGATTATTACCATTAACTAAAAAAAGTGAGAGAACACTGTGGGGACGGTGCCCACACAGAGCGGGGACCTAGTGAGAGAGTCCCCACAAATGTGAGAAACACTGTGGGGACATACTCTCTGATTGGCAGTTCATGCAGTAGCAGCAGTATGTGATGCAAGTGATAAACTTAAAAAAATAATCTTCTCTTGGTCATCAAATGTACATTTTCTTGGAGAATATTTATATTTTCTTGACCAAATTTGATCATTAAGCTTTTAACACTCAAATTTGTTCAAGAAGATTAACATTTTTTCATAGAAAATGTTCATTTGCAGACCAAGAGAAGACTGTTTTTGAAAATTTACCACTGGAGTGACTGGCTCTGTTATCGAGCCAGTCATGCCAGTGGTAATGTTAAAAAATAGTCTTCTCTTGTCTGCAAATGGACATTTCTCAAGACCACTGCAGAAGCCATTTTTGGCTGACATGAGTGTTAACCGGTTAAATAATTAAGCTATTCTATAGTACCGCCCATATTATCTCTATTTGCTCTAAGGAAATTCTTGCCGAGTTACCATGAGAATAATTTGACTACCAGTAATGCTTTGTTGGTTTATGAGGTAATGAGACAGCCAGTGGCATACCAATGGTAACCGGGGGCCACCTGCCAGAAGTATTTGAAGGGCAACTGCCTGGAAGTGGGTTGTAACCTCCTATATCCTCTGAAGCCAACCACTCATAGCATTCTTCTAGCAAAATTTAGTTTAAACTCTGCCAAATGGTATAAGAGACACACCTTAAAGCAAAGGTTGAAGAATGATGGACAGATGACAGATGGATGGACAGTGAATATCGCCATGGCATAAGTTCACCTGACGATTTAGGCCATGTGAGCTAAAATGCAGGCATGATGCTCAAATTTGAACAGATTTACTTTCCATGCATAACGACTGAGACGTATATACTGGTCTGGCGTTTTGTTAGCTTACTCTACTTACCCTACTTACCACTCAATTCACTGTTTGCTATAAGTCATCTGACTTAGATATCTCAGAATTTTTTAACTTATTCATTCCTATGGCGTGTGGGCTCCCTAGTAAACAAGATTAGTAGAGATACATCCCTCCATTGGGTATTCTTGATAGTATCTCTTTATCTCTAAAGCAGTCATTGCTCTAAGGAACCGGCTCCTATATTCCTATAGAGTACATATAAACGAGTCTGTGAGCATGTACACTTATGCTACTATGCATGCGACTGAGTCCAAGACATCATTAATTAAATCCACAATATTTAATAATTTAAAATTTAATGACGCGGGCTGGCCGAGATGGGCCACAGTGAAGAGCGGTAAGTATTTTAGTAAGCTAACAAAACACCAAACCAGTACATACGTCTGGGTCATTTTGTAACACAACAAAAATACTAAGCCACTCAGTTCACTGTTTGCTACAACATAGAATTGGTCAGAGCACAAATACTAGGTGGGTTGGTAAATTACAAATCAGGAATGAAAGGTTAATCACCAAAAATACTAAAACCAACTAAATCACTGAAGTGCTGAAAGCGCATGAACAAACAAATGTTCTAAACAAAATACACTCAAATAATGATAATTATAAACTCTCAGCAAAGAGAATTTAAAAACAGACGCGAGATGGTGAAGGCGGCGGCTGACTAAAGAATCTAGGCAATTGAGCCTAGGTTTGACCGGCGAAACTAGAAATGTTAGATTTTAAATTGAATCCGATCTTTCAGATAAAAATAATGTAGAATCTGACATTTATATTGCAACTTACATAATGTCTTCCACTGATAGATCTACATAAAATGCGAAGGAGAAGGACATACCACAAACATTGTGTGCCTTAACACTTACTGAGTGTCTCCTGGAGATACATTCTAGTGTCAATTAATGGTCTCTGTAATCCCGTTGATGAGATGCACGCTTTCTAAACAAATTTGCATAAGTAACCTGAATGGTGTTTCAAAAAGATCTTTTAAATTGGGTATTGTTTTCGGAAAGGATTGAAAACAATCAATTAGGTTTTATATATATAAGATCTCTTCAAGGGCAAAGAATGTAGCCCAATCTCCTACCACCTAGAAAAGATATTCACAAAATGAATATGAATATCAGAACGCCATCTAACAAACGCGGCAGCTAGTAGAAAAAAATGATTTCAGAGTTATACAATTAAACAGATGGACCCAAAACATGAGTTAATAGAGGAATTTATCATAGGCATTAGTCTGCGCTATACCCTAAAAATACCCTAAAAATACCTGTACAATGGATAAATGATGTAAATACTTATAACTCTTGAACAGGTTTCTAGAAAATAGAGACGGATAGATGCTAGTGAAAACGATAACACCACCCCAGCATAGAGATGTGTCATCAAAAATATTCCATGAATCTATGACTTGATGATGGGATGCAGAATCGGGCGTGGTAATGTGTTGTTCTTACAGCCATTTGAAAACCTTAAATATACTGTGGTAAATTCTCCTGTAACAGATAGATTTGAATTGATTAAGAATACTAAATAAAGTTCAGACAAAAAAAAAATACATATTGAAGATTTGTGGAATGATGAAATGAAAGCTGCTGTTAAACAAGATAGAAAATCCGCAAAATTACTCTCATTGGGCCAAGCAGGAGTGATTAAAGGGATAATACATTCCGCTGACAAAAGTTCTTAAAGACAATTGCACTAGAAACCACTGACAAACGGTTTTAAAGACAATTGGCACTAGAAAGTTAAATTGAAGATATTTAAACAAAATGGTATGTCTATGACTGGGCCAGAGCATCTACCGCCGACGCTATACTGAGTAGAAACTTAATGAGATGTAATAAATGACATACAAGGAAAATCATTCTACCTGGAATGTGAGATGCCGATAGATTTCCTGACATCGCCAGCGCAGGACCAAGACTCCAAACAAAATATGATAACCTCAACCGCCCTGCTTGTTGAGGAAAGTCACTACTATAGAAATGACTGCATGAGCAGATAGGTGGTTTGTGAGAGACAATATCTCTTCATTCTCCGATATTCCAGAGTATTGAAGAGGGAATAAGACTACTTTATCTGCTTCCATAGACACAAGAACGAGAGGAAATTCTATAGTGATCCTCTCCCCCAAACTCTTAGTACAAAGGATCAAAGGAAGGATTTGTCTCAAGACTATGGGTTCAAACATATGATGAATTTAAACAACTCTTAAAAGATATGGCCGAGGAATCTTCAAACCGGCCACGAGACTGGAGAAACTCTGAGGAAGAAGCTTAAACATACCAATGTATTCTGGAGAAGAAAATACATCATGCTTGATATTGAGTCCAACATGATATTATGGAAAAAAAACCCAGCAACAGATCAAATTTATATATGATAATGAAGGATTGGTACAGAAATATACTCAACTTTTTCTCAATCTTTTATCCTGTCTAAGACCGGACTGAAAAACTTGGGTGATTTGATGACGCCACTTAAGAACAAGACATCAAAAAGGATATGCAGATGGAATAAGTGGAGAATTGGTACCGATGACACCCAGCGAATGAAAATGCAGTGTATGCGGTCGGGGTGAAGGACAAAGTTCTGAATTACCAACAAAACTTACTCCAATCGGCCCAAATCTTAACACAATTAAGGAACATTTCAAGCCAGAGGAATCCCAGACTGGCCATGATGTGATTAAAAGAACCCAGATCCAGTTAGGATCAATTCAGAAAACACTGTCCCTTCTCCTTGATGAGACCAGTGATGACTGGCCAAAATGAATCCATGTCCATATTATTCCTTTCATCGATAAACTCCATTTCTGAGACAATGTATCAGGAAGAGAGTTGAATATTATAAAATGATTTGTCTCAAACACCAATAAAGCAGCCATGGGTTCCAGTCAAAATAATTCCAAAATATGCAACAGAATTAGTATTAAATCATAAGGACATGAAGTGTAAAATTTTCCTGGAAGTTGTCGGAAAAGGATAAATATGTGAGTTGAAGATAAAAGCCGAGACCCTATAAAAAGATGATCAGCTAGCATCTCATACTCCTTAAAATCCTTGGATTCTGCCATTCCTCCACTGTATCCTACTTGAAAAGAGCAGAAATTTATGGATCAGGAACAGAAGCAGGACTAATGTCCCAGGAGACTAACATATTTTGATAGAAAAAAGTGGGGAGGATTCAATGACTAAGTTTATTGTACCTTATATGTAGGAAATCTGCTAGCCATGAGGCTAGCTACATCCATCCCCACCCCTGAGAGTAGAGATTATCTAGAAGCGCTTAAGCATGACAGCTAGGACCAGAATAAACCTGCAGAATCTTATTTTACAAAATTTAACTTTAGACAAAGCTAGTATGATATGAGCCCAATTGTTAATATCTTTATCAGATGATTAAACAGGAAAGAAATCCACCAAACCTGTTACCAGATCAATGAATGATAAGGACAAAAGACTGAAAATGCACAGAAGGGTGAAAGGAAAAAAACATATTCCACAATCCATGAGAAGGCAATGACCCAATCATCTTGGTTAGGCACGCACCCCCCCCCCCCCACCCCCCTTGAGGAATTTATTTAATAATGCCTGGAAAAGTTAGAATTTAGAACATTACAAATAGGCTTGAATAGATAAGGCAGAAAAAACAGCCCCATATGAAAATAACAGAAATAGACATATCACTAGCCAAAGAAAAAGATCCAAATTTCTACTGAACTCGAGAAAGGAGCCGTGTAAGTCTTGATAAGACAAAAAAGATTAGACCTTACCATTACCTTATGTAGACTAACTTTATTATTGTGACAAGCTTACATTCGCTCATAAATATCCTTCATCATGGCGAGGGATCCTACTGACTGACAGAAAGGAGACTGATGTAAAAAACTATCTGAAAAATAAATCAGGCCAGATATGATACTAAAACAGAGCAAACCACAATTCACAATTAAAACAAGCATTCTATAAGTATTGCTTTGCAATACATGTCCCCTACCTGGTGATATAAATCTTTAGAGATTGACAGTTAAAAACTCCATTAAAAATTGACAGAAGCAGCTGAAACTCGAACTTGATCTGTAACTTCTCATAACATAGCAATAAACCATGTTTCAGTTATATATGGTGAAGGAGAAGGAAAGTCTTGAAAGCTGATATGTTTGTATTTCATAAGTCGAATGGGGACATAAATCCATCAAAAAATGATGCAAACGCCTGAAACTCGAACTTGGCCTTTATTTCTCATAATAAAGTAATGGACCAATTCTCAGTTGAATATCTTGAGACTGCGAGAAAAAGGGCGGAAAACTAATATTTTCCGCATTTCATAAGTCGAAAGAGGTATAACTCCATGAAAAACTGACGAAAATGTTTGAACCTCGAACTTTACTCTGTAACTCCTTATACTAAAGTGATGTACCAATTTTCCCTTAAATACCTTGAAGGATTTTTCATCGAAAGCGTGCATAAATCCATCAAAAATTTACACATGCGACTGAAATTTGAACTTGGTCTGTAGCTTCTCATAACAAAGCAATGTAGCAGTTCTCAGTATAAGATCTTGAAAGACTACGAATAAAAGTGCGGGAAACTAATATTTTTTGTATTTCATAAGTCGAAAGGGTAATAACTCCATGAAAAATTAACGAAAATGTCTGAAACTCGAACTTGCGCTGTAACCCCTTATACTAAAGCGATGTACCGATTTTTCCTTAAATATCTTGGAGTGCGAAAAAAAGTGCGGAAAACTGATATTTTTCATCTTTCATAAGTCGTATGGGGGGCATAATTCAATCAAAAATTTACCCATACGCCTGAAACTCGAACTTGGTCTGTAACTTCTCATAACAAAGCAATGTAGCAATTCTCCATATAATATCTTGAAAGACGGTGAAAGAAAATGCGGAAAGCTGATATTTTTCTTATTTCTTAAGTCGAAAGGGGGCATAACTCCATAAAAGATTGACACATACTCGAACTTGGTCTGTAGCTTCTCATAACAAAGCAATATACCCATTCTCAGTTGAATAGCTTGTAGGACTGTGAAAAAAACTGTGGAAAACCAACTGCGACAGATGGACAGACAGACGGAGTGCAAACCTATAGTCCACCCGCTTTTACTGGTAGGGGACTAATAATAAAGACTGACGCACTGATTTGCAGATTGATATTAGGAGAATCGAAAGATGATTGATTCCAATTTTTTGAGAGAACAGGTCGAAAGATGGAGGCTGATAGGAAGAGGCTAATACATGAGAAGATTCAGGAGAAAAACGAAACCTAGTGAAGTCAAAACGACAAAAGAACTGCTAGGATCATAAGAAAAAATAAATTTATTCCTAGAAGATAAATGTGAAGATGTATAAGGGTAAACTAGAGCATAAAAAGTTAGGACACTAGGCAGAGATTGGTGTACACAAGGTTCCGAAGGATGAGGGTAAGTGGATGGTTCAGCCATTGAGCTAAGAACACCTAATAAAGTATTTCAAATTTCAAAACAAGAGCCCCTGAGATAGGGCATTTAAATTGTCAAACGTGATTTAGAAACATAAACAATACCAGTAAAACAGCACAAGTGAATTGATTTGGCATATGCAAACCAGAAGTTTAATTATAATCAATTGCTATACCATAAATACCGAGTTATAATATAGGTAATAATTCTGAGCACAGGACAATTATGCTCATCTTTTCTTCGTTTATCTCCATGACTGCGCCGTCACTTCTGGTCATGGGTTGCGTGTATGGTGTAGTCATGCATTGCCTCTTGACTATGCCAAAGCATATCTAAACCATGTTTTAAGAGTTTGTGTGGAAACAACATGTTCAGACAAACCATTTCACAGTTTGCACACCGCTTAGAGAAATTTGTTCTAACTAGGTTAGTTCGCCCCCTCTTCTGATAGACTTTCAGATGATTGCCATGAGTAATAGTCCATTTGCAAGCAGAATGTTATATTTGACTATAACAATTAATCGATTGAGAGCCGATAGAATGATCCTTCATAGCCTGGCTACGTGCTCTTTATATCCAATTTTACCCGAGTTAAGTACCCACATAAAGAATTTCCAAAATGGTGAGAGATTAGATTATACATAAAGTAGGAAAAAACCCCATCTTAGGGCTAATAAAAGGGTCTGATAGTCAAGAACTTTCCTGATCCAAAGGCTATGCTTGCTACTAAAATATTGAGATCGACAAACATTTCTGATATAGTAAAACTTGGCCATCAAAGTTTGTAGTGTTTACTATCAAAATATTAACCATTTAACTATCGAAGTTATTAGTCATAAGTTGCAACTGAAATAAGTTGAATCTGAATGAGTACCAGTAAAGATGGGAGTGGTGTATTTACTTAAAAACCCATAAATAGGCCGCACATTTATGCTCAATTTACACATTATAAAAAATTAGTGCGCACTATATACAAGGATAAAACTTAGTCACGTTGTTTTCCTCTGGATTTTGAATTTCCCCCGCACAAATCTTGTCATCTCGCGGCTATGCTTAATATGTACCGCAAAACATCATTCGCAGAAGTGAAATTATTAAATTGGACAGCCTAAATATTCTGTATCCTTTAATAAAGATTGTTTATTCCATCAAAATTAATCTTAACTTGACCTCAATGTCGTCTTGAAAATATATATATCAAAATCACGTGATAATCACGTGATATATAAATCACGTGCTATTATCTGATCAGAATAGGTTAAAGCAAATTTTAATGAGGTATCTTGAATGAGTACTCGGATATAGTTATCTTGGAATCGGAAATTCGGCAATGCGATCTACGCTTCTCGTCAGCGCCTCTAAACGGAGATTTACTTTTCCACTGGCTGGCTCGCTAACATTAGAAGCGGTCTACAACAGTTTAATTCTTGGGCATTCAAGCAATTTTTCTCGAACATCGCATTTCGTTTTGGATCATTACATGTTGGTCACTTACATTACAATATAACCAGTCATATATATGATCAATTTTCTCGCTAGATTTAGAAATCAAGTGAACGCAAGTTTCTTGCTAGATTTAGAAATCAAGTGAACCTGATAACCTGACACAGGCTTAATAGCCTATCTAACAAGAGGGTTATGTGATTACGAGGATCCAAATCAGCATCGTAATTCTGAATATCCAGGCATTCCGAGATCTTCCGACATTTGCCAATTTACTACACACTAAAGACGATAGCCCATAGCAACGCAATGTTTACATTTTCCATGAAACTAAGGCCATAAAAAACTTGTATCGAATAACCCCGCCTGGTATTAGAAAACATAAAATCTCAAGTGATTCTTTCAAGATATTAAATAAAAGGTAAAAAGGTTTCACGGCCCATTGCTAATAATGTTAAGTCTTTATTGTAATGTGACTGACATGACTAATCATCATGAAGTACTTGCAAGTTTCATGTTAGTTGGTTAATAACGGTCCTTAGAAGAACCACTCGTTTTTCTTCAGGGGATGATCGTGGTGTATCCTTGTGGTATTCATCTGGTCCACCACGCCTGTTTGCACCACTGTCACATTCTTAATAGATCCAATAACTTTCCAACCCGTATGTTACATAGTTATGTAGGATATCTTATGTAGGATTCGATCCAAACCGGTATGGAGTATAACTTATGTAGGAAAGAATGATGCTCGGAAATACGTACCTAGTCAAAACTCTTAATTGATCCAAGAACTTCCCAACCGGTATGTTACATATCTCATGTAGGATACCGTATGTAGGAGATGTTCCAAACCGGTATATAGTATACCTTATGTAGGAACGAGCCTCTGTGGCTAAATTAGGATCAGAGATTTTGACTTCACCTTCATTAATTGATTGCTGACACGATTTTCTTTGTAGTCACGAAAACTTTCCATTCTGTTTCATATCCACGTAAATTATAACTATTTTACATAAAGTACATGACTTGTTTAACATAGACTGCAAGTTCTGTGACATTCATGAAAAATCAAATGTGGATGTAGCTCCACAAGATTATGGAATGAATAGGATTTGTTGAGATGAAAATTAAGTGTTTCCTGTAATACAGAAAATTAATTAATGACGGCTTGGACTCGGTCGCATGCATAGTAGCATAAGTGTGCATGCTCACAGACTCGTTTATATGTACTCAATAGGAATAGAGGAACCAGTTCCCTAGAGCAATGACTGCTTTAGAGTTACATACTATCAAGAACACCCAATGGAGGGATGTATCTCTGCTAACCTTGTTTACTACGGTACCCACACGCCATGGGAATGAATAGTTTAAAATTTTCTGAGATATCTAAGTCAGGTGACTTATAGCAAACAGTGAATTGAGTGGCTTAGTATTTTTGTTGTGTTACAAAACTCAGCATATATGGAAACGCTGGTAATTAAATCAATCCAGATTTAGATTGTTACAAATTAGAGCTATATGCTGAGGTTAATGAAACAGCTTCTTTCCAATCTAATTGACAATCTGTTTAACCCTTTCACCAACAAATCCCTGAAAAATTAAATTCCTTCCAATGCATAGCACATTCTGTTGAATATTTTGAAGTTAATACGGCTGGAAACCATTGAATGACTTTCAGTCTTATTAATTTCAAAATACTCAACAGCTTTCCTGTATTATTGTCAAGAAATTGAGATATGGGGAATTCATCGATCAAAGGGTTAATTCAAGTGAAAATTGTAATTTTCTGGATGAATGTGCCATAAATGGCAGTCATCCAATGCCAAATGGATGATGGATTGATGCGCAGTTATTATGTAATCCGGTCAGCGAAGCTCTCTCATATTGTGTCTATTGGTCTGAATGAAATACCTTAGCAAAGCGTGGAGAGGAATAAAGGGGTGAAATATTTGGGTCATTAACATGTAGCTCTACTGTTAATGCTGCATGGTGCATCATGGGAAACGTAGCCTTCCAGTGGTTTTTGAATCTGTAGAATAACGATCAACCTGGCCAAAATCTATGCTTACATGTTGCAACCCATGAAGTGTGTATGACTAATGCTATATAATTGCAAAACCTGGGCTGTCACCTCCAAAGGCAGCTCTTGATAAGTCTTGTGACTGACACAGCAAATAGATATGTCCCACCGCCAAACGTCGCTGGCTTAATGGCCGGACAGCATAATCTACAATAGCGAGCTATACACTAAGAGCAATACGGTCCATCTGTCAGAGAAAATGGCCCGACAAAGATATTTGCCCATGTTCTGTGAATGTCAACCAGACATGCCTGCACAGAGCCTTGGAATTCACAGTTCTCAGCGGCCAACACCTATAAGAACACTACTACAAAAACCTGCTAATACACCTTTCCCACATTGACGTCATTACGCCGGGATTCCCCTAAATCAATGCTCAGAGCAAAACTGCTGACTGGTACCGCCGCCAACAAGCTGCACACCCGCGTTGAGTTGCTTTCGCACTAAAATACACCATAATCTAAACCGTTCCTATGATAAACTAAAATCATTATATTATTTGAATCATATATCATTGGAAAGCGCATTCAATTGCCGACACATTAATGCATTATTTCTTATATTTTTATAACATTTTCACTGAGTTATTTGCGTATATAAATTACACCATTCGACTTAGATTCATTAAATCAAGTGGACAATAGGGAATATTTTAAAATTGCAATCAACTGTATTAAATTTTTTTAAACTATTAAAACTAACACAGAAATGTATAGAAAATTGGCTTAGCTTTCCAATGATGTATGTCTTCAAAAATATTATGAACATAGTTTTTCATACGCACTGCGTAAAGTGCTCTGTATCCGATTCCCATAATAAAGTAATGCTGTAATGCGGTTACCAGTCAGAAGTGGTATGTGCGATACATTCAGGGAATGTATTTTACCAAACTACGCTAATGTGGAAAGCGTGTATTTAGTGCGCTATGCACAGAGCTAATTAACCCGTACCACTCTGATGTCAATATTCTATTTTTTATTGTGCCAACATCAAAGAAACTAGTGTACATTTTCCAACAATTTTGGTGGAAGATGTTGCTGTCTACGACAGCACCATCTCCCCCCAAATTTGTTGAAAAATGAACACCAGTTCATCTTTGAATTTAATTTGAAAATTTATGTTTTGACACCAGAGTGGAAAGGGTTAAGAAGCAAGACAGAAGGTAAGCACTCAGTAAGTTGGAGGTAAGCACTCATTAAGTAGGAGGTAAGCACTCAGTCCGAGAAGAAACAGCGGTTAACGAAATTGTTTTCACCACTGGATGTACAGAATACAGTACATCATCATCAAGAGCTATGGTTAACCCATTTAACGCTTACAAGCTACAAGCGACCAATTGTTTATGGTGGATAGAATGTTCTGTTCAATATTTTGAAACTAATTTGTCTGGGAGCTGTATGGCAGCAATAGGTTCCAGTTAAATTAGTTTCAAAATATTCAACACCCTGTCTGCATAGTTGTCTTGAAAAGGAGACAGACTTGCCTTGCAAGCGTCATAGGTCTAAATGTGTGGGAAGAAAAATTAAGTTGATTTTACATTAAAAGTTCATCTAAATCCATCATAACAATTTTGTCATCACATGGATACCACTGGCTCATCTATCTAGATGGATAGAAATATTGCATGATAATGAAGGAATCCATTTCTAGCTATGCCCTGTCCATTTCTCACTAATCTCTGTCCTCATTTCATGTTTCTTAGGATCGATTTATATACTGTGAAAATCAAATTACCAGAACCTAAATTTCACCATAAATATACATACAGGTAAGTTGTTCAATATTTTGAAACTAAGTTAACTCTGGGCTGTTGCTGCTGTGACATCAGCATTTCTGATAGCGAACATTCTAGCTACATGCATAATGCATTATTTCAAGTTTGGGGGTAGACCCATTTGCACTAAAAAAATGAAAGTTATATATATTATATTGTAAACCTAACTTGGTACACGGGCACAGTAACCGTGAATGTTGACATGAATGCTATTGCGCTTTCTCTCATATTTAATTGATTATTAATGTTAAACATGGGGAAAGATGTAGATGTAAACCTAGATTTCTATCAAATTACAATGAGGATGAGAAAATTAATAACTATGTCTTCAAACATACGGGATTGTCCTCAGCTGAATTATATCAGGCAACCCTATGCCGAGTGCTGGTCTGACTCAAGTCTGAATTGCCGGAGATTGATATTTCTCGGCCTTTTATACCCTATGGCCCGGGCACCAGTCAAAATCTTGGTGTCCCTTTTCAGTGGTGTCCCTACAGCTGTTGGTTTCTCGGTGTCAAAATTCTGGAAAGTGTGACACTGATTTTTTAAATGTCTGGTTTTGACACCGATAGAAGCGTGGGGGGAACTGGTTATATGAATGGTGCCCCTGGGGCACATATTTTCATGACGGTTTCCCTTTTCGGTACCGTTTTGAGATATATTGTTGTGATCAGGAAAATCCTATTTTTTGGGTATGATTTTCCATGCCTGTGGGGCATCACTCCCGTGCGTGATGTCTCGCATGCGTTGGTTGTACTGATGCCAGACGCAGTTGACACTACCCGCAAGCCCCAAGATCCTGTACTGAGGGATCAAGAGTGGTGCCCTCCAGTCATTGTGTTAAACCAGGCGTTGATGCTCCATATCTCCTTGGTGGTGACTCAGACTTGATGCGTTTCATTCCAAGGTCTTTGGATACTCATCAGAGGTTTTAGGGAGGGAGGGGTGGGTGACGTTGAAAACTTATTGAGGTGTTGAAAGACCAAGAGTAAACTAGTTGCTTAACATCTTAGCAATTCCAAACGAATGAATATGGAAAGGGCAGTTGGGACACATGTTGAGAGTGATTAGCAACATAGAGGTGTGAAAATGTTGCTAAGTTTACTTTGTTGAGAAAGCGATGTCATATGTTCTTATGACGTATATGGGCCATAGAGATAGAAGGGTTAATGGCCTCATAATAGCGTGTATGACATCATTAAGATTAATTCTTAGAGGGGAATCCCGCACATCCGAATAAAAAGGGGTGTAGCCAATAGGCGCATTGAGGGTATGAAGAGGGGGTGATAACTACGTCATGCCAGGGGTCCGGCATTAAAAACGCCCCCATCCTGCATTGTTGATGCCTTGCAGTTCCATACAATGTAGTTGATGTATCCAGTGTGATTTCTTGGATCTTCTCCAAGGAGTGCTGTTGTCATCATCAGGATCTGATGATAGGACCTGGATGACACGATATTGCATGTTATTTCTATTATGCCCCTGGAGGTTGAAATGTTTTGACACGTGTGTGTCATAAGATATGCGCCTGTGACATTCGGTGCCCCATATGGTACCGGTCTGGAGGTATCTATGTGCGTGGTCAGGTCTTCCGAACTATTATGCGGGCGTCTTTTCTTGTTTGCTGATCTCTATGCTCATGAGCTGGGTTCAGTCACAATGATGACGGAGTGTGGATGGCTGGGTCCTGGTTCCGACATTGGTGTCTCCATAGGGTGGAACACCTTGGCGGTGACCCTCACTGGATCTGGGATGGCAGATTAGTGGCGATCAGACAGGATCTCGGGCAAAACTGAGTGCAGTGAAAGTCCAGCGATCGAAGGCAAGGTGATGACTTCTTGCAAAGCAGGAAGGCTTGTCTGGTAAAGAAGATCAATAACTACATCTTCAAACGTATGGGATTGTCCTCAGTTGAATTATATCAGGCAACCTAAATATTATTACAATGAGGATGAGCTTATAAAGGCCAATGTCATTTTGTTATTACTAGTTAAGGTTATTTGTATGTCTACATTGAGGTTCAATCCTGAAATAAAGGTAAGATATCAGAGCTCAACCTAATTCTGAAATAATGGGTTTATACCAAGGTCGCAATGATGCTAACCTTTGAGCTCATGACACACAGAATGACAACCAGACAGATTAACTGACAACTTCTACACTATATTTATTGGTTTAAAGTCAAATTTTTGCCAAACATAATTACGCATTAGGAATTTGTCCAGATTAATATGGGAATAAAATGACATTTAATTAAGCGACGTGTCAAAAGCTTATTACTTTTGGTGTAAGTAATGTTATTAGCTATCTTAAACTGATAAGACTACCAGATCAGACAGAAAAATATCAAAGAGTTGGTGTAAAAACAGCTCTACAATCTTTTAACGAGTTTTGATGTAAAAATCTTTCTTATATATCAGACTAAAGCCAGGTAATGAATTTTAATCCAAGTATATTCATCGAATCAATAGTAACAACTTCCAATCGAATTGTTCTCAAAATAAATTAACACACAATACATGTGTGGCTAGTTAACGTTATAATAAAGGGTTGACTGAAAATTAATGCTGCAACACCTTTCAATTTGATCTCATCATAATCAGCAATGTTATTTTGAGCAATTTGATTGACAGCCATTGCTGACGAAGGTAGCATTTCAACTTGTCACAATATATCTAAGGGGTTTAGAAGTTTCCTCGGAAAATTTGCCACAAAGATGCAAGCACATCTGCAAACTGGTCCGCTTTAGCTGTACTTGACTGTTAGAAACAATATTATTTTTCTCCAGGATGAGCCAGAGTAGACTTAAAAGACCTGTGATTGTGATGGATTTCTCAAATATGTACCTGATTTTTTGCATCAGAATTTATATGCAGCTGCCAAACCTTCCCTCATTCCCAAACCTTCCCTCTATGGAATGGTGGGACTCATTGCGACCAAGGAATGAATTCTGTCCTATCCCTTACATAGGATGGTATTTTGACTATGTGGATGTTAACCCTTTAATGGTCATACCAGCCAAAACCGGCCTCTGCTATGGTCTTATGGAATGTCCATTTCCAGGCCAAGATAATACCATTTTTGAAAATTTACCACTGGAATGACTGGCTCGATAACTGAGCCAGGCATCCCAGTGATAAATTTTCAAAAATTATATTCTCTTGGCCTATAAATGGACATTCAATAAGAAAATATTTAAATTTTCTTGACCAAATTTGACCAGTAAATGGTCAAGGTGTTAATTGACCACAAAACTCCCCAACAGAAACCCCTTGTTGGTAGGTCAGTAGCTTTATTAACCACTATAGTCAAGGAATGGTGTAATGAGAATTTAATGATTGTAAATACAAACAAGACAAAATTGTTATTGATCGGATCAAGAATGAAACTTAAAGATTTTAAAGATGTCACCATCCAATATAACACAGATTTAACTGGTAGTACATTCCTTGTAGTGTAGGGAAACATTTGTAAAGAACATCAATTAGTCAGGCTCTTAAAATTACAAAAACGTGCTGCAAGAATCATCCTTTCTGAAAAATTGTGTACACCGCCAAAAATTATATTTGAAAAGCTGAAATGGATGTCAATATATGAGAGCATTAATTACAAAACTTGCTGTACTGTATATAAATCTGTTAGGAATGAAAATCCAGAATACTTATTAAAACTGTTTATAAAGCGCTCAGATTCCCATGATCGTAATCTGTGATCTTTTGAAAATATGCAGTTGCAAATCCCATTAGCTAAAAGTGTACTACATTCCTCTAGTTTTGTTGTAAAAGGGTCCAGATTATGGAATTCCTTAAAAATATCACTTAGAACAGCCTCTTCCTTGACTGATTTCAAATCTCAATATATGGCAGATCAACAAGGAAGATAAAGAACAAAGTATATGCATTAACCCATGAATTCCCAATATCTAATTTTCAATGCTACCATAAACGAAAACCGTTGGGTGTTTTGAGATTAATCCTACTGTAAGCCATTGCTGTTTTAGCAAATTTCAAAATATTCAACAGAATACAATATACTTTTTCAGGAACTTGTAGGTGAAAAAGAGTAAACTGTCTCCCTGCTGAATTTCTGCAGACTACATTTTCCATAGGGTTTAGCTCTGGATATGTTGAATGATTTGAAGATGGCTCATCCTACAGTTGTTGGGAGATAATTAAGCCACCAAAATTTGTGGTCGAGTTGTTTCCGAGATACATTCACTGTCATTCAGCAGGTCTGGAGTTGCTGCCTGTTGAAATTGTGGTCTGGTGGCTTGCAGTATACATATCAGACAGTTAAATCATCGTATAAAAGTAATTCCTATTTTAATCCTCATACTGCTGAGCTATAAAAGTAAATTATTTCATTAAATACAGCATGATAGCTGGTGTTCATTTTGAAAACTGTTTTTCTGTAAGCAAGATACAACAGCTTTGATAAAAAAGTTTTTCAAAATGTACACTTGACTTCAATAACACACTTATTACTATTGTGACATCTTAAGAACAGCACCATAAGGGTTAAAATGTTGTATATTTGTATATTGTGTAAATAAATTTAATGTGTATATTGTATATATCAAAGTTGTGTACATAAATGTAAATAATACTAAGTATAGTCTGAAGGCCCCGGGGAAGACCAGCTACCTGTAACTGATTGGTTTACCTTCGTTAAATAAAGCTTATTATTATTATAAACATACTTACCGTTCAATCACTACTTGCTAAATCAAACCATACGCGCATTTAGCAGAAGCAAGATTTTTATGCTTGCTTTCATGCCCCCATATGCCTATACAACTCATTGCACCCTCAACCAGGCTTCCGGTAGAGTACACTCTCACCATACAGCCTGCATTAGACTGGCACCAGTCTATACTCACTCCTCTAAGACCTAGGTCAAAACGCATGCGCAGAGGAGACTAAGAGTAACATAGAATACTTTCCAAATTTAGATCCAAGAAGGAATAGAGATTCTCAAATCATTCCCATGCGGGGTGGCTGAGACGGGTCGTAGTGATTGAACGGTCAGTATGTTTATAGTGGTTAATAAAACCACAAACCAACCCACAAGGGTGGTCTGTTGGGGGTTGTTATTACACCACAAACACCCATTACCGTTCAATCACTACTTGCTAAACCCGTAGAATTGGTCAGTGCACCGCTTAATAACCCTTGGTTGGTGAAGATTTGAGAATCATAAACAAGGATAAAAATTAAACAACTCATATCCAAATGTTAATAAATTAACATAATAGTGCATCCATAACAAATCAAACAGTGATTAACAAACAAGGAATCGTCAACTCAATGAAATAAACAAAACAAGAGAACATTCTCACCATTTCTGACAGACATACAGACTAGCGAAATTGGTGAGAAGTGCTTGGTAAATGGTCTTTGGCTCGTTTTGCTCTGATCCGTTAAATAGAGAGGTAAAAGCCGATTCAGATTTCCAACCTGCTACTTACATGATGTCGTCCAATGATGAGCCGACGAAAAGAGCGAAGAAGGTAGTCATATCGTGAAAATCGTGCGCCTTACAATGGGCTAAATTGATCTCACCAGGGGAGGCAATCTCATGGCATAATTTAATGGTCTCACAGATCCATCTGGCAACCGAGGCCTTAGAAACTGGTCAAGCTACATCCTCCGCGTACGGGACCGAAAAGTCTGAAGAATCGGAGGATCTTTTAAAATTGGTACAACATTTATAGACACCAGAACTTGTCGGACGGCAAAAAAGATGATAAGGAATTAAGAATAATCAGCTTGGCTGGGAAATGGTTAGACTGGGTCTTCGATAAAAAAACCTCTTCTGGGATATAAAACTAGACCGTCCCCAGATTCAATAAATCTTTCTTTTTCTGCGAAAAGAGCATGAATTTCGGATCTTCTCCTAGCTGAAGCGGCGGCAACAAGGAAAAACAGCCGTAAGAGTCAATAGTTTGAGACTGATAGATCCAATTGGTTCAAAATGGACACCTGCCGATACTAGAAGAATCACGCCCAAATTCCTGGCAGGCAAAGGCTTAGCCACTGGAGGACGAATATTGCCCAAACCTCTAATAAAACCATTGAGAATCTTCAAATCCTTGATATCGGCATTAAAGAGGCAAGTAAGGGAAGAAGCCATGGAAAATCTAAAAAACCTAATGGTGTTAGCTGATAGTTGAAAAGAATCAACAAGATATAAAAATTCTAACACCTGGGAAATAGAAAAAGAATCAGGCAAGAAACCGTGGTTTGAACACCACTCTCCAAAGATTTTAAGATGACCCTTGTAAACTCGACGTGTCGACTCCCTCTTAGAAGAGTCAAGGATTTCCTGAAATCTTGAAGAAAACTTGATCTCAGGGACCGGACACTCGATATTCTCCAAGAGTGAAGATTTCTGAATTTGGATGAAGACACATGCCCCTTACTTGAGAGAGAAGATCTGGGGACACTGGAAGAAGATGAGGAAAGTCTACCAGAAAATCGAGGTCTACGAACCAGATTCTCTTCGGCCAAAAAAGTGGCTACCACAATAATTTCGCAGATCTGCTCACAGACCTTCTTCAGAACCAACGGAATCAAAATTGTTAGTGGGAATGCGAAGGCAAACATTCCTGTCCAGGATTGAGACATGGTATCCACCACCGGAGGCTGACTGTCCGGGAAATGAGACATGAAAGAGGAGATCTGGGTATTCAGACATTCCGCAAAGAGTTATACGTGGGGATGACCCCAATGCTGAAAAATCGTTTGACAACTGACTTCTTTAACTGCCACTCGGAGTGGACAAACTTGCTGGATCTTACCAACTGGTCCCCAAGAATGTTCAGTCTGCCTGTGACATGACTGCCCACTAGAAAAAATATTGATTCTTACGGCACCACAACAGAAAATTCCAAATTTCCATAGAAAGAAGTGAAGACCTTGTTCCTCCCTGTCTGTTGATGTAGGAAACTACCGTGGAATTGGCTGATCGAATCGAGATCTTGAGGCCTCTCACTCGATCAGACCATGAGAGGAGAGCCTTCTTGACACCACACAACTCCAAGATATTGATGAAAAGCAGTTGACTCCTCCAGGCATTCCAGCCTGCTCCCCACCCCTCCTGGGAAGCGTCTGTGAAAATAATCGCCTGAGGAGAGGTCTTGACTAATGGAAAACCTATCGGAAGCAGAGAAAGATCCTTCCAAAAGTCTAAATGAGGGATCAATTGTTCTCTGACGGGAATCTGATGGTAAATAGAATGAACTGACTGCTTCCAGAGGGACATTACTAACATTTGAAAGGGTCTTCTCATAAACACCGCCCAGAGAATGACATTTTCGACGCTGACCATCAAGCCTAGAACCCGGAGAAAAATCTTGTCCTGACTGAGACAGAGGATGTCAGAATATCCATAGCAACAAGATTGCCTCCACCCTTGCCTCTGAAGGAAAGACATGACTGAGACAGAGGATGTCAGAATGTCCATAGCCAACAAGATTGCCTCCACCCTTGCCTCTGAAGGAAAGACAAAGCCCTGAAACAGTTCGAAAGAGATGCCTAGATGGTTGAAAACTTGAAAGGACTAGGCATGACTTTTTGAGAATTTTAATAATCCAACCTAGCCTGCATGACAAACTGCCTACCTCTGGAATAACTCTTGAAAGAGTTGAATATAGAAACTATACTCGAGGAAATAGATGACTAAGGATAAATTGAATGAATTGATAGATGATGAAGAATTCCTACTGCAGCTGAAAACTATGCAGCGGGATTAAATCCTGGATCTAAATTTCATTGTAAAATATTTGTCTACAGACAGCTACATGACTCAAGATATGAACTCTTCCTTTAACAAGAAAGAAAAAGGAAATGAAATTCAGAAATCTTTCAACATAATAAGAGAGACCCAGAAATAGATGTCAGAACAAGGTCAATAAAAATATAAAAGTGATAGAGCAAGAAGTCCCACTCTATCAACAGAAGAAAGAATAATATGAAATCGACATAACATGAAATGTTTCATGCTAAACCCGGGCTTAATTTCTAGAAAATGGTGGCGAGTTAAAAAACCCCAAAATCTCCACGATCAGAGTTAGGCGAGAGATCGCTCCTCTAGCAGAATGAAAATTTGCAAATACATTTGTATGATATTAAATCTGCGCTTACATGTAAGAAGTAAAATATCTAACCGTGATCAAAGATTTGAGATTAAAGGTGAGCTATTAATTGCTCTCCTTAGATGAAAGTTAGGCAAGCTGTGAGAGCGAGTGATAGCTCGCCTAAAAAATGATGCCTTGCTATGTAACCTAAAAAAGGGAATTGCCCCTATAATACTAAAGTAATAATGATCAAAGACTAAGTTACAACTGCGCCAAAATATTGTATTCAGATACAGCCTTGCATGATGCAGAATGTAATTCAACAATCAAAATGTGAGTATGGAAGTCACACAGTTAACCAGGAGCCAGAGGAAGAAGATGTGGCTATAGAGGACTAGAACCTGCGACCACTCAGCACCTACTAAGACCTAGTAAAGAACCTCTATGAGAACAACTAAAAAGATGAAGGAAAATATAATAATAGTTCAAAGAACCTACTACACAGACAAGAAAAAATAAGAGACTTAAGGCTATTAAGAAGATATTAACTTACACGACAGAAAACATGATCTCACACATTCGCCCCACAAGACACAACCAAGGTACAGAAAAAACAACTGAAAACCATCTACTAAGAATGACAAGAAGGAACTGAATAATAAAGAAAAGTCTATCGAAAAAATAAAGCTATGAAATAAACATGCATAAAGACAACTTCAAGGATCAGCACAATAAACTCTGATCTAAGAGAAAAAAACTGAAAACTACCAAAAGATAGAAAGATATCATGAAAAGAATTAAAGGGGAAAAAGGAAGAATCAAGATAAGATGACGACCTACAGCTACGTGAAGTAGAAGGAAAAGAACAAAAAATGTAAATTTACTAGCCAAGAAAAAATGACGCCAAGATGTAAGGAAAAAACAAGCTTTTAAGTAAAAGGATAAAACCAGAGGCTGGCCAAAATTTGAACAATACTAGCGAAAAGGGAAGAAAAACGCTGAAATGACAAGGAAGCGACATGAAACCGGTGCGAAATGACTCGCCGTAACCATGACGACAGAGAAGAAAACTGAGTCACTGAAAAGTAATAGAATCAAGAGAGGGAACCCCGAGAAGAGAATGGATCCAAGAATGATGTCCACAAAAATAAAAAGACACTAAGAAAGGAGAAATAATCCATAACAGGAAAAGAAGAAATAAAAGCCGAGATTTAGAATAAAAAATTATGGTAGAAAAATGGCTACGAATTAACTCCCTTAGGTTAAAATAAATGTCAACCTGCCAACATAAGAGGACAAAGGAGCGTGAGAAAAGGCTGAACAGCTCAAAGACAACTGACCATCGAAAGGCGGATGAAAGAAAACATTACGTATCTAGAGATGATGCGTAGAAACTTAGTCAGAAAGAGAAACAAATAAGTCAATAAATAAACTAAATCTGAAAGAAAAAATTAAATAACGAAGCATGGGAACGTTAAGACTAACTGAAAATACACGCTTGACGGAAGAATACAACTGCCTTATTGGCTGAGTGGTCTATTTAAACCTTTGATAGGCGCATATGAAATAAGCTAAACCAAAGATCCCATACGGGAACCAGTCGAAAGTCTTTAATTACGTTGAAATACTGTTACTGCTAAAGAATAAATGCTGAATGTCTGTATACATTCAAGACTGTCAATGTCTCTGTATGAAGATTTTCAGTCATTAAATATTCTGATTCTTTAAAGCAATTGCGGAAATAAGACTAACATTTAGGCCAGATGACTAGGTCGTAAGAAAACAAACACATGTCCCTGGGACCGTAAGCGACCCTATCCCCGGATGAACGAAAAATGAAAGTGGAAAAGATCTTGGAACCATAAATATGTGAACTGGAAGTCAAGGAAAGACCGGAAATATGTGAACCGGAAGCGGAAGACGGAAACCGACCAGAATCCTGAAGACCTGCAGGTCAGTCAAACCAGAATTCACACGGGAAACGGACGCGCGAAGACCAGAAGTTGAAAACCGGAAATTGACCAGGATCATGCAGACCTGATTGATCAGCAAAACCGGAAGCGGAACTACGAAAACCGCAAGCACCAAGCGGAAGCTGGCCAGGATCATGAAATAACATTCAAATTATCCTCAAAAATAGCAGGAATCGAATCAGGCGACCTACAAACGTTGCACAAAACTGGAACGACAGTGACTTTTACATTGGCAATAGGTGAACCGGACACGTCCGGCACCACCACTTGTGGGTGTTGCCTGGCCCTAAGATTTAGGTGGGTTTGAGAATTTGGTGACCTGCATGAGCCCATCATTCTCTTCTTGTTGTCCTTTTTCCTGGCCTTCGGTGAACTCGCCACCTGTTGCGTAGTGACGGACACGGGTTCCCCCACTTACAGACTTGGCCTTTAGGATTCTGACCGGCTCCTGAATCACTGTCCGCTTTCGCAGCCCGAATGGCCAAAGAAATACGCTCATCCAAAGAATGCGTCAAAACAGTGGCAAATGACTCAAAACAGGCGAAAAGAGCCATAACCGCGTCACTATTCTGACTTTTAGATGGAGGACCTCCCCCCACCCCTTCCACTGCTGCTGGAGCTAATTTAGAAGGGCTAGATACCGATTTGCCCTTTGCAGCAATAGGAAGGGAGCGATCAGGGGCCACCAGCGCTTTCATAACATAATCCTTGAAATAAATCTTTTGTAAAGCTGGCGACCACCCCTTGCAAATACCGCACATAACAAGAGGTGTACATGATGTACACTTAAGGCACACGAGCCCTGCGAATTCAGAGGGGTGATGGTGATCACACTTAGACGACGAACATTTCACCTTGTCTGCTGATTTCAGTGAAATCTATAAGCGAAAAAATAGGAAAAGATGAAACATACAACTTCTGAAATCGCTAGACATCTCTAACAAATGCCTAACAAAGGCAGAGAAAGCACATGCTAGAAAAGGCGAGAAAATTAAGATTTAAAATCATAGTTTTATTTAAGTAAAAATTATAGAAATAAACTTTGAACTCTTCAGATAAAGAGTAAGAGAACCTAGGATTGATACTTTTAGCAATCCCACTTACCGAGTTTTAATGAGTGAATAAATGGATAGGCATAGTTGACTACCACGAAAACTGGTAACAAAGATACAATAGTACAAGTAATCATATAAACCAACAAAGTTACTCTACCACGTAACTTAGATAATAGGGACTTCATTGCAGGCATGATATTAAGAAGTAATCCTCTTAAAATAAATATCTGTGACACAGATGGCAAGCACAAAAAAGCTTAGACCGGCGCAAAACAAACCTTTCTGTTCGCAGAAAAATTTGAAAGTGATTCTATGTTACTCTTAGTCTCCTCTGCACATGCGCCCACATGCACTTTGACCTAGGTCTTAGAGGAGTGAGTATAGACTGGTGCCAGTCTAATGCAGGCTGTATGGTGAGAGTGTACTCTACCAGAAGCCTGGTGAGGGGGCGATGAGTTGGTATAGGCATATGGGGGCATGAAAGCAAGCATAAAAATCCTTTTCTGGTGATAAATGCAGATGGTTTGATTTAGCAAGTAGTGATTGAACGGTAATGGATGTTTATGCTGTAATAACAACTGCTGATTAGTTTGGTGGGCCCCCTCCCCCTCCTAGCATTAATAATGAAAATATCAAAAAACCCTGAATTAAATTAAATGAATTAAATGAGAAACCATGTGATAGTAAATTACAAGAATCTATATATAGACAGCAGTATTGATTAATTCCCTCCCTGCTCAATTTCTACAGACTAGTCATTTTTATGGGGTTTAACTCTGGATCTGGTGAATATTTTGAAAACAATATGACCGAAAGTTGTTGGTGGCTAGGCCACAAACAATTTTCAGTAAAACCTTTTTCAAAATATTCAGTAAGTCCAGAGTTATTGCCCATTGAGATTATTACTCGCTGGCTTGCAGCACTCAGACAGTTAAACCATTGTAACTGGGTTAACCATTTCAGCACTCAAAACAACCATGCAAATAAGTTGTTCAATATCTAGATTTATAATACTGTACAAGGCAAAGAATATTTTCTTAAATATTTTGAAACAAATTTAACTGGACGCTTCTGCTGCCCGAGACACCACCAGATTGAAAATTAGTTTCAAAATAACTAAGAAAATATTCCTTACCATGTAAAATATTTGTTGTACCCGGTCATTACATGGTAGTGGGTGAAATGGCTAAGCAATTCCAAGAAAATCTTTCCACTGGTGTTGTGATCATAATTGGACTCCCATAGCGAAAACCTGAGGGATTATTCTCAGACAAGATTTCACAATCTGTTTCAGAGGCAGCCATTGATTATTTTAACCAAGCCTCTATATTAGCGCATCATACCATGTGATGTAACATGTTCGGCAAATGTTAGATGGCAGCAGGCTTTGAATATATATTTTACGAACAACTTACTAATTTACTAGTATATTTGACGATGATTAGTCTTGTCATGAAGTGTTGAAAGACTATTGTAACAGCCATGTCTGTCTGTCTGTTGGTCAGTTGGAAAGTCAATCGGTCAGTTTTGATCGGTCAGTATGTGTATTTTTAAAAACAATTTTAATGTAAAATGTTGCGAATTAAGGCAGTGAGTAAAATTTTAGTAAATTGCATGATAATATGCTGAAGTAGTAATTCAAGTATGGCATCCACCGTTTCCAATAGTTTGCTTTGAACAACGACTATAGATTTTACATATTACATTAATACTTCCACCGACAAATCCCTGAAAAAGTATTTTTACAATATAAAACTTAATCCATTGAATATTTTGAAATTAATTTGACTGGAAGCCGTATATTAATTTCAAAGTATTCAACAGTTTTCCTGTACAGTAGCCTTGAAAATGAGACATGGGGAATTCATTAGTGAAAGGGTTAATTTGCCAAACGATGATAGATTCAGAATCACTGACAGTAGATTTAAGAATTCATATATGGTATGTATAAAATTATGTTAAAGTAAGTCTCATTTCCTTAAACGTTGCAGGTGAAATCTTTTTAGGAAATAAACAAAATTTTTCTCCCAAAGATAAATGTTAAAACATACATATAAATGTTAAACTAATTTTAAATGTTTTAATGCCAGATGTATGCAGTGTGAATCACTAAGGCTAATTGTTCATGAAAACCAATCAAACATCTTGTTAATTACAACCATATTTAATGGCCTTCTATTCAAATATATGAAAAGCAAATATATATGTGAACTTTTAAAAATAAATTAATGCTTGTCAAAAAAATGATTTCCTCCACCTCTACTGAAATCATTTTCTCCCACACGGTTTGCAGGAAACAAATTTTTTTTTTATGGATGGCCTTACAATAATGAAAAAAAGCATAATTAAATATCTAAAATAAATCCCTGCCTGGGAATTGCTTCATGCCTTAACACTTTAACGGTCAAGCTGCCCAAGACAGGCCTCTTCAGTAATCTTCAGAAATGTCCATCTGCAGGTAAAGAGAAGAGTATTTTTGAAAATTTACCACTGGAATGGTCGGCTCGATAATCGAGCCAGACATTCCACTGCTAATATTTAAAAAATACTCTTCTCTTTATACATGTAGATGGACATTCAAACAGGAAATATCTTGATTTTCTTGACCCAATTTGACCAGTAAAAAGATAATCATCAAGATCAAGAAACCCTATTTCTGTTTAATAAATGTCCATCAGAGGCCTGTATTGACAGCTTGGCCATTAAAGCGTACAAATATCTTTCAATAAGAAATCTGATTGACCTCAATATGCTACAGTGAAATACACATTAGGAAATGAAACAAGCTTAAAGATTTATGCACATTTCCTTATCTCGTCTGTAAATCCCATCTTATTATTAATGAGCTGCTTATCCCTTTATTTCGCACTTATACCAGCCAAAAACAGCTTCTGCAGTGGTCTTGTGAAATGTCCATGTGCAGCCCAGGAGAATATTTTTTAAAACTTACCACTGCAATGATTGGCTCAATAACCAAGCCAGTCATTCCAGTGGTAAATTTTCAAAAACAGTCTTCTCTTGGTCTGTAAATATACGTTTTCTATGAGAAATTGAAATTTTCTTGAACGAATTTGAGGGCTAAAGGGTTAAGCCTGTCGCTGCATATATGTGGATGATGTAGTGTTTTCATGATTTTATCTGCAATGCCATACATTTCGAATAGCTGAGAATACATGTAAATCCTATTTAGAATATTGCTATGTAATTTGGCTGTTTCTATGGTTACAATTAATTGATGCTGCATATAATTATGGTATTAATACAAGATGGTCTACATCCCATGTGTCATGTGTCACGTCCTCTAGTTTGTCCACATATCAAACATCATGTGTGGCAGTGTTGCAAGATAAGGATTTAAAAAAAATAGTATACCCCCTTGATGAATCAAATGTCTACTAAAACCTAACATTATTCTAATTTTTGAAAAGACGAAAAAGTAAACAGCACGCAAAGTAAACAGATCTGATAAATCCTCACTAGCCAAAGCCAGGATAAGCGAGAATATCCCTGGATATCCAGATTCACTTGTTGTCTAGGTTTATCCAAGCTTATCCTCACTCAAAAAGCGTGGACTAAAACCTGGATGTTCAGCCATTTCTAGGGATATCCAGGCTAGTGAGAAAAAATCCTGGACTATTTTTCGCAAGGGCTGTACACATAAGCCATACAAATACCATTTGCCGAAATCTCAAACATAAAATTGTGACGTGTAAGTATCCAAATGCATAAGCATGTTCATATGTTTGAAACGATACATTATAATCTGATTGGCATGGCATTCCATAGTTTCTACTCTTCAAAAACATGACAGGTACCAATGTTCTGGCAAAGTACCAAACGCACTGCATTCTGTGAATGCAACATATTTAGCTGGTGCACCAATGCATCTACAGGAATTTCTGGCAGAGTAGAACGCTCTACTACATAAACAGAATTTCAAAAGAATTGGTTCATGAAGATCATGCTGCAGACGCAATCTAATGAAATGTTGCCTTTCACTTCAAATATCCTCAAAGAGGTTGATGATTGAAACAAATATAGCAGAGAAGATTGTTCCGCTGAACATATCATCAACTGATAGGAATATCAGAGTTCTGTGTGCAGAGCAGACAATAGTTAGAGTTGCTGATCAGCATCTGATAAATGGCAGATATCTCAATCTTAACTCTAACACTCAAGCCGCCCAAAAACGACTACTGCAGTGGTCTCAGAAAATTTTCATTTGCAGACCAAGAGAAGACTATTTTTGAAGCTTTAACACTAGTATGACTGGCTCGATAACCGAGCCAGTTATTTCAGTGGTAAATCTTAAAAAATAATCTTATTTTGGCCTGCAAAATGGAAATTTTCTATGAGAAAATAGAAAATTTCCTAAACAGATTTGTATGCTAAAGGGTTAAACAAACACCAGCGCTGCAAACATTTCTCTCTTTACAGAGCTAATTGGAGGCATGGCTATACAGAAGAACACAGGTGTAGGAGGAGGCGGCATAAGATGATTGTAACTGTTTATCATGTCATAGATGAGAAAGCCAATTTATATTATATACAACTGGCAGATTTTATTATTGCATAATTATGGTGGTGAGTTCCTCTTACTATACACTTGTGTCGGTTTTCTAAGTTAATTACAAACGGAAAGCATGTGTTACCAGAAGGAAAATGTTTGTGGTATATATACAGCCGTAACAAGAATTGATTAGATAGACCACACTATCTAAATATAATGAAATTGAGGGTGTTATGTTTACATAGAATCAGGGTATGGAATTACGAAAACTTGGCACATTAAATTCTCTGGTTTTACTGATCAAAAGCTTATATTATTAGTACAAAATACAAGTTTAATAAATGATTATTTTAAATGAAACTAAGGTTATAATATATATAAATAAAAGCAAATCAGTGAAAAGTAATTTTTGTGGTTGCAATGGTTTGCTGCCCGTTGATATTTGATTTTGAAGCCATAAGTTTGTGTTTCTGTTTGACTGGTGACTTAACTACTATCAAAGAGGCATGCTTTCTCGGCGGCACTTAGAGGCCAAACCCATGCGGATACACATGTATAAACCTTTAATGACCACTCAGGCCAGCCAAAACTGATCTTTACAGTGTTCTTGAGAAATGTCCTTTAAAACGTCAATTTTAAAATGTTATCATTGGAATGACTGGCTCTATAAATTAATACGTCTTTCTAGTGGTCGATTTTCAAAAATAGTCTTAGACTCTTGGCCTGCAAGACAACAGCAGAGGTGGGTCTTGGCAGTCGTCACCATTAAAGGGTAAAGGTGGGCAAGATACACACGTTTCTCTCTGAATATGTCTAAGAATAAGGTCAAAACCATCAGTACAAAATTGCGGGTGTTCAAAGCATAAATTCCATTTAGAAACTTGGCTAGCAAAATAAACTACTTTGACAATCAACCCCAATATTTCCTCCTTGAAAAAACAATTTCCTATTTCGCTCAGCTGGGCAGAAATTCAAAGGCTTCATTTTAAGCGAGAACATGATCTTCAATGTCCACAAGATATTTTTCGATCATTCACTGAGCATGAAAAAGCGTGAATGTATTTGTCAGGCTTCAAGTTGGAGTGCCATGGCTGCCTCATATGACCTGTTTTTTATCTTCAGCGTCAAAGGAAAGAACTCTGTAAAGTTATCTAGAGGAGAATGGGTCAATTGTGCAGGAGTCTCCTAAGAGCAAAGTCAATAGCTGATTCAATTCTTTGCTTGAATAATCACTGAATGAGATTTGTTAGTTCGTTTGACTAGATACATAAGTTAAACCTTTCGCATACAGAAATACAAGAGTCTTTTAAAGGGGAACCTGAGGATTATTTAAAAAAATAACTTGACTTGAACATTAGTAAAATTATATTAAAATCATCAAAAGAATATTCTTTAAAATCAGCAAAAAAAAATTTCAGACAAGTTAAGTGTAAGTATTTATATATAGATATATATATATATATATATATATATATATATATATAGTGTTAACAGATGGTGACGTTTTAATATTTTTCTACATCCATTAACCCTTTCACTGCTAAATTCCAGAAAAATTATATTTTTTATGACGTAAAAACTTATTCTGTTGCATAGTTTAATAAAATATTTTGATTGGAAGCCATTGATGCATAAAGCAGCAATGGCTTCCAGTCAAATTATTTAGAAAATATTCAACAGTTTTCCTGTATGCTTGCCTTGAAAATGAGACATGGTGAATTTATTGATGAAAGGATTTAGGTTACTCATGTAATTCTTGTTCTTATTCTTCTTGGTGGCGTGGACATTTTATTACTTTTTAATACTATTACTCATAGGGTTCTCAACCAATCTCTGTTAAACTTCGCACACATATTCTATACATATGAACATTATCACTGAGCATGATTTTCAATTCACCCCTTTGTGGGTTTTAGTTGACCACACTAAATTTTGAAAAGACTAAAAAAAATTTTAATTGCCACAGCTCTTCGCCATTATGATCAGGTGAGTTAATAATGTGAATTTAATAGGACTATTAATCATTTCATTTCTGAAATCCCAGTATATAACCTTCTATGAATCCATACAATAAAATTGTTTGACTGGAAGTTGTTGTAGCAACACAAGACACCAAATTTATAATCTCTGTGTGAAGCTGCAAAAATTATCTGGAAAACAATTAGCATAACTTTAACAAACACATACGTAGCGACTATACCATATCATAACATCAAAAACTGTATAATTTATGATGATAAGAGCCGCTAATGGGCATTTTCAGTTTTAGCTATGGCCCGCCTATTTCTAGCTAAGCTCCAACTCACACCTTGCTTGTGTTGGGATCGATTGATCCCTGTAGATCGATCCCTGTACTCCTTCCTTGACTATCACTTTCCAGAAAACTATACATGTAAGCTGTTGATTATTTTAAAACTAATCTGACTGGGTGCTGTTGCTGCCTATGGTAACAACAGCGTCCAGTCAAACTAGTTCCAAAATATTCAACAGCACATTTATTAAATAGTAAACACATACAATTCGTACAACGCATAGTCAATCACCAATGATGCGTTCGTGACATACTTATCCAGATCATTCATGACGTCATCCTACATGTCACGTAGCTGATTCCGATGCAATATGATGGATAGATAAACTTGAAAGGTCCATTGTAATCAACTCACCTCTATGACTGAATGGTGTAAGTTTGCTCATGTCATATTCCCGACCTAGCAGCATTGTAGTGGCTGCTAAGCCTCCACTCCTCGCACCTTGAGCTGCCAACATCTCTGGTAATGTCATAACACGCTTACCACAAACTCCACTATTAAAAGAAGCTGCCCGACTTATCATGGCAACATTAGTTGCCAAATGGTATGGGGAAGACTGTTGTGACTTTAGAATTGGCGTTAGCACTTCCACAGTGTGCGTCATTGTATTGAGAGATTCATAAGAAGGATTAGTACTATTGTTAACACTAGGGAGTGAGAGGAAATTTGGCCGACGAGGTGATGATATAGGATCCACATCTGACTGTTCAGGACTTGCTCGTGGTGCCTTGGGACTACATCCTCTACTAGGCATTGACATCATATTATCCACTTGGGCAAAAAAATACAGATGAGGTGGGTGTTTATGAACCGGTGTTGTCTGAGAATGATGTTTTTTCCTATTCCGTTTTCTTCTTAATGATATAGCATTTTCAGGATTAATTTTCCGTTGTCTTTTACCACGATTCTTACAAAAAGCCTTCACAAATTTTCTCCGCGCACGCCGCCAAATATGAGCAATAATTTTAAGTATTTCTGTATAGCAGCCCGCAGGCTCCGAGTTACTGGCAAGTGTGCTGTTTGACTGAAAGCGCTTTCGTTCTTGCATCATGCGTTCAGTCTCACGTTTTTTAGTCTCAGAGAACTGAGTGGCAATCACAACAAGGCAAAGGTTGATCATGAAAAATGATCCGATCTGAAACACATAGTATATATTAACATTTACTTATTTGAATTAACTATTTTGAATTAACATTAATTATTTTAATTTCATTAAAACAATTAAGAGATAAAAAAAATGGCAACACAGCTTGAAAAATCAAATGTCTTGAAGCAGAAAATTATAAATCATAAAGAAGTCGCAACAGAACAGGTCTTGACCCGTTAACATACATATTAGCTAAAAAAAGGCTTAAGCAGTGGTCTTGAGAAATGTTCATTTGCAGACCAAGACAAGATTATTTTTGAAAATTTGCCCCTGGAATGACAGGCTCGTTAACCGAGCCAGTCATTTCAATGGTAAATTTTCAAAAATAGTCTTATCTTGGTCTGTAAATGGACATTTTTCATGAGAAAATTGAAATTTCCTGAACAAATTCGTGGGTTAAAGGTTAATAAACAGGCTGGCCAAAACCCGCCTCTGCAGTGAGCTTGATGAATGACCAGTTGTAGGCCAAGGAAAAATGTTTGAAAACCGATAGCATTCCAGTGGCCAACTTTGAAAAAAATTCTCTTAGCCTGTAAATTAACATTCAGTCAATAAATTTATTTATTTTCTTGACTAATTTTAACCCCTAAAATGCCATTATTGGAGCTCAAAGGGCGTCTTTTACTTATATCAAGCAACCTCATGTCAGCACATTTTGCTAATTCCTTAATACTTTAACCCTCAAAATTTGTTCAAGAAAATTTCAATATTCTCAAAGAAATTGTCCATTTGCACACAGAATTTTTTTTGGAAAATTTCTTACTGGAATGAGGCTTGGGCCACTCACTCCAGTGAAACGTTTCCAAAGTCTTCTCTTGGTCTGCAAATGGACATTTCGCAAGACCCTTGCTGACGTCGCTTTTGGATGGCTTGAGGGTTAAAGGAACATAAAAAGGTGGTCACTTCTTCATCTCAAGGAATCTTCATCTTAAGGAATCTTGGGATTGAATCAAAGGTGGTCACTGCATGTTTTAGCAGATACGTGTACTGAAGTGGACCAGTTAGAGAAGGATCGTTTCTTTCTAAAAGGGTTTTGCTGAAAGCCGTTGCTGTTTTAGACAAGAGCAACATTAATTTTCACAATGGGAAAATAAGATCATATCCAAGATAATGAATTGAATAAGGTATAGAGCACTTGGGCAATAAAACAGTTTATACTGATCTATCTTGCTGCGTACCGGGACTGGTGTTGTCATAATGTATCCGCATCAGGACATCTTCATGATCTACGAGTGTTCCAAGTTGAATGGCTCTGGCTCAGCAATCATACGTTAACCATTTAATAGTCAAACCACTTCAGCTTTCTCATTGATGAATTACCAAATTAAAATCTATTAAAAATTCTGTTGAATATATTGAAACTAATTTGAGTGGGAGGCGTTCTTGCCATTATAAGGCACCAACGGCCTCCAGTCAAACTAGTTTCAAAATATTCAACAGCCCACCTGTATTTTACCTGTGAAATTTAAATTCTGTGAATTTAGGTCTCAAAGTTTTAAATTGATACAACCATAAATAAAAAGGGTGCTAAGTTAGAAATATGTGGATTTTAGCTGCAAATCGAATGAGCTTAGCTGGAAATGGGTGGAGCTTAGCTAGAAGTGGGTGGAGCTTAGCTAGAAGTGGGTGGAGCTGAGTTAGAAATCAATCCGTTTCTTTTTTGGTGGGGTGAGAGCAGAGATAGATCCGTACAGAGCTCATGCATATACCATCCCTATGAGCCTAGTTGTCCCAACCGCCAGTGATATGAGCTCAGTAAATCACAATTGTGCATGTTCTGGCATCACTGACTGTCTGACGCAGACGATCAGCTGCATATTTAGCCTCCAAAAACGATTATAAGAAAATTTACCAAATTTCTTTTTCACGAGTGAGATGACACTTACCTCCCTAACACTCTTGATATACTAGTATATCGGCTCTAAATTAAATATCAGAATTATAAAAAGTTAGGTGCCCCTAATGGGCAGGGGGATGTACACAGTCATGCACATGACAGACCCCACCTACTGCGCATACTGGTACTTCCGTTACTAAATATTGGCTGACATAGAAGCAACTATTCAAATAACCAGGCCTCCGTGGGGTGGAGAGGCCGGGATCCTGTTAGGGAGGTAAGTATGTCATATCACTCGTGAAAAGGAAATTTGGTAAATTTTCTTATTTCACATCATGAGACCATACTTACCTCCCTAACACTCTTGATAAAAGCCAGAATTTGAAAGTAACTTGGTGGGAGGGAGGCAAGGTCCTGAAAACCAGCACACCCTCGAAGAGACTAGCTCTTTGAATTTTCAAGTGATTTAAAACATCTGAAATTGTGTTTGAAAACACAACCAGGAATAGAATTTTGCATCGGATAATCGACTGATGAAGAGAAATTGATCAAAAGGCAAATGCGCTCCCCCACCCTTCTCTTTCTGAGGAAGATTAGGAAAAAACGCTGCTCTAAATGACTAGCACGTTCTCTAATACTTGATGTAAAGTATTACTAGACATTGGAAAAAGAATCTCTGAAAGTACCACAATCAAGAGACATTAACCATCACCATATTAAATAAAAACATGACACCATCTACATGACAAAAAACAAAATGGTCACATATACTGACCTCTGATGTCTTGGGCGCAGAAATCATCTCTTCCCCAACCGGATGAAGAGAATGATACCCGACAATAGTAGGATACACTACCAACAAGTAGTGAGTTGGAAGTGTCACGGAGGTAATGGTTGGTAAAACTTGATTCACAGTGCCACTTGGCTACTGACATAATGTCTTCAATAGAAACACCATTAAATAATGTCGTGGAAGTTACCACACCAAGGACGCTATGAGCCTTGGCTCTATCTACTTGAATTCCAGTGGCTGTCTTATAACAGAATTAAATGCATTCTACTATCCATCTGGAAATAGTGTCTCTTGAAGCCCTACCATGGGGTTCAATATATGACAGCCATAGGGAGCATAAGTCCGTCCGCCAAACCCGAGTTCTTCTCTTGTACTTATTTAAAGCACGGACAGGACACCATGCTTTAGCACCAGGACCATATCTGGTTAAGGCAGGTAAAATAATAGGTTGACACCAATATTTTTAAGATTGATTCTTAGCCAAGAAATTCAATCTCGGTGGAAGCTTACGGCCTTCACCTGTGACTATATAACACACAAGTTCAGCAGACAAGGCATGAATTTCACTTCTGCATCTGGCTGATGCTGCCGCCACTAAAAATACAGCTTTAAGTGTCAATAATTTTATAGAAATAGTACTAAGTGGTTTAAAAGGTTTATCACTCAAATCTTGAAGAACCAGAGAAAAATGCCATGATGGTGTCAGTGGAGGATTTCTCAGTCTGAGATTGCCCATACCTTTGTTAAAAGGATTTAAAACACATACTTCATCACTTCCCCTCTTTGCCAAGCAAGGGATAAGTCATTAATGCTGATTTATATCCAGCAATGGCATCATAGAGGTGCCAGAGAAAATCAGCTACTACCTGAATAGATGCATCCATTAGATTGATACATCTCTTTGAGCACCATTCTACAAATCTGTTGATTTCATAATTATATGCTCTGGAGGTTGACCCCCTTCTGGCTCTGGCCATGAAATTGGCTGCTTGCTCAGAAAAGCCCTCCTTAATCACGGATTTTTTGACAACATCCATGCAGTCAATTGAAACATTGATGGATTGTTGTGAAGGGTCTTGCCCTGGAAGATAATATTGTCCATCAGAGGCAGAGGAACCGGATTGCAGACCAGAAGGTCCAGCAGATCCGTAAACCATGATCGGCTTGGCCAATTCGGGGCGATCAGAAATACTTTGCATTCCTCCTGCTTGATCTTCTGACGAATCCTTGGAATCAGGATTGTTGGAGGGAATGCGTATGCATACATTCCCTTCCAACTGATAGCTAGTGCATCTATTGCGATAGCACTTGGATCTGGAATCGGAGTAACGTACGTCGTCATCTTCGCATTCTTCTTCATTGCGAATAAATCATGTTGGGTTTTCCCCAATGATTGAACAGATGATCCGCCACACATTGATTTAGTTGCCATTCCGTAGGCAGAATGCTCATCCTTCGGCTCAATGAGTCTGCTAACAGATTCAGCCTTCCCGGAATATGAACTGCTTTCAAGGTGATCATATGATCCATACACCAGCAAAGCAGTTTCCATGTCATCATACAGAGACTGGGCGACTTCGTTCCGCCCTGGCGGTTTATGTAACTCACTACTGTTGAGTTGTCTGAACGTATCAACACAAACTTTCCCTCCACTTCTCTTAAGAAGTGTTCCAGGCCTAGAATTACAGACTGTAATTCTAGCACATTGATATGCTCCTTTGACTGATCCAGATTCCAAAGCTCTGATATTGTGGTTTCGTCCAGGCAAGTTCCCCCGTCCCTCCATCGATGCATCCATAAACATCATTACTTGAGGGTGGGGAGGGGTCAGCATGACCCCCACTAGGAGATTCCCTCTCTCCATCCACCAATGAAGGTGATGAATGAGAGGATCCAAAACTTGAATGCGCGAGTCCAGTGATCCTGAATTATGCCTCCACTGAGTCATGAGAAACAGCTGAATCAGCCGCCTGTGCAAGGCCGCCTGAGGAATGACTGGTTCCATTGAAACAATCAGACCTAGCATTCTCAGATAGACTTGTGCTAGAATATAACGACTGCTGCAAATCAAGTGAATGCACGAGTGGGGATTCTCCACTCTCTCCTGGGATGGATAAACATATCTATCTCCAGATCGAAGAAAATACCCAGGTAAACAAACTTCTGGGATGGAGTCAGCTCTGATTTCTGAAAGTTGATTATCCAGCCTAAATCTGTGAGAGTTTTCAAAACTATCTCCACATTTGCTGTCAAACTTTGTGGGGTGTGCTTTAACAACCAGTCGTCTATGTAAGTGTGGGCTGCTATACTCCTGCGGAGGTATGCCGTCATAGCAAGGACCACTCGAGTGAAGACCCTCGGAGCCGTCGAGATGCCGAATGGGAGAACTTTGAATTCCCATTGGCGTCCCTGAAAAGGAAATCTCAGGAACCGACGAAAACTCCTTGCAATGGGAATGTGGAAATAAGCGTCCTTTAGATCTATCAACGCTGTCCACATCCCCTTCTCTAACCCCAACAACACCGATTTTATTGTTTCCATTTTGTGTCTATAAATTTGTTTAGAGGTTTGAGGTTGAGAATTGGTCTCCACCAGCAGTGTTCTTTTTCACAAGAAACACGGTTGAATAGAAGCCCAGGCAATCTTGCGCAGGTTGAATTGCTTCTTTTAGAATTAGAGATTCTATCTCCTCTTCTATGCACAACAGCTTGTCTGGATCTCTTGGAATTTGAGTCCGACCGGTACCAGAGACAGATGCAATGGCAGACCTATTATCCACTCTGGACTGTATCAGTGCGAAAGCCATTGCAAGACTAAGCGGTCCTGAATTAACCGCTCCCACTCCTGAATGTGGAAAGTCAAACGACCTCCCACTGGCGCACCTAGGGTTACCGGGGTGCACATAAATTTTAGAAGTTGGTGTGTCTCTGGTACATGTGACACCTGAGTGGTACCTGTGGTAATGGAAACATTTTTAGAACATCAGGCCTGGTTACCACTCGCCCCGCGCCACGTGCACCACGGTGTGTGCTGCTGGCTGGCTGCGCTTGAAGCGCTGCCTGACGTACAGCATCACGCTGCTGTTGGTGCGGCCGGCGTGGTCTCTGAACCTGGCCGACCTGCTGGCCTCTGACAATGCCAGCACCGCCACGAGCCTACTGCTGTCGAGCAGCCAAGGGCTGAACACGCACATGCTCTCTACGCAACACCTTAAATTGAAAGCGCAGCGCCCTCTGGTTATTCACCAAGTTCACTGTCCCTTGGAGGTGCCGACAACCCTCACCTCCAAAAAGACCAGGGCCCGCCATCGGCGCTTGCAATAAGCGCGATTTGATCTCCTGGGATGGGCACAAGTTGTCTAAGGCAAAGGTGCCCCTCGTCCTCAGTGACTTGGTGACCGACCTAGTCAGGCAGTCCAACACCAGGTTGATCCCATCCTGGATGGCTCGTTTGAGCTGTCACCAGACTAGGCTGTTGGTGCACCGAGGCTGCTACTACCCCTAATAGCAGCTGAGACACGTGAGACAGCACACTAATCGCTGCTCGCGGGCTCTCCTCGGTGTCACGCAAAACGGCATGATTTCCTTGAGGCTAACAACGTTCCGGTGTTGGACTGGCCAGCGCGATTACCGGACCTGTCTTCTATCGAACACGTGTGGGACATTCTTGGCCGTATGGTGTGTGAGAACCATCCACATCTTCACAACGTGCTGGAGCTGGAAGCTGCACTGCTCCAGGAATGGGATGCGATTCCTCTTCGTGACATCAGGTACTTAATTCGAAGCATGAGAAAGCGATGTACGGCGGTGGTTAATGCGCGCGGAGGTTACAACCGGTAGTGACAGTTCAGTGTCATTATTTAAATTGGACCCTTCCGTTGAATGATGCCGTGTTAAAGGCGCAATGCTAGCATTACAGTAACAAGAGACTGTTGTTCAAATTGGAAAATGACATATCAATTAAATAATATATTTGAATCAATTTATTGTTTTTGTTAAATAACATTTATACAGTAATATTCTCAGTGTTGCTAAACTTTTTTGGTTCAGTATATATCCGAGAACCCATGCACACACAAGAGAGAATACAGTGCAATAATGCTGGCAGCAAAAATTGTTAAATATTTTCAAATAATTAGGTGCTATAACTAATAAACTCCCTTATCCTGAGCATAGGCAAACCATCCTCTTGTGCAGAAGAACACGTCCATCCATCCGCCGAGACTTTATCATTTGAAGTCTGATGAAGGGGATGGGACAAAAGGAGGGAGATATTTTTCCGTCCTATTTCTCCAACCCTTAAAAATATCATAATGTAAGTCAGAAAAAGAGACGTGATCAACCTCTGAGTGAAGAACAGGAGCTCTTACCATTCATAGGTGATCCTGTGGACACAAAGAACCAAGGGATTAGTAGACCTAGGCACTGGCAGAATTTAACAAGGATTCCCAGCGCCTAAAAACGCCAAGTCGGCCGCAAACAAAAACCGGTAACATATAAAAGTTGCAAGTCTTAATTAATATATGGAACAATATCACCTTAACGGATGATGAGGAGGACTCCTCTGATGATTTTGTATCAGCCATTATGAAAAATGCTGATATAAATAGATTGAAAATTCTCAAAACAGAGCTTAGAATGTTTTCCCAATGTTGATTGTTAGCCAATATATTAGAAAAAGGAAGTACCAGTATGCGCATGTGCAGTAGGTGGGGTCTGTCATGTGCATGACTGTATACATCGCCCTGCCCATTAGGGGCACCTAACTTTTTATAATTCTTAGGGAGGGGAGGTAAGTATGTTCTCATATGAAAAATTGTCTTTTGGTAATTGGAAGAGATATTATTACTATTAGACCAGAGACAAATTTATCTATTTTTATCACAAATAAAACTATTGGCTATATTGATCTGATAATTTAGTCGACAAGGTAATAGAATTTGTACTGGTCAAAAACCAATTATTTTGAAGATTATAGATCGGGCGAGAAAATACTGAACTCTAAAATTCTGCCGTTGAGACGGTTATGAGTGCTCTACGTCTATACTAATTCTATGGGTGACAGGGATATAAAAAGGGGACACATTATCATAGTCCAGAACAGAAACAATACTTACCACAATTAAAGATACAAAGTACATCCAATCCCAGAATGAATGAGCATCCTGGACATAGTACATTATATTCACCCAACTTTCTAAGCTGATCACCTGCAGACAAAAAAAATAAATAAAAATAAATATATTATTAGTATTCAAGTGAAGATTTAACATCAGCATATCTTGACTTAATATATACATACATGTAAAATAAATCATTATAGATGCAAAAGCAAGATTAGATTAGGAAATTATGTCTTGTTTCACCATCATAAAGAAAAGAATTGCGAGTTTTTTTATGATGTAGGGATTAGTCTGTTGAATACCGTACCTTGAAACTTATTTGACCGGAAGCTGTCAATGGCAGCAACACGTTACAGTCAAATTAGTTTCAAAATATTCAACAGCCTTCCCGCATAGTTGTCTTGAAATTGAGACAGTGGAAGTTTGACTATTTAATTAATCAAATTTCCTTATTAGATTTTAATCACTTTATGCCAACAATAAATCCATGACAACAAAATTTAATTAATTATCTGCCTCACACATTCAATTTTCAAATCCTGATTCACAGCTATTTCTCAATCAAATGGCAAATGTTTATAAACATGTAATGTTCGTAGAAAATGTTGTTGTTGTGTATTTTCCAAAATAATTAATATTTTATTTTAAAATATTCTTAATTGGACATATACTGCATATAGATTCATTGGTGTTATTCAAGAACAATTTGTTTATGTATCTTTGCGTATATATTGCATGTTTGCACATTGTGCTTAAACTATGACAAGAAAATCTGATTACTGTATGTCAATGTTCTCAAGCCCATATTCCTTCCCACATTATGTCATATGGACGCTTTTTGACGTCATAGCAGACAAAAATAACCCATTTTCGTAGGACATCAAAACAGATGACCGAAAGGGTTTATGGAGACTGATACCCGGCTCCAAATTTTCGGCAATAGTAATTCAACAGGGAACCGGGTACCAATGAACTATAGTTAACTATTTAAATGACAGAGTAATATTTATTTGAATAGAATAATCGACCTTTCCCCTTCCATCATATGACGTCATAATTAACTATGTGACGTGTAAAATTATATCATAATCAATGACATCATGAATGACATAGATAAGTACGTCACAAAGGTATAATTGAAGACAGACTTACTACTATTTAATAAACATTCTGTTGACCATTTTGAAACTATGATTTGACTGAGATAAGCAGCAACAGCATCAAGTCAAATTAGTTTCGAAATATTCAACAACTTACCTGTATAGTTTTCTGGAAATTGAGATTCAGAGAGTGCATAGATCGATTGATCCTAACACGGGCAAAGAGTGGATGGGGTTTAGCTAGAGATGGGTGGGGCATAGCTAAAACTGGATTCCTCCATTGTCAAGTTCCATCCAGAAATTTGTAGTGGACATGGCATGTAGCAGGGTAAAATCTATGAGACAGACATTCTGTTCCACTCCTAGAATCAACTAAATCCAGTGTCAAACATACAATGGAGGAAGCCAGTTTTAGCTTTGTCACGCCCATCTCTAGCTAAGCTTCAATCACACTTTGCCTGTGTTGGGATCAATCGAACCCTGCACGCTCTGAATCTCAATTTCCAGAAAGCTATACAGGTAAGCTGTTGAATAGTTTGAAACCAATTTGACTGGGTGCTTTGCTGCCAGTGACCAGTCAAATTAGTTTATAAAATATGCAACACCATGTTTATTAAACATAGGCAGATAAATTTATGGGAAAAACCCTTAACCACCACCACACCCCCCCCCCCCTCCCCAAAGTCTAACAAAATGTTTGTCAGTGTTTTTTTAAACTTATTGGATGTAGTGAATGGCCGGAAAAAAGTCTACCAAAATCTGACCCCCGGAAAGCGGATAAAACTGGGTCACATCCAAGATGGCCGCCACTGATCTTGAAAATAAAGAAAATGGCTATAACTTCTTCTTATGTGTAAACCAATAATTTATGTCTACTCTAGGGTTTTAAGGGTCAAGGAATTCATTGGCACACATGGAATATCGATTTAGCCCTATCGAATCCGTAAATCCAAGATGGCGGTCAATATGGCAGCCTACAATCAGGATCGTATACCATGTGTTTCGTACAAATCCTATAGGAAGCCAAAGGTCAAAACATAAAGACTATGCAAACTAGGGGCTGGTTTGTCAATGTGGCCATGCCATAGTACAAGTAGTCAGACCATGGGGTGTTATTGCACCATTACAGATTGGACTAGCCGTGCAAGTACATTATCTGTATTGGTCCAGATTCCTTGTGGACACTCTTTTTGAGATGGGGTATAGCTCGTCGTATGGTGAAGTGCCCCGTTTTGAAAAAAATGCTGCAAGCTGTGTCACACTAGATTTTCTAGTTGAAGACACAGATCTACTGGACTTGTCATTGTTATTTTCTGGTGACAATGTTGATCACAATATTCTTACAATTGACAGTACAGGTACATTTCATGGGATGGGCACGATTGCCGCGTTGACCCCTGGTAGGAAACTAAGCCTTCTTGTCAGTAGACAAACAATTTCAGAACTGAACATTGTAAAAATGTCCACAGTTGATATTATAGAGTACCGCTTCGCCACCCATGCTCTTCGAAACATCATGTTTAAAGGACTTCCATGTCTCCAAGATTGTGACATGAGAGTTGATATCTTATGGGAGCTATCATTCCATTTCATACAACCTGTTCTGAATTGGCAGGGGATGATGCTTAGGGACATATGCATCCCGACCCATCTTCCATTCTGTATTTTCCCATGATCGACATGTACCCTGGTGACAAAACTTGCATTTTGTCCACATTAGATATCCTCAGCAACATGGCATTCAGACACCATGTCTCCACCCCCCCCCCCCCACACCCCTGATAACATCTGACCAGACCCTGTACTTAAAAGCTGCTGACCATCAGTGCTGTGCCACAGAATAGTCACTTGAAAGAAATAGTACTAATGCTAGGTAATTTCCACTTGTTCATGAATCTGCTTGGAGCAATAGGTACACTGATGGAGGGCACAGGACTATAAAATATTCTGGAAGTAGTATACAGTGAAAATGCAGTAGTGCATATGATGACTCGAGGGCGTTTCCGTCGACATCTGCAGGTGGACAAGTGTCTTAATGAAATGACTGTAAAATCTGTGGGAAAATCCTGAATTCGCTTCCCTAGTAGAGGAGACAGAGAATGTATTCATCCTTATTGAAGGGTGACATCACTCTAACATCCCATACAGCAGCTAGGATCAGCAAGGACCTTGACAAAAAGAAAGCTGAACTTAGTATGCAATCCAAAACGAGTCAATTGTGGCTAGGTTATCAGCAGATGCTTGGTACTGCACGAGCACTGGGTCTTGAGTGAATCACTTGCGTGCTGTTGCTGATGCCTTGCCAATATTTGCTGCAGCAGGACATTATAACTACTTGAAGTCTGCATATCTCTACATCCAAGAAATGAGTCAACTGGAGAACAAACACCCAGATGTCTACAGGAAGTTTCAAGATGGCTTCCATATAATTCGTCGAACAAATCAGTTTTGGGCAGGCCTCAGTTGCGATCTAGTCATTGAGCAAACACTTAGGAGGTCAGTAAAAAGCACAGGCGGCTTGACTCATGGCAGTAAGATGATGGAAGAACAGTGAGCATTGTGGACAATGTCAGCCCCTATAATGTCTGAGTTCAACATTGCTATGCAGGAGTTCAATGATCTCGCATACACCACAAGCGAACAACACACAGATTCAACTGACGCAAGGATTGAAAGGGATGCATCAGACCTTTCGAATATAAGCACAAAGCTAACTTCATGTTCACCTTTCTCCTCTGACCCTGCATTGAGAAACATAATCAATGGTATAGTGGAAAAAGAAGACATCAATGTACATGAATACAAGTCCGTTGGAAGAAATATCGTTGACAGAATGATTGGACAACCAGTATTTTCATTCTCTTTTAAGAGGAAAGAGAAAGCTAAGACCCTGGGAAGTTCATCTGCTGTGAAGGTTGCTCCTGACAGAACCATTGATTCGAACCTACTGTTCCAGCGATTCCTTGTGGTTTACAGGACAAGAGATCTGTCTCTCGAGGAGGTGATGAGATACGAGCTGAGTTCATATCCGCCATCCCTTTTCGAGGACAATAACATCTTGAGAAAGGCTGACAAGCCTCAACTTGTCCAAGCCATCACTGACCACTGTAACAAGATGCCATCAAGTGAAGCAACATCAGACACCATCCGCAGACTGAAAGATATGTGCTTGATGGAGGCTCCTTACTGCACAAACTGAAGTGGGTAAGAGGTGATACCTACGGTAAAATAGCCAAGGCATATGCCGACTTTACAAGTAAGCACAATGGGGCAGCAACTGTTGTGTTTGACGATTATGAGGTAGGTCCTTCGATCATGGATAACACACACCAGAGACGGGGACAAACCATTATTTATCCGATTGTGAACTTCACCAGTGAAACTTAGTTTGAAGGAAAGAAGGAAGAATTCCTATCAAGGGGAACTAATAAGCAGCAACTAATCAGTTTAATAAGTGGCAAGCTGAAGAGAGTGGGTTGTATGGTCATTCAGGCAGAAGAGGACGCTGATGTGAACATTGCTAAGGCTACGGTTGATACAGCATCTAGGCATTCGCCACTCTAATTGGAGAGGAGACTGACCTGTTGATTCTTCTTCTCCATTACACTCCAGCAGATGGGAAACCACTCTATTGTAGATCGGACAATCAGTCAAGAGGTATTCTAAAAGTGTACAACATCAATTGGATAAAGGGTCTTCTTGGCAGTGAGTTGTGTACACAAATGTTATTTTCGCATGGATTCACAGGATGTGATTCAACGTCTCGTGTTTATGGTGTTGGAAAGAAATCCGCCTTCCAAAAGCTTGGAGCAGTCCTCCAGTTCTGTGCAAATGCATTCATTTTACACGCAAAGACCGCACTGACATAATAAACTTTGGCAGCCAACCGATGGCTGTTATTTTTGGTGGAAAGAGCACCTGCTCTCTGGGTGGCCTTGCGTTATGACATATTTACTAAGAAAGTCATTTGCGCTCAATCATTCATTACACCTGAACGTCTCCCACCAAATGAATCTTCCACCAAATTCCATTGTCTCAGGGTGTAGCATCAGACCATGACTAGGATGGGGATGGAGTGGCATTGATCCTTTGGACTGGGGTTGGAGACTTGCAGACAATCAACTTGTACCCATAATGTCTGATTTGAATGCTGCACCAGACACTCTACTGGAAATGGTACAGTGCAATTGCACAACTTGTTGCAGTTGCAGAAGAAACAGGCTTCCCTGTAGTTCTGCATGTGGATCATGCCAACTTACGTCTTGTGCCAATCAGGCCAACCAGGTTTCTGAGGACCTAGAGGACAGTTATGAGGAGAAAAACTGAGATTGTGAGTTTAGCCTTCCAGACATGGGTTCAGCTATTAATATCAACTAATTATAATGTCCATAAAGGAACTCTAGCTGGTCAATTAATTAGATACATCTGAAGTGCATTCTACTGATACATCTGTAATTTTGTGCCCATTGTCTACGTCAATCATATATTTATTATTAGTACTTTCATTTCACTATTTTTTGCTGGCTGCCATCCTGGATTTGTGTTTTTTGTTGGTTTTTATTGATCGGGTTGGAATTTTATTGGCACCAGTGAATTGCTTACCCCATGGAAAACCATGGTGGAGAAACAAGAATTACAGTTCTATCACAAAAATTGAGGAAGTTATAACTATTTTAGTGATTTTAAGGGCCTGTGGCGGCCATCTTGTAACTGACCTAGTTTTAACACACTTACGGGGGGTCAGATTTTGGTAGACATTTTTGTTGTCTTTCCCCACATCCAGTAGGGCCAAAAACCATTGACAGACCTTTTGTTAGAATTTTTGCGGGTCGAATGGCATAGTGACCCGCCTAATAGTAAAGATATACAATTTGTACAACCTGACAGCCTATTAAGCATTTAAGACTGACTAAATGAAGTCATTCATGATGTAATTGATTATGACATCAGCCTACATATCACGTTGTTGATTAAGACATCATGTTTGATAAAAAAAATGGATACCTCCATTGCTGCAAAGGTGAATAGCTGACAACCATGAAGTTAAAGTATAATTAACCTAAGAAAAGACTATCAGCTTTAAGCAAATGTAATATGCTTTCATGTGACGTATGTGATGTTAATTTGACATGTCAGAACAGCCCCGATGAACTGCACTTACTCATAGGGCATGACATGTACTACACTATTATTATGCTATGGTCAATAGCGATACTAATCCTTGCTTCATTCCTACCAGTACTGTCAACATTAATCATACAACTTATCATTATTATAATACCAGGGGCATGTACTGTAATTGTTCAGTGACCTGATCATGTTGTTATTAGTATAATTGTGAATGAAGGTTTCGAGCATAGCCATTCTGCTATTAGACCAGCCTTATCAATAATTCCACTTCAAAGCAATCAGCATCAAGATAATTAACTTTCAGCTAATTGTAGATAATTATACATAAGCTCAATATATTCATTAGTATCTTTGAGGTAGTTGTAGCGAGTCTTTAGTAAGACCCATTCCGAAACAAGAGGAGAGCTATGCAAGCCAATGCCACCATTAATGTCGCACTGGCTATATTTACGTAATGCAATCATTAGCTTTCTGCCAACTATGCTTAACAAATTTGAATCACTGCTGTTCTTACCATTGGTAGTAACAACTTTCATTCAAAGCAATTACAAAATATTCAGCAGGGTTTATCATTAACTTCATCGAGAGAGAAAAATATCTTTAAAATTCAGGATGAGAACAGGTGAACCGACATTCGATCAAACCATGTATACATAATTCATTATGTTTGAGCACAGTCATGCATTTTCACTTTATCATTACTAGGAAAGAACATCAGATTGAGACGACAAGAACAATTACCTCTGCGCGGAAAGCCAACAAAACTCTGTGTCCGGGCAGATATCGACACAAAAGCTTGATTAAACGTATACAATATTAATACGTTTGTTCGTGAATACCAGACAAAATGTAGTTCAAGTTATAAATCTCTAACTGGACCAATTTCTTTTTTTATTTATTATTTATTGCTTCAGACTGCGTTCGAAAAAGAAAATATATAAAGAATGTGACGATTTTGGGGAGCGATACAGGACAGTTTCCAAAGAAAATGATTCTTAACTCGTTGAACCCAAAAGTGTGGATAGGAAAAATCATCTGTAATGTACGAAATACTCTGTTAGATATTTTGCTACTAATTTGACTAAAATCTATTAGTACCAATCAAACTATATTCAACATATTTAACAGCTTACATGTACCTATGTTTATTACTGTTTGAAGATTAAGATTCGAGCAATATATAGGTCAAATGCTTAATCCTTTCAATGACTAAAGCTCATCAAAAATAACAAAATATTTGCAAATTTAATGTCCATTTGCAGGCCAAGAGAAGACAATTTTTGAAATTTTACTATTGGACTGACTGTAAGCTAACATCAACAACTGCCTTTAACACTCATATCAGCCAAAAAAGGCTTCTGCCAGTCATTTGCCAGTAGAGGGGCAGTAGCCGAGTGGTTAGCGAGTCGAGCTCGTGACTCTAATGTCATGGGATCGATTCCCGGCCGGGCTGCGGCGTTGTGTCCTTGAGCAAGACACTTCACTCTGCGTTGTTCCAGTTCACCTGTCTGTAAAATAGGTACCTGTGAGGGCAGTGTCGGCAATGTGGAATGTCAAAGCCTCTGAGCGCCTATAAAACGGCAGCCGGGCTGTATGCTCCCAAAAGGGAGTTGAGATTGTCAAGGAGTGAAATGGGCCCAATGACCAGGGGGTAAAGTTGGAAAGTCGGCTGAGCACGCAAGTGGAAGCAGACTATAAACCTGACCTATACCTATACCTATATATATTTGTGGTAATCTTTCAAACATAGTCTTCTTTTGGTCTGCAAATGGACATTTTTAATGGTAAAATTGAATTTTTTTAATATTTGAGGGTTAAAGGGTTAACACTATTTCTAAAATTAACACTGCTCCCTTATCCAAAGAAAACGGAACGAAATTTAGAAATCTTGTAAAAATAGTGGCAATACAACTTTTTAGTCACAAGTTACACATTACCACCTACAAGCCCATAAGGGAGGAACTTGAAAGTCTTGAATGTCTCCCTGAAAGTCTATATGCACATGACTAACTTAACATACCTGAAATATAGCGACCCAAGCTAATCCTATATTATCAAATGAAATAGCTCCTTGAAACGGGTTCCGTTCGCCTGCCTCGCAGACTGTGTAATACATATTCCAGTTGACACACGAGTCATTGGTGGGTGTATTATTGCTAAACTCCTTGGCACTTGCATTGCACTGAATGCCCTCATAGTCATACTGGGGAAGATTTGTACATGATTTCATGCCAGAATCACCGACACGAGTACATATATAATCAAACTTCAGTGGCTTGTAAAACGCACCCAAATTATAACTGAAAAACAAAGAGAAAAAACACTTTACAATATTGAGTATTATATTTGCTAATATTCCTGTTCCAGTTATCACAAAATGAAGCAGGTTATGAATTCAAAATAAAAGCAGTATATAGTTCAGGGGCCGATGTAATGGACCTTTCCACGTTTATCCATCCATCATATGACATCATAATCACCTATGTGACATGTAGAATGACATCATAATCAATGACGTCCTAATGATGTTATGAATGACGTAGATTAGTACGTCACGAATGCAAAATTGAAGATGGACTATGCGATGTTGTACGAATTATATGTCTTTACCATTAAATAAATATTCTGTTGAAAATTTTGAAACTAATTTGACTGGCCGCTGCAACAGCACCCAGTCAAATATAGTTAACAAATATTCAACAGCTTGCCTGTATAGTCTTCAGGAAATTGATAGTCAGGGCATTCGGGGATCGATCAATCCCAACACAGCGAAATGTGGGTGGAGCTTAGCTAGAGGTGGGTGGGGCATAGCTAAAACTGAAAAGGTCCATTCCATGGGCCTTGCATGTTACCACCAGGCAGCAGCTTGGATCCTTTTTAGTGGTCTATTCCAATGTTCCAATGTAGAAAAATGTTGCTGCCATTATTTCTGTGATTTTATGAAACTGTGAATATATTTCAGTTAGTAATTTAGTAAGTCAAACCCGTCTATTATGGACACCTCGTAGACCGTAAAAGTGGTCACAAAAGACAGGTTGTCTGTGACTTACTACAAGTCAGTTCCATAGAGGAAATGGCATTCGTGGCCGCAAGCTCATGGTTATTTAAGAGATGTGGTCTTATGACCATCAGTCTCCAAGAACCATCATGTTATGGCCCATAAAGCATGTGTCCGCTATAGACAGGTTTCACCTCTCTGTAATGAGTATGTATGGGTTGGATAATTCTGTTATTTATTAACTAATATACACCAGATTCGACAAATCCATTGTCACCACCCATGTGGCATTTGTATGGTAACCACACAATGGCCTTAAAACACAAAATTTGAGAGTAATGGTGCTTTGAAATTGTTGTAAGGGAATGTCTGATGAGCATAACACATGGTTGGAAAATTCTGTTGTATTTAGTGACACTGACTTCTAACATAAAAAATAAACACAATTTATATAACTATAATTTTATCATTGTGGCATAGTTTCTTCATACAATAGCCATATCTAAATGTTTCCAATTGAAATCAATCAGCTACACATAGGCCCAATGTGTTCATGTCTGACATGTAGACGGTGTCTCTTACAACTTACGTGAAATAAACTACAATGCATTATTGCTCAAATAAGCAGTAAAGTAAAATGTGAATTTAAATGTACTTATAATTAATTTTTAGTTGTTTCCTAGCCATGGATGATGCTATGTTTATGGGTGATGTACTTAAACTTCTCATGTACCAATAAATGTTCAGCAGTGTGCTTGCGAAATTAGATATATGTTGGTTTATGTGCACTTTCACTAACTTGTATTGTCGAGAAACACATTGGACTTGAAACTGTTCGACATCATAGTTCTAGAATGTAGTCCCCAATAGATTTAACTAATGTGGCATTTACAGCTATTGCAAGTTAGTTCTTGAAAGTACATATAATCCAAGTACTATCATTATTCTTGGTCCGCAAAAAACATGAAGAAATGTATGTGCTATATCTCAAATCAAATGTTATGTTTAACTGAAAACATGCAAATGAGCAGGCTGGCTACACTGCTGAAGTACTGTTGCTCTGCACATAGCAAAGAGGATAGAGAAATGTTCAGACATGTTCACATGCCTGTGACCACCACCAACTGTCAGATGATAAAACCCGCTCGCCGGAAAAATGATATACAAGCTTTTAAATATGTCATTTAACCTAAGGCTTGCAACTTAATTTATGAGTAGGCAAAGCAGCTCCACAATTTCATGACAAAGTAAGTGATGTGGAACAGGTGCATTCCTAGGTAATCCTAGCATAGTGTCCCATGTTGAAGCTCAATAGTTATTCTTCCAGGAGTAGAGAATTTGTGGTAACGTCAAGCTGTGGGATAGCATGAAATGCCTCAAGTTCTGAAACTGGACTGACCTGCGTAAGAAAGCCTAACTTAAGTGCAACACAGCAGCGATTCAACTTAATTAAACTACAGTTCTGTTTTTTAAGCCGACGATAATTGCTAGAAAAGAACAGTATTTTGGTTTCTAGACTGTGACCTGATTACAAATTCAACATCAATTTCATGTTCATGAACCTGAACATGAACCATATTGCCTTGTAAGACGAGAATGGTATTATTCATTGAGGAGCTATCCGAATGCATCGCAGTTTATGAAGCTTTCCAGGTGTCTATGAGTGGTATTGATTGAAGGCAGTTGTACAGGGATTGATAAGACTTGTGGAATTTAGGAGACATGAAGTAACACAGGTGACACTTTTGCAGTGCCCTGATGCTGAATTGGACAAGTAGACTGGTACTAGAGCAATCTTTGAGAAAACCACAAATAGATATTGATCAAGGATAACAAAAGATGTGCTTCTCGCCATGATGACGTAGTTCTTCATGATTCAGTACCAATAATAGGAATAAATTCCTAGCCAGCAAGAAAATGGGTTGGTCTCACACAATTCTTATGGTAAGCGTATGGAGTTCGGCAAGAAGCCAGTTGTGACTGTCACGCATAAGGGCGTTCTGACAAACTCCAGTAATTATAAAGCTACCATATGTGTAAGCAGAGGCTAGACAGGTGCACTGATGATATTTCAAGCTCTAAAAGCCAATTTAGCTCTATCCTGACAAAACGGTTGACTTCGTCACCCAGAACACTGACTGGTGAGTCATCCTTCTTAGTCTACAGCCTTAACTTGGTTCCATCACATAAATAGTCAATGGCACAAGTGCCAATCAGAGGTTTATTTCTACAACCTATGAATGACAGTTGTCTCAGTGATGGTCTTTGCTTTATCATGATTCTGTGCAACAAGAGGCCCAAGGGGCCTGTATCGCTCACCTGCATCATAGGCATTTCAACCAGAAAGGCCATCAACAATAAGTAGAACCCTACAGAGTTGAGCAGAATTATAACAAGAAAACAGAAGCCATGTTTCTTTATGTATCAACTACTTTTGAACAAAACTTAATGGCCCTTAGTCCCTTATCATATCTCCCAAATTTCGGACCAATCCGTTCAACGATTCTGGATATGAAGTTGTTTTCGCTAAAACTAGGTCATCCAAGATGGCCACCAAGCCAATGGACCAATCAGGTTCTCTTGAACAAATTGGTTCTCCTCCTGCATTAGATGATGTTTCATGAGTTTTGAATCAACCCCCAAGCCATTTCGGAGATTTCTAACAAGAGGCCCAAGGGGCCAGTATCGCTCACCTGGACAATAGGCATTTCAACTAGAATGCTCTTTATCAACAAGATGGCCAGCAAACCATTTATCCGACAGTTTCGAAAATTGCAAATTTGAGATCAGAATACCCAAAAACACATAAAAACAATTTCGGCATCAAAATCCATCAAATAAAAAAATCCAATATGGCCACCAAACATGCTATATTTTGATTGGCCCATGGCGGCCATGTTTTTTGACGGATCAACTTGTCTTAAACCTTAGTGGCCCTTAGGCCCTAATCATATCTGCAATATTTTGGCCCGATCCCTTCAGCGCTTCTGGAGAATAAGTCATTTTCACTACAACTAGGTCAACCAAGATGGCCACCGAACCATTTGACCAATCAAGTTCCCTTGCCATAAATCATATTTCATGAGGTTTGCATCAATCCCCCAAGCCGTTTCGGAGAAGATTTTTAAAGACATTTCCTAAAATCGGCCTAAATCCAAGATGGTTGCCGGACAAATTGGCCGATTGGGTTCACTTGAACAAACTTAGATCTCTATGCCCTATGAATGCTTCCTCCCAAATATAATTGAAATCGGCCCAGTGGTTCTTGAGAAGTCGTTTAAAGAATTCCCAATTGCTTTACTATGGGCCCATTGCTTTACTATGGGAGCCTTTGGCGGGAAAACAAACCAAGATGGCACCCAACGCGTTTATCCGACAGTCTCGAAAGTGGCATATTTGAACTCGCCACACTGACAAGCATATATAAAGCAATTTTCGCCATCAAAATACATCAAATACAAAAAAGCCAATATGACCAACAAACGCTAAATTTTGATTGGTTGATGGCGGTCACGTACAAACTTTCCTTGAACAAACTTGAATGGAACTTGGCCCTTAAGCATATTTACCAAATTTCAGACCTATCCCTTCAGCGGTTCAGGAGAAGTAATTTTCGCGAAAACTAGGTCATCCAAGATGGCCGCCAGGCAAATCAGGATGCCTTGAACAAACTTGGGTCTACCGTTGCAATAGATGATGTGTTATGAGTTTTGAATCAATTCCTCAAGCAGTTTCGGAGAAGACTTTAAAGTACTAAAAATCGGCTATTTTGGCCGGTGGCCATCTTGGATTTTGGCCGATCGGCTTCATTTGAAAAAACTTGAATCTCTATACCATAGGGATGCTTCCTGCTAAATATAATTGAAATCGGCCCAGTGGTTCGTGAGAAGAAGTCGTTTTAAAGGAAAAATTGACGGACGGATGGACGACAGACAGACATACGACGGACGGTCGCCACGACATAAGCTCACTTGGCCTTTCAGGCCAGGTGAGCTAAAAATTGCCTGGTTTAGCCGGTGGCCATCTTGGATTTTGGCCGATCAGCTCCGTTTGAACAAACTTAGACCTCTATGCCCTAAGGCTGCATTCTGCTAAATATAATTGAAATCGGCCCAGTGGTTCTTATAATTCCCCATTGCTTTATTATGGGCCCATTGCTTTACTATGGGAGCCTATGGCGGGAAAACAAACCAAGATGGCAGTCAAATCATTTATCCAACCGTCTCGAAAGTGTCATATTTGAACTCACCACCCTGATAAGCATATATAGACCAATTTTTGCCATTAAAATACATCAAATACAAAAAAAACAATATGACCATCAAATGCTAAATTTTGATTGGTTGATGCCGGCCATGTTTTTTAACATACGAAATTGCTTTGAACAAATTTGAATGGCCCCTGGTCCCTAAGCATATTTAATAAATTTTGGCTCTATCCCTTCAGCGGTTCGGTAGAAGTCGTTTTTCATGAAAACTAGGTCATCCAAGATGGTCGCCAAGCAAATCGGCCAATCAGGTTGCCTTGAACAAACTTGGTCTACAATTGCCACAGATGATGTGTTATGAATTATGAATCAATTCCTCCAGCGGTTTTGGAGAAGATTTTTTAAAGTGTTTCTAAAAATCAGCCATTTTGGCCGGCGGCCATCTTGGATTTTGACCGATCCGCTTCGTTTGAACAAACTTAGATCTCTATAACCCGTGACGCAGATACCGCCATCTTTGTTTACTCCGTATCGTGCGCATTGCACTATGGGACTGTTTGGGGGCAGTCGATCGTGCGGGCATAAACAAATGCACGTGAATGTATGGTTTTATGCTCATATCAGCCAAAAATGACTTCTGCAGTGGTCTTGAGAAATGTCTATTTGCAGACCAAGGGAAGAATATTTTTGGCAATTTACAATTGGTAAATTTTCAAAAATGGTCTTGTCTTGGTCTGCAAATGGACATTTTCTTTGAGAATTTGAGGGTTAAAGGGTTAAACAGAATTGGGCTTCTCCGAAAATCTCCCTTGCCCCACCCATGCAGCTTATGGCCCCGGCCTGGATTCATGAAACATACTTAAGCATAGGAACATGCATAATGATTAAGTGTAACTAACAAATGTAGCATTGTGTTTGGGCCATAGCTGATTGTCTACTTTACACAAGGTATACATTAGGTATGCTTCGTGAATATGTAACACCCCCCACCCCACTATTCTACCACCCCACCCCCCCCCCACTAGCAACAACACCCCACCCAAACACACATTATTATTTATTAACTTTCTATGGCAATATATGAATAAATAATTGTCGAAATTTCATCATTCTTGGCTCTCAAGTCTTCCTAAGCCATCCTCTAGCTATTTGATGTTTAAAAATCAATCATTTCAAATGATTTAAGATCGGTTTTTTAATTAATTTATTTGAAATTGGCTGGAGAACGCACCCCCCGCCCCCCCCCCCCCCCCTGTATAATCAACACAACTCATTTGATGAATCAGGCAATAATACACGATTTTCTGCTTAAATGTCCAATTTTCCCCCAAGCCCCTTTTTTCTGCTTAGGACCCCAAAAGAAACCCTTTTCACGGCGCTTATGCTTTTAAGATTGTAGGCTAATCCTGTCCTATTTACTGTTCGTCAATCTATTTAGGAAATCCGCTTTACGCGCCATGACGAAAGAAGCTGCATAATTAAAATATAGTTTTTAATAATTTAATTTTAAATAAATAATGCATTTAAGATGCATGTTTTGTGAAGCAAACTCAACAATTATATTTTTTAATCTGGCAATAATGTCAGCGCTGAAAGATCGTCGGCGGCTAATACTGTTCGTCAGTCTCTCCCCCGGAATGCGTATTTAGCGTTCAATTTCAGTTTATTTCAGTTTATTTGTATCTAATATATGAGTAGGGTACGTGTATATTTTAGTTAAGTATCTCAATATAATTGTATTCGTTTTAAAATACGTGTCGTGGAATCTCTCCCCTATTCATTCATAGGGGGAGAGAAAGACGATATTGCCATTACTACAAGCGACATTACTGGCCGACGTCATTTTAATACACACTGCCCCCAAACACTCCCACAATGCAATGCGTTTCGAAAGTTTGCACGAGTCACGTGGTTAAAATCGGTCATCTGCGAAACGGGTTATGCCCTATGAATGCTTCCTCCAAAATATAATTGAAATTGGCCCAGTGGTTCTTGAGAAGTCGTTTAACGAATTCCCCATTGCTTTACTATGGGAGCCAATGGCGGGAAAACAAACCAAGATGGCGGCAGTCAAACCGTTTATCCACCAGTCTCGAAAGTGTCATATTTGAACTCACCACCCTGATAAGCATATATAAACCAATTTTCGCCATTAAAATACATCAAATACAAAAAAACCAATATGACCAACAAATGCTAAATTTTGATTGGTTGATGCCGGCCATTTTTTTTAACATACGAAATTGCTTTGAACAGATTTGAATGGCCCCTGGTCCCTAAGCATATTTAATAAATTTCAGCTCTATCCCTTCAGCGGTTCGGGAGAAGTTGTTTTCGCGAAAACTTGGTCATCCAAGATGGCCACCAGGCAAATCGTCCAATCAGGTTGCCTTGAACAAACTTGGGTCTACCCTTGCACTAGATGATGTGTTATGAGTTTTGAATCAATTCCTCCAGCGGTTTCGGAGATTTTTTTAGTGTTTCTAAAAATCTGCTATTTTGGCCGGTGGCCATCTTGGATTTTGGCCGATCGGCTTCGTTTGAACAAACTTTAATCTCTATGCCATAGGGATGCTTCCTGCCAAATACAATTGAAATCGGCCCAGTGGTTCTTGAGAAGTCATTTAAAGAACAGGTTGACGGACGACAGACGGTCGCCACGGCATAAGCTCACTTGGCCTTTCAGGCCAGGTGAGCTAATAACGGGTTCAGATACAAGCAGCAAAATTAACAGCTTTGGGAAAGAAGAGTGCATCCAAAGTTGTCTTGAAGTCTCCACCCAACTCCCTTACAACTCTTTTTAAATATACGCAAGGATGGGTCACCATCACCAAATGTGATAGCATTTGGGAAGAATTTCTCTGTATGTTTGGTGGTACAAAGATATTCTTAACACAGGATCTTGGTATGGTTAGTTTGAAAAAATTCTGGAAGCTTGCTCTGAATCAATTTTTCCTCCTATAGCTGGCGCTTGCTTGGCTTCAAGACCAGCCACAGTTGCGACCTGATCTATGCGCTAATGATAATACCTGATCACTGTATCTAGGTTGGACCAAGTAGGGTAGAAAACTATCCTGTTCTGTCAGCAGTATAGGCAACACCCGATGCGGTGCAAGAACTCTTCAAATGAACCTGCGATATAAGCTATTGCTCATTAAGATGTACCTACAGCTAGAACAAGCTCCAGAAATCTGCAAATGCAAGGCATGGGTCCGGTCCATGTTGTCCGGTGATGGTATGGGTGTTTGAAAGCCGTATCTGTGGAAAATAGGCCATTGGAACTAAGGAATACCTCCAGTGCATCTCTATTGCTGTTGTGTGTGCCCTCTCCATACGATCCCAGCATAAGTCAAGTCCTGAAGTTTTGTCCACAATTCAGAGTTTACCCAACTTGGAGTTGAAATCTCCACACATGAACAGTTGCCATCTAGTTGGGATTGTAATAGCAGAGCTCAGTTCTGCATAGAAGGAATCCAATATTGCTGGATGCTCTTTGGCTTTTTGGGTAGTTGGGCCATATGCGTTGACTGTGCGATACTTAGTGGTGGTGTGTTTTCGCGTAGGCATAGCCAGGTCGATGAATGCAACGCAATCACTGACGTATCCACTTCTAATGACACGGTCCAAGACCCGTGGTCCAATTATGAAGCCTAAACCCTGGTATGTGGCCTGTTTTTGCACCATGAGCAGTAGCTTATGGCATATCTGTAGTTGCTGCTATGAGTGTTTAGCTGCTTTAGTCTCTTGAATGCATGTAGTTTCGATGTTATAGTGTTCACAGTCTGCACCCTAAGGTTTGCCTCTTTAATGTTGCACTCAGACCGCATACATTCCACATAGCTATGGTAAACTCCTGGAAAAATCGTGTCATCCGAGTTGGTCGAGAACAGTTTCTTGTTTGAAGAAGGTTAGACATACTCAGAATTGTCTATGTATGCGGATGTCAGCCCACAATCCTTGATGACTTAGTTTCTCAACAAAGTTGGTACTTACGGAGGAGACCGGCGTGGATGTGTCATCTTGTAGTTTTACATTGCATTAAATGAAATAGGATGATCGAGATATCGATAAATGTATGTTCTGATGTGTGAACATTTTGAATTCAGAAATATTAAATTAACAATGTTATTATAAGATTCTTTTACCCCAGAAATTGGCCAGATGACCCGGAGGCACTGGTCTTATGTTTTACAACCTACCTCAATGCATTACTATAGCTCTTTCCTTCTCTGAAGGGAAGCGTAGTAGGATGCATTTTTTACAGCCAAGGTTTGATGGGTATTGTGGTTACAGAGTGACTTAAGGCTTCTTCAGGAATCTCCATACTCTCTAATGATGAGATCCATAGTAATTCGCTTGAATGCTATATCTCAGAATGAGGCAAGAAGAGGGTTAATCCAATACCCATAGCCACTGAGGTCACTAAGCACAATGACAACCTCATTGGCTGATAGCTATCACATGATCTTGTTGTAGCAACCAAGACTTCATTCCTTTGACGAATCCAGTCATATAATCCAGCTTTAAGCAGATCCATGAAGAGGCAGATGATCCTGTCACTACTCAGCTCTGAATATCTGATTAAAGCTCAAATTAAAAACTAACCTAAATACTCCACATTATATGACAGGAAATTTCATTCGGAAATACCCAAATATGTTAAAATCTGACATATTCGGGTATACCCAAAGGATGAATGATATAATGAATATCTTATGTTGAATTATAACTAATCTAACAAGATATGACCATTACAATGAAGCCTCATGCCACCCACCCCCACCAAATATGACAGAGGGGAGGCTTGAGGTAGGCCGTAATGCAAGGAGGTAGGTATATGTAATTAGTAAAACATAAGACCAGACCCTCCGGGTCATCTGGTCATTATTACTACATTACAACCTACCTCCTTGCATTACTATAGCGCAAAAACAGATTTCAACATTGAACAAAGCCCGGGGGAGGCGAATTTTGCTCAACATGGATGTAAAACTAGAGATGAGGACAAGGAAGATACTATAAAGATAGTAATTCCTCAGAATTACTCTCAAAGCATCTAACATAAAGAAATGGAAGAAAGAATGGGAAGATAAGAAGGGGGATCATAAACGACCCCAAAAAGACAAGGAAGAGAAACATCATGCAAAAGGAGATGAATAAATAAGGGTCATGAAAGTGATGATATGATAGAAGTGAAATACACACATGACAAAGAAGTAATGAACTTGCAGTCACCCCTAATATAACTCTTATACGAATGAAGATGATGAAGGACGAGAAGATGATGATGATGAAAAAGGAATACGAGTCATGGTCCCTGAAGCTACCTTATGAATGTTCTTATAGAAAAAGAAAGAGGGTCCAGAATCTTTAAGATAGAAAATAATAAAGGTATATTCTAATTTCCAGTTAGCAACTTGCATAATGTCATCTAGAGAAGATCCATTAAAAGGGTGCAAGAGGTGGCAAGACCCATTATAGCATTTTCCCCAGGGTATCGACTATCCAATGAGAAATAGTTGATAAGGAGGCAGGACAGTATGGATTCAGTGTGAAGCGTATACCTATTAAGGGCCCTAACTGGGCACCAGACAGAATCATCTGGTGAAAGGAAAGAAAGTTTATGAATTATAATAGGTTTACCCAAGAATTTAACAGACTGAGTTTTGGACAGAAATTCCGCCCTGGAATAGAGAATAATGGTATTCCCAGTAATCTGAAACCTATTCAATTCAGCAGAGAGCATGAATTTCAGAACGACGGCTGGCTCAAGCTACCACTAACAGGAATACTGCTTAAAGGGTAAGATGTTTCAAGCAAACAGAACCCAAAGGTTCAAAGTGCTTTCCCTATAGAACCTGAAGAACAAGTGAAAGGTTCCAAGTAGGAAGGGGTTTCTTAAAGGGGGGGGGGGTCTAGAATTACCCATACCTCTAATGAGGTCATGAAAAAGTTTCTGAACTTGTACCGATGGATCAATAAAACACTGAAAAAAGAAGTTCAGACCAAAACGAAAGGATCTGATAGTGATAACTGCAAGTTTCTTCTGGTCAAAGAGGAAAACCAGAAAATCAGTGACTTGAGTTACAGAGATCTCAGAGGGCAGGATAGAATGGTCTGAGCACCATTTTTTTAAAACTCAAATCGAGCTTTTAAATATTTCGAGTGGAAGACCTGAGGGATTTCTCAAAAATTTCTTGAGATATGACTGAAAGATTGACAAAGAAGGGGGCAGCTCGACAACTTCCAGACTGACATGCGAAAGATTTCTGGATTTTGATGGAGTATCCTGCCTCTGTTCTGGGACAATAGATTGTGGGAGACAGGAAGAAGCAGAGGGAGATCTAGAAGAAGGTCCAGGAGATCCGGAAACCACGATTTTGTCGGCTCAAAACGGAGCTATCAATAGGACTACACAATGATGTTGTCTGATCTTTCTGAGAACATGTGGAATGAGAAACGTCGGGGGAAAGGAGTAAGAGAACATGTTGTCCCAAGACCGAGCTTGAGTGTCTACTAAAAGAGTCATGGGTTCCAGAAAGGGAGATATGAAGGTGGCAATCTTTCTTGAGGGTAGTAACAAGTCTGTGGGGATGACCGAACTGAAGAAAAATCGACTGGACTACTACCTCTTTCAACTGCCATTCTGTTTCTGGGATCCTGGAAGGGCGAGATAACTGGTCGTCCAGAAATTCAGTTTGCCTGAGACATGGGATGCTTGAAGAGAAATGTTGTGGGACTTGCACCACTGAAGCAAGATCATGGACTCTCGACAGAGAGACCGACCTGGTCTCCCCTCGATGATTGATGAACGAGACCACTATGTAAATGTCTGATCTGATAAGAATTGACATACCGAGAATCAAGGGATCCCAATGAAATAGGGCATAAAAAACAGCCCACAGTTCTAAAAGGTTGACATGGGAGGAAGATTCTGTGAGGGACCAGGTTCCCGAAATCTTCCTGGAATCCCAAATGGATCCCCCACCCCTCCAGGGATGCATCTGTGAAGATAATTGCCTGAGGGGTTGGAAGATGTAGAGGAAACCCTAATAAAAGGGACTGATGGGCTTTCCAAAAGTGGAAATGAGTGATGAGAGAGAACTTGATGAGAATTGGAAGATCCAGAGAATCTAGACTGCTTCCAATGGGCCATAATATAAAACTGGAAGGGTCTTCTCATCAAAGGAGCCCGAGGAATCACTTTTTCGACTGAAACATGTGGCCTATGATACTGAGAAAGGATCTGGCCGTAACTAATTGGCCTACCTTAAGAGCCTTAATTGTGGACATCAATGTCTGGACATTGGGAAGGGTGGGGAATAACTTCTCCTGAGAGAGAAAGCTGCGGGACATGTACCAATGAAGAACGATCAGTGACGAATGTCTGATCAGATAAAGATTGAAAGACAGAGAATCAGGGGTTCACAATGAACTAGGGCATGGAAAAACCACCCACAGTCCTATAAGGCTGACATGAAAGGAAGATTCTGTGAGGGACCAGGATCCTGAAATCTTCTTGGAATTCCAGGAGCCCCTTCCCTGCAGGGATGTAGCTATGAAAAAGATGGCCTGAGGAGATGGTGGATGAAGAGGGACCCCAAATAACAGGGATTGACTGACTTTCCAAAACTGGCAATGGTTCATGAGTTGAAATTGATGAAAATCCAATGATTCAAAAATCTAGAGACTGATTCCAGTGGGTCATAAGATAGAACTGGAAGGGTCTTTTCATTAGAGGAGCCCAAGGAATCACTTTCTATACCTAAACCATGAGGCCTATGAATCCGAGGAAAGATCTGGCCGAAACTAACTGGCCTACCTTGAGAGGTTGAATTGTGGATACCATTATCTGCACATTTGGAAGGTAGGGAAATAAGCTCCCCTGAGAGGTCGAAAGAGACCTCCAGGTGGGTAAAACACAGACCAGAGGGACCTTTCCATAATAAGATATCCTGTATAAAGAAGCAAACTTTGCAACCAGTAAGATAAAATTTGGAAAGGCTTCCCCATTAAGGATGCTTATAAATCGATCCTGATTACAAAATGAAATGTGCACATCTGTTATAAACATAATACAATAAAATAAATTAAGAAGACATAATAACGAAATGAGATAAGAAGCCTACCAATGGAAGATATACTAGTATGATACCTAATATCTGAATAAAGAAAGCTATAAATGAAGAATAAAGGCTAAAAAGCCTCAATATTTCGATCGCTGGTATCACACTTGGAGAGCCGTTCTCAAGATGAAATCTAAGGTTTTCTGCAGTTCTTCCACAGGCCCATACAGCTTTTCAAGAAAAGAGGTTGACAAAGGCCAGATCTCTTCTCTCAGCAGCTGATACGTACTGCAACATTGAAGTATGTGCTCTGTAGTCTGTTCTGCTTCTCCACAAGGACAAGCGGGTGATGTCGTAAGGTGGAACCGCCTGTACATGTGTTGGTTTAGTCTGTTGTGTCCAGTTCTGAGACGAAAAATGGTCACTTGCTCTGGCCTCGAGAGATGATGGTAGGCATCTTCTGATTGAGGTGTTCTATAAAGTGACTTGATGATAGTCTTCATCTCTGTATGGGTAACCATGTTTTCTGTCTGATTCTCTTCTGCACCCACCTTTGCCATCTTGTCTGCTTCCTCATTTCCTTGGACTCCACAGTGTGAGGGGATCCACTGCAGTGCTATCCGAAAGCATTTGATGGTTTGTAGTGCTTCTTCAAGTAGTGGCAGCTTACCTTTGGTGATAGCCTCAAGGACGGAGCGGGCATCAGATAAAAAGACAATCTGTGCAATAGGGTCTGCTGTTCTGCTGATGGTATTAGCTGCATGAACCAGTGCTTCGACTTCAGCTCTGTAGTTTGTGCAGTGTTTGCCTGTCGGTATTGCAGCTGACTCACGTTGTCCGTTTGGCTACTGTATGTGCAGTCCGGCACCTCCGCTCATAATTGCATCTTTGGCTGATCCATCTGTGTAGATCCTTATCCATGTCTCCTGAGGGTACATTTCTTCCAGCATGGCTAGGGTCAGGGCCTTCTTGCTCACATCACTGTGTTCATCTTTGGTTGTGAGATGAGGTACTGTGGTGCGAATAGCTATGCTCTCGAGGATCAAGGGTGTGGTTTGGGTCTTCTATTTGTGCTGGCAACATTTCTTGGTGTTTCCTTGTAAGTGCTTTTGTCTCTTTCACAAAACTTGATCTTTTAAGTCTTCCTGATGACAGCTGTGCTTGCCTGATCTTCATCGGGTGGTTGTTGAATGATTTGAACTTTGCAGCTTGGATCAGTGCTTTGCATTCCCTTCCTTTGCTAACTGGGGGATGCCTGCTGTTTGCTCCATTTTTTCTATTGGTGTTGATCTCATTCCACCAGTGATGATGCGCAGTGCCTGGTTTTGTACTCTGTCGAGGTTCTGTTGATGAGATTTAGCTGCTGTCATCCATGAGCTGGATCCATACTCAAGGTGTGGTCGTACGGCACCTAGGTAGATGGTCTTGAGGATCCTTTCATTGGCACCCCACTTTGTTCCTGCCAGCTTCCTCATGATGTTTAGCTTTCTTCTGGCCTTTGCCTCTGCGTTCTGGATGTGCTCCTTCCATGTTAATCTTCTGTCATAGGTGACTCCCAGGTATGTCTGCTGGTCCTCGTACTCGAGTGGAGTACCGCCCAGTGTCAGATTGCCAACCTTGGTTTTGGTGGACAGTGAGAATAGCATGGCTGATGATTTTTCTTTGTTGATGGTAATACACCAGCGATTGGCCCAAGCTGTAATTCTGTCCAAGGCGAGCTGCATTCTGTATGTGGCAGTCGTTGTGTACTCCTCGGTGCACCAGAGTACGAGGTCATCTGCATAGAGGGTTGCTTGGATCCCATTGGGCAGCTCTGCTACAATGTCATTAATGAAGAGTATGAACAGAGTTGGTGATAATACTCCGCCTTGTGGCACCCCTTGTCTCAGCAATACATTCTGTCCAGATTGTCCATCCACCAGCACCCTAGCTCTGCGATTGTGTAGGTATGACTTGGTCCATCGGAACATGTTGCCACCGATGCCTGTGCGCCGGAGCTTCACGAGGAGGCCATCCTTCCACACCTTGTCAAATGCCTTCTGCAGATCGATAAAGGCAGCTAGCATCACCTTCTTGGCTTGAAAAGTGTCCTCTATGACCTGTGCAAGATGTATTGTTTGATCTTCTGTGCTCCTGTATCTTCTGAAGCCGGCCTGCTCTGAAACTATAATGTTCTCCGACTCCAGGTACCACTGCAACCGCTGGTTGATGATGCGCTCCATGGTTGTGCATATGCAGCTTGTAAGACTGATAGGATGGTAGCTCAGCACTTTCGTCTTGTTCTTCCCTTTTTTCAGAATAGGAGTCATTCTGGCTTCCTTCCAGCACTGAGGAACCTCTCTATTGGTCAAACTGAGATTAAAGATGTCTAGCAACTTGCGAAGAGATGCATTACCAAGGATTTGGATCATTTCATTCGTAATGCCATCTGGCCCGGGAGATTTCTTCTTCTTCAATTGGCGGATAGCCTTCTTCAGTTCTGCTAAACTAATGTCAACTTTCATTGCATCGTGAGTGTTGGTGTCTGTTCTTTCCTTTTGCTCTTTTCTAACCTCGTTTTGACGCATTTGTGGTATAGAAATGTTGCTTTCTTTTGCATATGCCTTCACAAAGGCATCTGCAGCCATCTTTCCTGTCAGTGTTTGTCCATCTTCTTCAAGAGTAATCTTCTCTCCCCTGACACCCTCATCATTCAGTGCTTTAGTCAGTCTCCATAGCTTTGTGGTGTCTCTCTCTAAATTAAACACTGCCGTCTTTTCCCTCCAGCTTCTTCTTTTGGCCTCCAGCTTGGTCTTTAGATACCTGGCTTTAGGCAAAAACCACAATACCCATCACACATTGGCTGTACAAAATTCATCCTACTACGCTTCCCTTCAGAGGAGAGCTATAGTAACGCAACGAGGTAGGTTGTAATGTAGTAATAACTTGATGTTACCATTGGTTACAACTCAATAACTTCTACTGAAATGTTGACAAACACAGCTTTTGAATGGTGTCCATTTTGGAATCAAAGAAAGCTGCCTGAAATATCAACCTCAAAGTGACACGATCTGATTGCTTGGCTAAATAAATGTGGGTATACAGTCACATGAATTAGAATCATAGCGCTTTTAGTTTTAGAGATATTGACCAAAATAGCCTCCGAATGGCGACCACCTTGAAAATCCAAGATGGCTGCCTAAAATATCAAGCTCACAATGCCAGTTATAGATTCCGTAAACCAATATCCTGACAAAATAATTGCTACCTGCTTGTAACATTTGAGGCCCAAAGAAGCCCATTTAGCTACGTAGGCCCCCAGACTAATAGAAAAATTTGACCAAACTGCTTATTGGATTTGTACTAACCCTAATTAAGCAAACTATTGGGTTGGTATGAAATATTGTATTCATTTAAATATATTCTAATTTAATGTTGTGTACTATAAAGTATCCGTCATGCATGTATAATATGTTGTACACTCAAGGGTCGGTGGCCTATTGTGAATAAATTATCTATCTATCTATCTATTGGTTCAGCCTACCAACCCATTAACCTGTATTATCACAGAAATGAGCAGCACCGGTCACATCTCCTGTGATTGATGATGTTTTAACCATTAGACTACTTAGTTTTTGCAGACAACATATTCCACGGGCTATATCTCTAGACCTGCTGAATATTTTGACAACAATTTGACTTTGGCTTAGCCACCAACAACTTTCAGTCAAATTGTTGTCAAAATATGCAGAGTTACTGTCCATTGAATCTATTGTCTGGCGGCTTGCTACAGCGAAAACGTTAAAATAGGCTATTGTAAATCAAATAAGAATGCTTTAATGGCCAAGATTGGTGAAGTTTTTTAGTGAATATTCATTTGCAGGCGAAGACAAGACTATCTTTGAGAATTTATCACTGGATTGACTGGCTCGGTCATCGATTCTGAGCCATTCCAATGATAAAGTTTCAAAAAATGTCCTCTCATGGTATACAAATGGTCATTCCTCAAGGTCATTGCTGAGGTGGCCTTTAACCGGCTTCACCATTATAAAGTTAACAAATTTTTAGGTTTTCAACAGCGATAACTCTAATGTTGAAGTACCACAGATCTCTCAAATGCAATCCGAAGTGGGCTGATCCCTTAACCCTTTAACTCTCAACCTTTTTCAACAAAAGTTCCATTTTCTCATAGAACATGTCTGTTTGCAGACCTAGATGACTTTAAAAATTTTTTTATTGATCCGGTCATTCCAGTGCTAACTTTTCAAAGCTGGTCTTCCCTTAGACATTTCTCAAGGCCACTGCAGAAGCTGTTTTTTATTCGTACACCATTCATACAGATGAATGACTGCTCAGCAGGTCCAGTTAACCGTTACCACACTGATGTCAGACTTTTATATTTTCAATTTAAATTAAAAGATGAACTGGTGTACAGTTTTCAACAAATTTGGTGGATGATGGTGCTGTCAAAGACAGCAACATCGTCCACCAAAATTGTTGAAAAATGTACACCCGTTTCTTTGCTATTGACATGGTAAAAGATAGAATATTAACAGCAGCGTGGTAAGGGTTAAACGGACCATGTTCTAACATATACTTGTATGTGTATATAAACATTACTATTACTTACTGTACATGTGATATATTTTCACTAATATTTAAAAAACATCTATTGCGAAGGACACCAGCCCAGAGTTGAACACCGATGATACCGAAGATGAAGAATACAAAGAAACACAACAGAAGAACATTCCCTAACATAGGCAATGTGTCGAGGAGTAACATCACAAGGATTCGCATACCTGAAAATAGAAAATAAAACAATAATGTGTACATGAATATTGGATGGATTCGACTTGTCATTCAAGTATATGATGTCATAAACAATGGAGATATCCAGTTTTAGCTATGCTGCACACATCTCTAGCTAAGCTCCACCCACGCTATTCCCGTGTTGGGAACAATCGATCCCTCAACTCCCTGACTATCAATTTCCAGAAACCTCTACAGGTAAGCTGTTGAATATTTTGAAACTAATTTCACTGGGTTCTGTAGTCAGCAACAGCACCCAGTCAAATTAGTTTCAAAATATTCAACAGCATGTTTATTAAACAGTAAAGGCATACAATTCGTACAACAATGCTTTAGTCCATCATCAATTAAACGTTTGTGACAAACTTATCGACGACATTCATGACATCATTGATGGATAAACTGGAAAGCTCCATTACATCACTTGTTGGCGGATGTCACAATCATAATGATGTAAAGGGCCAACACGAAAATCGAAGTGTTTTCAATACCCGGTATCGTCATTTTAGACAAACAATCTTTTCTATATTAAACATCAAGAAATATGATCTGAACATAAATCAAGCTGAAAAGTTAGGCCTACGTGATATAAATCATACATACTAAGCTAAGGTTGTCTTTCAACGAACAACAGTTCCTGATATTAGTAACAAATAATATGAAAGCTTATTTATCTTAGCTACTGAAAACCCTATGTTACAATGTATGATAGATGTAAGGTACAAATTACGCCAAATGTCAGTACCTTATGAGTTTGTTACCAATATGAAGTAGGCCTGCATAATTTTTCAATTTAATCGTGAAGTTTAATGTATTTTAAAAATCGCGATTTTTATGATGTAATTGATGAAAATTTAGAAAATCATCAAATTTTATCTTTGTTTAACCCTTTAATGGCCATGCCAACCAAAACTGTCCTCTGTTATGGTCTTGTGGAATGTCCATTTACAGGCCAAGAGAACACAATTTTTGAAAATTTACCACTGGAATTGGCTCAATACCCGAGCTACACATGTAGCTCATTCCTGTGACAAATTAAAATTTTTTTTTCTTTTCTTGGCCTGCAAATGGACATTTAATAGGCAGATATTTAAATTTCCGTTACCAAATTTGACCATTAGAGTTAAAATCTGAAGTGTGTACTTTTCCGTCGCATTTTCGTAGAACGTGAGTACAATTATAATCGATTCATGCCTGTGTTCATTATGTTTATATTCCGCTGTGCCATGCATGTGTCAAATAATTACTAATGACTACACAAAGCGCTACAATAAACAAGCTAACAATAGCGAGGTACAATGTAACACCTTTGTCATTGACAACCAGGGTTCGATCTCTAGTTATGTCTGCTAGTCCAAGACTACCTGATTCTCATACGGACAACTTATAGTTCTGGTGGTAGGGTTGCACGATTTTTCGATTATTCGATTAATCGCAATTATATAATTCAAAATGATCGTGGACGATTATAAAATGAAATAATCGTATAATCGCTATGTTGAAATTTTTGTCAAGACACCTTTATGGTTGTGAAACTCTGCTCGCATTACCAATCATGGAAACAAACATCCGGCTATCAGCCGAATGCGTGAATGATTAAATAAACTAAATAAATAACTGATTTGTTTGTATTGACTCATGATTAGTTTAAAATGAATAAAGAGGCAATGTTGTGGTAATCACACACGCTTATCCCGCGTTCCCCATTCGCTGAATAGTTATGCGCCAACGGTGTTCCCAAAAAAGTTCTAAATTCAACGCATTTTCTCCCGTAAAAATTCCCACCGCCTAGGCCTATGTTTAATGTATACCTCTAAACATCACCGGGGAAGTGAAATTATTTGATTTGAGCGCCTAAATATTGCGTAGCCATTAATAAAGGTCATTTATTACATCAAAATTAATCCACAATTTGATATAAAATGGCGTCGCGGAAAAAAATACAAATCACGTGATTCGCCTCCAATTGAAGAGTTTATTTTAGAGCGAGTACTCGGATATAAATATTCTGGAATCGGGAACTCGGGAATTTCTATATATTATCATTGCGCAATAGGAACTGAGTATTATACTGATCTGAATAATGGGTACCTGTTTGATAAACTCCCGTTAGCGTATAATATCTCGTGAGAACACACCGCCTCCCATCGCAAAAGAGCCGCTGGCTCGTCAACTTAAGAAGTCGGCTATATTGGCGTTTGTAATAATTCAATTTGGATCATTTAATGTTGATCGGCGTTACAAAATTGATGCACATTTTCTCCCGTACTTGTTTGGTACATAAATTTGGTCTTAAAATATATTTATAAAGAAGGTATTTAATCACGCCAAGACTGTTTTAAGCGCAGTTTGACTACAAAAGTGTGGAATAAACTTTATTATATCTTGAACATACGTGGCCTACTATTAGTATTAATCTAATAGGTGGTCGAGATTTACAAATCCGAGGCCTGTATTGATTTCTAGAGGGGCCGGATATGTATCAGTGCAGAGATCGGTCTGAAGTAGACACACCCTGTGACACGATTGTTATTATTATACACGCTATTCTTACAAAATTTCCTATATAATCTGCCGGGTTAGGGGGTGGGCTTCTAATACAGATTTTGCCGTTTTGAAACTGCAAAAAAATCATTGGAGCTCAAAGTTAGGGGGTGGGCTTCTATTACAGCATAGGCTACAATTAAGCGAAATACTGTACCTTCCGTTTTCCGTCTAGAAAAGTCTTGATACATTCCTTTGTTTGCAATCAGCAACTGGCATATTCTGTCCATGTATGTATACCCATTTGCCTAACCCATAATCTTACAATCTGCAGTAGCATAATAACGTCCCCTAAGCAGCATTGACGTAGTTAATATAGTTCATGATTAATCGCGATTATTTTTTCCAAATGATCACGATTATGAAAAGTGAATAATCGTGCAACCCTATCTGGTGGTCATAAGTCCGGTGGACTAGTACAAAATTTGTGTCAAAATTATCCGTTAGACTCGCAAAAACAAAATATTCCATGGACGTTGAGAAAACTAATGCATAAGTTTCTGGCAAACACGCAAGCTTTACCCGCTTAAAATTACCGCAGAAGCTATATATGTTAAAATCTATGATAGCAGTGCATGTTCACAGTCGGCAACCATTCCGGAGCGTTTGCATTTAATTCACGCTCAGCCTTTTTTGGTTTCTATATGATAGGACATAAAAGATCCGAAAACAACCGAATTGCGAAATCGCTTAACGTGTGCAAAAGTGCTGACATCGAAAAACGAATTACTTGGTCAATTCAGCCTAGAGGGATCCAAGAATTGCTCATTGCCGCGTAGCCGAGTTGCATGGCTTATGAATTGATTGGTAATTATGTAGAATTCATAAAACTGATTTTGACCATTACTGACATTTATCATATAAACAAGCCTTCTAGCTCGTTCCATATTTTTCGATATGAGCACACGTGCCATATTCAACGGAGTATTTTCATTGGCTGTTGGGTGTGCAACCCATTTAAATCGACCAATTAAAACATCGATTGATGTGAGTGTGACAAGTAGGGATTACTACGTGGTACTGTTTACCTACGATTTGTTTACTACAATTTGTTATTCATGAAACGTCATAGCAAAATGTCATTGTTTGACAGTTTATCAGTCGGCTGACATCGCCAGATTTTGTGTTTGTCACTATATTTTGCTGAGCATTCAGTATCTGTTATCAAGTAGTGGTGCGTCACAGCGGTGGTATCGATTTCACAAAAATCAACAATGAGAAATCAGATAAAAGTCACATGAGCAACTATCGGTAAATATTTCAAAGTTTCCAGTTTATATGATAAATAAAATCTCAAACTCGGTCACTTCATATCACTATTATGAACCTCATTGAAAATTATCAATTTTGCATTCGCTAAAGCTCGTGAAAATTGATAATTTTCAACTCGGTCCATAATAGAGATATAAAAATTGACCTCGTTCCAGATTCTCTCTATCTGGCATATGTATATAGCTTGGAAACTACATATAATATAGCATAACGATTAAACCAACGCCAATATCTGTACACTCTACATTTAATAATTAAACTGTATACTGATGACAGATTTGGCAGAGGAACATATACTCTCCCAACGTTCCCGACGAATTGAAACTTCCGGTTCATTTTGTCCTAGAGGGGGATATGAGAATTGCTATTATCCAGGAACATTGTCGTGTCGAACTTAGTAATGTCTATATCAACCGATTTTGGGACAAATGTTATAATAAAATGTATTAAATTATCACTAAGCTACTATTAGAACATTGTGAGCACGCTTTCTAGACAATACAATTCGATATTTAGTCATTTTACGACTTGAATTGACGACTTGTTAAAGATAAAATGGTGGTAGGATAGCGATAGTTAGAACTGAGAAAATTATGCCGTTACACATACTCCAATTCAGTGACTGACCGTCTAAGAGTCTGTTTTAGATAAAATATTACAGCGCATAGTAGCTACACGGCGTATGACACCGTGTAGCGCATAGTAGCTACACGGCGTATGACACCGTGTAGCCTGGTTCCCAAATAAATGCCCCAGGGAACCAAGCTACCGCAACGGGTACGGTGTACTGCGGTTCTGAATGCGTTAACTTCATGGTTAGTGTGCTATATGTGCATGTGTGTCAAGATATTGCCATGACTTGTAAAATAGTAACGCAATTTGGACACGTAATATGCTAATTCTTTTTAAATGCACCAAAATCTATGATCATGGCGCGTATTATTTAAGATATACAATGTGTTAATCCTGTATTTCGCTCAGAAATTTAAAGAAAAAATCTTATTTAACATGACTGCGCATATATATTCATAGGTGTGATTTGCCGATTACTGGAACTACACAACAAATTACATGTGGTACCTGGTTCCCTGTACAATATAATTTTATAGCGCTACAAGAATTGATAGCGGTTCCAAACCAATTATGCAATATCAAATTAAGCGATAAGGGTACTAAAAACTTTGGCGGGAAATGTGAGTACCATAGAATATTATTGTGCGGTATGTAAGATTTTCCAAACCCCCTTTAACAGGACTAGTGCTTTTATCTGCGGACTAGTCTATTTTCAAAATCACTAGTCCAACGGACTAGTGACATAAAGTTAAGATCGACCCCTGGACAACACCAGCTAGTTATTCCGTCGAATCGGCATATAATTTTCTTTCTTTCGCCGCAGACCCCTAGTCAGTGTTAGGCAATAATCAGCGAACAAAATTATTTTTAATTCTAGAGTTAGCAATTTAAATTAATAACTAGGCCAGGCAGTGTAATAATTTTTCTATTTTAATTCCGTTGTCATGTCTAATTAACGAAAATAAAGCAACAACATTCCAGATTGTTGTATTTTGAAATCTGCGTTCAGTTGATTTTTCTTACAAGTAAGTCTTACATTCTGAAAGCAACTATAAACGGCGCATGCGCATACAATAATTATTTATATACCCCTCGGCACATGCTCGATATGCTAAATGTAGTGACCAATAGTCGAGTATTTGTCAGTCGAGCGCAACATTTTTAGGTAATTGTAGGTATGTTTGACTGGCAGATAGTCATTAGTCAACTATAGTAAACTATTGTTCGCGTGTTGAACGCCGCTGTATTCCGTCGTCGTCATCTTTACCAAATATCGCGTCACGTAAACTTTTAAATTGCAGCTCATATGTCATAAGTTTACCCACCCCAACAGCAACGCATATCTGAATGTGTATTTCCAATGGCATATGCCTTTATTTAATCAATATAGTTCCTGCAAATTTGTGTAACAAACTCGACCGACGGTGGCCGTTAAATCATCTTTGACAATTCTTAGTCCCAGTTTGACTTGTCACGTTACTCTGGTTTATACTTTTGGGAATTTGGACCTACGATCTAATTGAAAATCACAATTTTTTTACAAAATCGATCGTGATGTTTCAAATGAAATGTGTTCAGTCTCACAGAGCAACCTGTCCCAAGGAGGTAAAAAATTAATGCTTGACATTTGGCCGCATTTATAATTAACTACAATCTTGCATCATTGGGTATATGAAAGCTGTTAAAAATTATGGCTGGAACTTCATTTTCCTTGACGATATGGCTTACCAAAATATGTATACATAGAAATGTGGCAAAATGTGTGTCTGAGTAACAGCTGTATTACCCAAAAGAAAATAATCATCCATCTGCCAGAAAATGCATTGAAAGTATTTATCTGATAACTATTAATAGATTTATTGATAAAGTTTGGACTAGATTCTAATTTTCTGTAAAAAATTAGTTCTCTTCCGAAATAATGACCCTAAATTTAGTGACATGGGAGCTAAAGTACTCTTACTCCTAGAATAATAATTAATTATACTGTGATTTATCAAGTGGCCAGTCTAAACATTAGGAAGACCATGAATAGAAGTACCACAATAGAATTTTCACAAAGTATTTCAACAACCAAAGGATATGTAGCATTTGGGTTCGGAGTGGACAAATTTGGACATCTTTATAATTGTGCTTTCATATTCTATAAGAAAATATAAATTAATAAAAGGAATGCTTTATGAACTTCATTGCTTTAATGAGTTAAGAATTACATTCAAATACAATCCCCAAAAGTTCTTTCACAGCATTAAAATAAATGGTCTTTGCTTGACTCTAATAAGACAACACTGTGAAACAACAGTCTGTCACAACTCTTTTAACACATTGCAACACCTGTGCAACTTCAAATCATTGAAACTAAGATGTACTTACCTTTGAGATGATGATATAAGGACATTAGCGCATGCTATTATTATTTTATACTTAGCCAGAAAAGATAATTAACTGTGAAAACTTCCATCTCAACATTAAATCAAAATGAAACATTCTAAAAACTGTTAGATTTCAAAACAAAATTAACATGTGCTGATGTTTGAGATGATGGAATACATTACAGTCAAATCTGCTTTAAGCAACGACTTAACTGAAGGCATGTAGTGTCTGTAAATAGACATCAGTAGCTAGTGAATATGGTTTTTGTGGTGAAATGATGGTGGTTCCTTAAGACAGGTGTATGCCATACTCTGTCTGACGGTACAACGGTTTTTCTCCCCAAACATCCAATAGACAGGTGCAGGCTTGGGTTTACGCTACATCCTCTTAAGTAGTTGAATATGTAACTTGTACAGATCAAAACTTATGAATTACAAGTACTACTTAGCAGTCATACACCCCACACTGACACAGATATATAAATGTTGCTTCTGGTATTTAAAGCAAAAACATGCCGATTATCTGGTATTGGTGTGGTATCAATAACTGTTAGAATTTCACTCCTAGGAAGTACACTTTGTCAACATCTTTCTTTGTTAGCCACAGAAAACAATTTTTTCCTGCTGTGAGGTGCACAAATTGTACCTTGTAAATAGTCTGCCCATTTTTCTACTATTCCTGGATACCATTTATCATCATAGATAAGAGCCACCTATGTATCCTTGGACATAGGTTATAGCAGCAGAGTGGTAGAATTGGAAGCACCCACTGCAGGGCTGGGAGCATCTTCATCATCACGGCTGATGTCTTCAGTTTCATCCTCCATATTGCGAATAGGTGCAGCTCTCCTAACTGGTGTCAATGTTTGTTGTTGCCAGGTTCCAACATAGAGTTTCTTGCTGCAGGACCCTGAACCATTACTAGAAGCATGAAAACTGTTGTTTCATGAACTCATTAGGATCACCTACACTATTGACTGTGTGAATTGTCATAGTACCTTTTATTATTTTAGCTTGGTCTGGGTCTACTGATTCAATGTCGAACAACTTCCTACAGTATCTCAATGCTCTTTTTGTTCTTGTGATGGGAATGGACCAGTGCCCAACGTGTATAAATTCTCCTCACAGAATTTGTACAACTCATGAGCATTGCATATTAGAGCCCTTCTGTTTGTAACACCTTTTGTGGCACTATATTTCAGCACTGCTGATAAGCCATCTGCAGTTGACTTTTCATGGTTAGACTTAACGTATGGTCTTTCCAGTTTTACAACAAAGGCTCAACAAATTCATGGAAACTCTGACACCCTCGAGAGTCGTGCACAACAATCATGGAACTGAAACACCCATGAAATATTGAACTTTCCAATAAGATGGCCATGTACCCTCTTGGTGAAGGTTTTCACAGCTGCACCATCATGCCTTTTGAGGTCAGCAGATATGATTACTATATTTTCTATGTCTGTCTATGGTCCTACATGTGTACCTTCTCACATGTCCAAATTATGTCCACTCTGACAAATTCTAATGTACACTAGTAAAACTGTCTAAAAGGTACTATCAAGCATGTAATATTTACTTTTGATTATTTCTATTGAGAAAGATTGAGATATTTCCACGATAAATTCATGCTTTTGGAATCATTAGTGTGAACAGTTCGTCGGGAATGAAGCTGTTGCTTGTGAATGAGTTTTAATTACATTACATAGTGTGGAGACTGCTACAGTCAAAATGATGTCGAGGACGATAACAAATTGTTTTAAAGATAATGAAGATGATTGTTGTCTGGATTAGCAAAGGAATAATTTAATAAAATCCATGCAAACTAGCAATATTCAACACGCTAGTTGTATGCTAAATGAGTTCAGAGTGGATAGAAATATTTTGGACACTTTATGCTAGGCTTCATAAAAATGATCAGCCAAAAGATTTACTATGTATTGTGTGTACACTATGTAATTGAAGTATATTTCTTATTAACTTGAATTAATGAAAATGTACTCAATATTAAAGTTATCATATTTGTCGGAGTGGACCACTTTTCTGCTACATGTGTGAAGAGCTATTTCCACTTTACTTTGCTCATAAGTGACAAATGTAGGTGTACTTCAAAAAATATATATTCAAGTTGTAAAGCTGCTTTTCCTGTGAAAGCAAAGCATGAAAAATTCAGTGGGCATTTTGGATGGACAAACACACGCATGTATTCAGATGACCACAATACATCGATCAATGCATGACTTTTGATAGCAACAGATTCTCACATACTATTCTACTGCAAAATATTCTTGGCAGGGTTGCTGCTTTTGTTGTTTTCTCCAGCAAACAAAATTAAGATTTATCAGTGGGAAACTCAGTTTTGTCCAAAATTGAACATGTGTGTGCAATTAAAGGAAAACAAATGATATTCTGTTTCTTATATTCTTATTTCTAGGTACCACATACTATCTTGCATTAAAAAATATATAATGTTTAATATTACTGTGAAAATGCCCATACACGTATTGTAGTCTTAAGGTGTGTAGTGTAACAAAACTAGGTCAGTGTGACCTACTTTTCACGCTTAACCTGCCGCTACCAAGATTTTATCGACTTTGTTTAGATACAGCCAGGAGTAAGCTTCTGTGACTGACTGACTGACTGACTGATTAAGGGAAATGGTGGCTTAAGTTGCTACACACACCTAAATAACATTTAAGTGTGCAATGTCTCAGCTGCATAGGCACTGCCAAAACTAACTAGTCATGGCTTAGAAACCATATTCAGTGGGACACCAACAAACAACTGTATCTACCGGGTAAATAGCCAACCAAAAATCAACATTTCTGCTAAAAGTAGCACCAATGTATACGAATAAAGTTGTAATAACATTGATTATAATTGACCTTCAAATAGTCTGATTGCCACTTTGCAGATGCCAGGACAAGTTGATTCCCATGGGATATGGTCTAATAGGGAAGCCATCTAAATGTCAACTGAAGAGTGCATCATAAAGCCTAAGCTGCTCAATAATAAGCAAATAGTCAAGGTTAAATATACCTGCATTACATAGAACATTTCTGTGGTTTCATTGCCCAAAACCATGAAAAAATATGGATAATTCCAAAAAAAACCTGTAACTAAAAATATTGGTGCTAATGCCGACACCAGAATGACGGAATCTCTGTCTCATTTGATGATAATTGGTCTCGCTTTCTGCTATGAAAGTGAGAAAGCGAGATAAAAATTTGTTACAATTATTTTTCAAATCCATGAATATTCTAATAAAAAACAAAACTGAGCTTGGAACAGACATGATTGGTGGATTGCTAGCTTTACAATTCCATCAAGAATGAACTCGGTCTAGATATCTAAAGAATTCATTGCCGATATTCTGAGGCCGAGTCTAAATCACAGTGAGTTCTTTATCATGCTCCTATGGCCAACCATCCTCAACAGGCTGTTCAGACAGCTTAATGTCTCCTACAAAGGACAGAGACTGGGTATGGCTCTAACTCTCCTTTCGCTTAGTATGAGCCATCGACCCGAACATAGATCATTGGCTCCCTACACCCATCTAACATTGTATCCAAGTTTATGAGCACTTATCTAGACTAGCAAGACTCAGCGGCTATCCATGCTGATATACACAGCCCCTACATGAATGAAATTTTGTGGAGGCGTCTGAAGAATGACAAATGTTTCATATCCTTATTTCATCTTGACAAAATCCATGAATCAATTTATCAAAGTTAAATACAGAATGCCATCGTTAAAGCATATTCTTGCTTATCCGCAAGCCCATCTGTCTGGCTTCCTCTGCGTATTCAAGCAGTGATGGATTACTACAAAGATCACCCTCCAATTAACTAAAGAATACATGTGCTGTTAGTGAGAGCTTTACCATTAATGACAGCCACGATAAATTGTCTCTCAGATGAAATTAATCTTTAAGCATGACGTGGACAAAATACATATAACTTTAACCATTTCAAGGTGAATCTGGCCAAGACTGGCCTCTGCAGTGGTCTTGAGGAATATCCATTTGCAGGGCGATAAGATTATTTTTGAAAATTTACCACTGAAATGACTGTCTCAATTAAATAACTCTATATAACTGAGCCCAAATATTGATACTTTAATCAAAATCTGCCTAGCATTCCTGCTGCATTATAAAAGGATTAGCTCAGTAAATAGAGCTTGAAGTCAGGAGGCGTTTGTTTGAGCACATCCTGCCTGAACAATACACAGATTACAGATCTGCCACTGCTTATCACCATGTATAGTGCTTAATGGACCTTTCCAGTTTTAGCTATGCCCCGCTCATCTCTAGCTAACCTCCACAAATGCTTCGCCCATGTTGGGATCGATCGATCCCTGAACTATCAATTTCCAGAAAACTATACAGGTAAGCTGTTGAATATTTTGAAACTAATTTGACTGGGTGCTGTTGCTGCCTATCGGAATGTTTATTAAATAGTAGACACAATTAGTACAACAATGCTTAGTCCAGCTTCAATTAAGCATTTGTGATGTACTTATCTACGTCATTCATGACATCATTGATTATGACATCATCCTACACTTCACATAGTTGATTATGACGTCATATTATGGATGGATCAACTGGAAAGGTCCATTGTCAAGACCTGCTATGTAACTCTATAATAACTCGCTGTATTGAGTCTCATTTTATAGCAAGTCAGAATGGTTGTCTGGGTCTTGTTCAGAGACATAATAGAGTTACCGAAAAAAGAAAGTGAATGGTAACACTTCGTCACATGTAGGAGTAAACACTGACTAGTTGATATCTAATAGGGCTGCAACAATTCATCGATGCATCATGACTTTCCCGATACGATACACGATACCTGTTTTCCGAATCGCGACACACTAAAAATAATTTTCAAGTGAGATTAATTCATTAAAATCGGATATGACCATTGATTTCAGACGTTAAACACTCTAAACAATATGTGGATACAATAACCTCTTTTAACTACGATGTAACTTTACCTCGAGGAGGGATTTTAGTGCACAAAATTTAGGGACAAGTCACGACTGTTAGTTACAAAATCTGGTAATACCACGTAAATTTTACAATATCGTTCTTGGTCAATTCTCACAATATTTTCAATAAATCGTCCCAAACATATTTAATTCGGTCTTTAAACACTTCTACAACAATGCCAGCAATGAAAATTCCCTAAATTTAATCCAAATTTCTCGTGATAAAGAACCGCGGTGGGAGTCAATGAAACAGTTTTTACTGTTTATGTACCATAGAAGAAAAACCGCTTGCTTTTGTACGATGCGGAGGGTGTCTACGGGATCAGCGTGAAATACGAAAATATGAGCGAGTGAGATATGAAAATGAGGCTAATGAGCGCCTGACGCATGCAATGCATGTAATATATACTATAGAGGAATTTCATTCACAAATGCACACTAATCGGAGTTCCATAAAGGGTGATTCCAACAGCATCCAATCAGATTATTCCGCTGACTACTAGGTTATTATACATTAGCTGGATATTTTCCCAGGAATTGCCAACTGTTCATAGGTTAGTTGAACATTTTATTTTGACTTTCACATAATTGCTGCACATTTACGGGGAATTTTAAGAGCTGGTAAGTAAAATATAAAATGCCTGTACTTAAACCGTGTGTTGAATTGCCGTATATTCATAAATATGGCATCCAGAACCACTGGAATCGGCCATCTTATGACATTAGCCTAGTCACCTGGATATAAAAAAATATAAAGCAGATTTCACAGAGTTACTGATTGGCTGGTTTTGGCCAATACAATTCGCTCATTTTACAACGGCTGCTAAAAATATTTTACTTTGTCATTGTCATAGCTGTCATTAAGTATCGCGATGTGTATTGTATCGTGATACATATTGTATCATTGCTTAGCGTATCGTTGCACCTCTAATATCTAATGACATATTTAAGTCTATTTAATGTGGATAAAGTTTTATATATTTACAAGACTGACAATGGGTCATATTCGTGGTTTGAAATGTCCTCTTCATTGAATTTCTTGCTATTTTGGTTGGCAGATTTTACAAAATTTATGTTTTTGGTTACCACTATCTCTTATAATGCAGCAGAAAAAAAGAATTCTAATAAATCTAGATACTTTTTAGGGGACTCAGATGGCTATTACAGTGACCGCACACATTGCGATGAGTCATCCTCCTGACCTGCCAGAAGTCATTGACAGTAATCGGTTTTGTAATTCGGTCAGCTGTCGAAATATCACAATTTTCACAATAAAAACAAAGAAATCATACAAATTCAGCTATGACACACACAACTAGAATGTAAGTTAAAGCCTGCCTCAAATTGGATAAATCCATAAAAAACCACAACTGATGAGCAGAAGTTAATGCACTTTCCCATGAGCATTTGTACTGCAACATCTACAAAGTTCGTAACTACGTACCGATCTCAACAACTTTCACACACATTGTCAAAATATACACCATTTTCATATTTTCTCCTGGAAATTGATACACTTGCAATGAACAAAATCGGAATATGCAATGTCAAATTTCCATGAATAAGTCCAACATATTTACGCCCCAAGAGCTGATGACCAGTTGCAAGTGCAGACTGCAGACAGGTAATGTTTGTTTGAGAAATCACAGTCTGTACTGACAATAGGCTCAACTAATATATTCTTAAATAGCTGCAACAAATATGGTGTCATGGCATTGCATGTTGAGTAACTTGCACAGAAATCAACACGTATGTCATATCTCGTGCAAATGTTTCACTAGTTAATGGAACATGAGAACTTTCAGAAGTGTAATTGTGTTGGCACCAGAAGTCATAGCTAATATTTCCTATAGCCGCTGAGGTGTACATGACGAATCCACATGCTATTAGTAATCACCTGCTTACCTCCTCATAAAGGGGTTGTATAGCATTTGACATTTGGTCAAAATTGGTCAGAGAAGTTCCATTTGGATATGTGATAAGAGGATATTATATAAAACATACCAGTGGAATGCCTGGCTCGGTTACAGTTATTCCATCAAGTTTTCTAACATATTTCTCTATTGGTCTTCAAATGGACATTTCTCAATAGAATTGCAGAGGCCATGTTTGGCCCGTAACAACATTAAAAGCCTGAGCTATGTTGGTATGTGAACTATAGTTATCTATTGTTAGTTTACAACGCATTCACATTGACCTAGCTTGCAAAATGAATGCTAGATCGTACACAATTCCCATTGGCATTACATGTATTGAAGAGCATTTGGAGGGTATCATCTCTGTTAACTCTTTCCCTAGTAATGGAAATCTCGATTTTCATGGGCTATTAAAATGGGTATTTTTGTATGCTAAATATCAACACCAATGTCCATATGAAAGTTAACGGGAAGGGAAATGGCCTTGGGAACATTGACATTCCAAACTTCATATGTGTTCAGAGAATACAATCTGAGCAATATATATGTACTTACTTGGAATTCTATTAATGGCCCTAAGTGGACGAAGCACTCGTATAGTACGTATTGCTGACAGGCTCAAGTTTTCTGTATTGATTCCATATTCCACAGTCCTGTTGATTTTAAAACAAATATATATGAATGAGCATATATATGTGAATATATAATATAAATGCGTCTTCAAAATAGAATTCTAATTGCAACATAAACTTCGAAGAAAACTAATATAAAGAATATTTATAACCAGTGCATTGATCACTATTCCACTACCATGCATAAGATAAAATAATAAAATAAATTAATTAAATATATATCGTGCAGTGATGGTACATAATTAGTGAATAACTGATTTCCTTCTATTAAGCTAACACTTGATGAATTCAAGTATTAAGCTTTAACCCTTCCCACTCTGATGTCCATAGTCTATCTTTTACCATATTAATAGCAAAAATCTGGTGTACATTTCTCAGCAATTTTGGTGGACGATGTTGCTGTCAACACAGCACCATCTTCCCACAAATTTGTTGAAAAATGTACACCAGTTCATCTTTTAATTTCATTTGAAAACTTAAAAATCTGACATCATTGTGGTAAGGGTTAAACTAATCTCAAAAGCAATCTGCGTGAATGCTGTTATCATAAATTCAAAATTTACAGTCCATATTTTTTTCTATCTATAGTACATAGAATAAGTTACAATAATCTATATTACAAGATGATGTCATGCACCTCTGCTTATAATTGTAAATATGGACTGCTACATAGCGCATACACACAGAGACGCCGGCACATAATTCAACAGCAAGCCTGGAAATAAGGTGCCTGTCAAGGACATTGTCAGGCACCAAACTATCAAATGTCAGGCACACACTTGCCGGTTCCTGCCATTTTGTCAGACACAGATTTAAACAGTCCCAGTTGTTGCAGTGTGCAACAAGAGTCTGCAGACAAGTGTTGACACAGCCATGAAATATTCATCTACCTAAGGTGTATCACGATCATTATGACACATGTTTAGTTGTTTTTTGACACATTTCTAATAAGTTCAAGTAAAGAACACTGTGAAGTAGAATAGTGTTGACAGGCAGCAAATTCTTGATGTCCGGTACTAAGTAGCTGGTGCCTGACAAAGTGTTGGACACCTTTGAAAAAGTTATTTCCAGGCCTGAACAGGACAAAAAGGAATTTGGGATATTATATTAGACCAAGCTCTAACCCATTAATCCTCAAAATTGATCAAGAAAATATAATTTTTCAGAGAAAATATTCAGTTGCAGGCCAAGAAAACATTTATTTGAAATTTACCACTGGAATGACTGCCTGAATTATATTATAGGCTTCTGTCAGCCTGCAAATGGACCCTCCTCAAGATTACTGTAGTCTGGTTTTGGCTACGGCTTGATAATTAAGGGACATTTCCCAAGACCACTACCGAAGCCACTTTTTTTGCCAGCTTGCATGGTAAATGGTTAAACTGTTTCCTAGTAATTCTCGCAATTGCATGATCCTTACGAACACGTTTCTGGTAATAGATTGGCAAGATGTGATAATATATTGGCAATAAACTGACGTTAAAAAATACTGGCAATAAACTGACAATAGACTATAAGCTGGCACTCATTGAAGAATAATTGACAACAAAGGGGCAACAAGAGGCCCAAGGGACTGTGGCGCTCACCTGGACCATTAGCATTTGGACCATTTGCATTTAAATAGATATGATGGATAAATTTAGGAAAATTCAAGATGGCCACCCAAAAAATTTACCAATCAAAATTCTGAATAGAAATTCTAGTCTACCTTGATAGGGTCACTCTAGCCAAATTTGTTTGAAATATGTCAAGCAACTAAGGAGAAGCGGTGTTTTGACAATTTCTTTAAAATTTTTCATAAAATCTAAGATTTTTACGCAAAAAATTCATGAATCAAATTTTGAATAGAGTTATTAGAGCCTATCACAATAGAATCATTTCAGTCCAATTTGGTTGAAATCTGTCAAAATGGTAAGGAGGGTGATTTGACTATTTCCGGTAAATTTTTAATAAAATCTAGGATTTTCACCCAAAATATTTACGCAACAAAATTCTGAATGGAAATTCTAGAGCCTATGACCATTGGATTCTTTCAGCCCAATTTGGTCAAAATGGTAAGGAGAAGAAGCAATTTGACAATTTCTGGTAAATTTGTAATGAAATCTAGGAGTTTCACTCAAAATATTTACGCAACAAAATTCTGAATGGAGGTTCTAGAGCCTATGACCATAGGATTCTTTCAGCCCAATTTAGTTGAAATCGGTCAAAATTCTAAGGAGAAGAAGCAATTTGACAATTTCCGGTAAATTTTTAATAAAATCTACGTTTTTCAACCAAAATATTTACGAATCAAGATTCTGAATGCATGTTCTATAACCTATGACCATATGATCCTTTCAGCCAAATTTGATTGAAATCGGTAAAATTGGTAAAGAGAAGAAGCAATTTGACAATTCCTGGTAAATTTTTAAGAAAATCTAGGATTTTCAATCAAAATATTTACGCAACAAAACTCTGAATGGAAGTTCTAGAGCCCATGACCATAGGATTAGTTCAGCCCAATTTGATTGGAATCAGTCAAACTGGTAAGGAGAAGCAATTTGACAATTTCCGGTAAATTTTTAAAGCTAAAAATTTTACGCCGACAAATTCTGAATGGACGTTCTAGAGCCTATGATCATAGGATTGTTTCAGCCCAATTTGGTTACAATCGGTCAAAGTTCTAAGGAGAAGAAGCAATTTGACAATTTCCGGTAAATTTTTAATAAAATCTAGGTTTTTCACCCAAAATATTTAAAAATCAAAATTCTGAATGGAAGTTCTATAACCTATCACCATAGGATCCTTTCAGCCAAATTTGATTAAAATTGGTCCAAAGGGTAAGGAGAAGAAGCAATTTAACAATTTCCGGTAAATTTCTAATAAAATCGATGATTTTGACAAAAAATTCATGAATCAAAATTCCAAATGGAAGTTTCGGATCCGAGCACCAATAGCATCCTTTGAACAAAATTTATCTAAGATTCGGCTATTGGTTAAGGAGGAGTAGAGTTTGAAAGCAAAAGTTGACGGACAACGGACAGACAGACGGACTTTCAGGCCAGGTGAGCTAATAATGTCAGTTCGTGAAATCAAGCTAAAAATTAACAAGAGGCCTAAGGGCCTGTGACGCTCACCTGCACCATTAGCATTTGAAGCATTTGCATTTAAATATACACGATTTTTTACATTTAAACAAGATGGCCACCAGAAAAATTGACCAATGGATGGACGTTCTGAAGTCTACCACAATAGGGTCATTTCAGCCAAATTTGGTTGAAATAGCTCAGAATGGTAAGGAAAAGAAGCAATTTGACAATTTCCGGTACATTTTTAATTTTTAATAATTTCATGAGCAATGAAATATGTCAAGCAGCTAAGGAGGAGTAGCATTTTGACCATTTCTGGTATTTTTTCCATAAAATCTAAGACTTTGAGCCAAAAAATTTATCAATCAAAATTCTGAAGACGTTCTTAGAGCTTACCACTATAGAAGCCATCTAGCCAAATTTGGTTGAAACATGTCAAGCAGCTATGGAGGAGTAGCATTTTGACCATTTCCGGTAGATTTTTCCATAAAATCTAAGATTTTCACCCAAAGAATTGATCAATCAAAATTCTGAATAGAGTTCTAGAGCTTACCACCATAGAATTGATCTAGCCAAATTTGGTTGAAATATGTCAAGCAGCTATGGAGGAGTAGCATTTTGACCATTTCTGGTATTTTTTCCATAAAATCTAATATTTTCACCCAAAAAATAGATAAATCAAAATTCTGAATACAGGTTCTAGAGCTTACCACCATCGAAGAATCCATCTAGCCAAATTTGGTTGAAATATGTCAAGCAGCTAAGAAGGAGTAGCATTTTGACCATTTCCGGTAGATTTTTCATAAAATCTAGGATTTTCACCCAAAAAATTGATCAATCAAAATTCTGAAAAAGTCTGGAGGATACCACCATAGGATCCTTTCAGCCAAATTTGGTTGAAATCGGTCAAACCGTTAAGAAGAAGCGATTTGACGGACGGGTGGATGACGGATGGCCGCCATGGCATAAGCTCACTTGGCCTTTCAGGCCAGGTGAGTTAAAAATATATTACACGAAATAAATGAACTGCCTCAGTCCAACGGTTGACACGATGTATGCTTGACCTTTGACATTAATAGTATAACCCAGAGGGATGGATTGTGTTAACCATGGTTTGACCACGGTCTTTTCACAGAGGTTATCAATAAACTTATCAGTGACCATGACCTTTTGACCTCAAAGCAATTGTGTCATCCCTCTCATTAGCATATGTCCAAGCTTGGGTGCAGTACGATCAACTAAATATGAGATACATGTAAGAACTGATAAGCTAGGATAAAAGAAAATTCACCGCCAGTGGACGATGCACAGGGTATCACAATAGCTGAGTTTACTTCGTAAAGTCAAGCTAAAACTTCTTTATGACATTCTGTTGAACATTTTGAAACCAATTTATGGTAGTAACAGGTTCAAGTCAAATTAGTTTGAAAATATTGAAATTGAGACTAGAATTTCAATGGTGAAACGCCTCAGAGCATTTTAGCTGCTGCCTCCCGACTTACGCATAAATATGTCTGTTGTTTAAGTACTGTCTGTCAAACCTTTGACATTTATGGTTCCAGACATTATATAATCCTTTGCAATTTCTGGATTCTTTTCATCAGTAAGTAAGACAAACTATGAACCTTATTTTATGCACCGTTATTTGACTCATCACCCGTCCATATTTGCTGGATTCGACTGGATTGCAACTGAAGTGATCATTGCAAAGAGTTCGCCTGAATTTACACGCATTCCCGCAATACACCAGGCATGCATGATCTCATCAACAACACTGATAAACTATATATAAATGCCAGAAGATCACAAGAGAAATTATTCAATAATATTGAGTGTAAAAATAGTTCCTGGTCCTATTTTTAAATAGCTATAATAATATCTGTCTCGGTCTCACAAACAAGATACATAATTTCTGTGTTTGAATGGTTATACTTATTTATCAGGCAAAACTGCGTCGTTGGAAATCCATGTATGATTCAATGAAGAAGCCATTTTTTTTACAAAGGTTATTGGTCAATAGTATACATAACTGGGAAAACATATCTCTATTCAGATATAGATCAGATACAGATTATAACCATAAATCAATAAATAGAATGAAAGATAGCATGTCATACTGACAAAGACCTACTAATAAATGTGGAAGTACTTGCAAACCATTCTTAGGATCAACATGCAATAGAAGGTTCCATTTCTAGCTATGCTCACACCCCATTTCTAGCTAAGCTCACACCCCATTTCTAGCTATGCTCACACCCGATTTCTAGCTATGCTCACACCCCATTTCTAGCTATGCTTACACCCCATTTCTAGCTAAGCTCACACCCCATTTCTAGCTATGCTCACACCCCATTTCTAGCTAAGCTCACACCCCATTTCTAGCTATGCTCACACCCCATTTCTAGCTAAGCTCACACCCCATTTCTAGCTATGCTCACACCCCATTTCTAGCTATGCTCACACCCCACTTCTAGCTAAGCTCTGCCCACTTTTTATGCATGTTGGCTCGAGTGAAAACAATTAAAGTGCTACAGAAGCACATCTGTTGACCTTGAAAAATGAGGTCATTTCCCAAGCAGGTTTGACTGTTACATAGAAGAAACCATTTCCAGCTATGTAGTAGAGACGCAAACTGGGGGAGTGTGTAGGAACTTGAGCCGAGAGCACGATAGGTTCGTAGGTTCAGTTCCCCACTACTTTGCCATGTTGTGTCCTTGAGAAAATCACCTAACTCTTGAGGTTCTCCAGTCGACCTAGCAGTGAATAGGTACCCGTGATGCCATATATGTGCGCCTATATATGGGTGTCACTAAAATGGTCCTCGAAATGAACAGGAGATAGATGTAAATTCATTCGCATGATTAGGCACTATACAAGAGGCCCAAGGGGCCTGTATCGCTCACCTGACCATAGGCATTTCAAACTAGAATGCGCTTTATCAACAAGATGGTCACCAAACCGTTTATCCGACAATTTCGCAAATTGCAAATTTGAGATCAGAATACCCAAAAACACATAAAACCAATTTTGGCCTCAAAATCCAGCAAGTAAAAAAATCCAATATGGACGCCAAACATGCTATGTTTTGATTGGCCCATGGGTGTCTAGGTTTTTTGACGAATCAACTTCCCTTGAACAAACTTTAATGGCACTTGGTCCCTAACCATATCTGCCAAATTTCGGCCCGATCCCTTCAGTGGTTCTTGAGAAGTCATTTTCGCTACAACTAGGTCAACCAAGATGGTCGCCAAATCAAGTTCCCTTGAACAAACTTGGTTCAACTCTTGCCTTAAATCATATTTCATCAGGCGTGCATCAATCCCATAAGCGGTTTCGGATAAGATTTTTAGATTTCTAAAAATTGGCCAACATCCAAGATGGCCACCGGCCCAATTGGACGATCGGCTTTGTTTGAACAAACTTGAATCTCTACACCCTAAGGATGCTTCCTGCCCAATATAATTGAAATCGGCCAGGTAGTTCTCGAGAAGAAAACATTTGAAATTTCCCATTGCTTTAGTATGGGAGCTTTTGGCGAGAAAATGATACAAGATGGCCACCAAACCGTTTATCCGACAGTTTCGAAAATTGCAAATTTGTGATCAGAATACCGCAAAACACATACAAAACCAATTTTGGCCTCAAAATCCAATATGGCCGCCAAACACGCTATATATTTTGATCGGCCCATGGCGGCGATGTTTTTTAACGGAGCAACTTCTCTTGAACAACTTTAACGGCCCTTAGGCCCTAATCATATCTGCCAGATTTCAGCCCGATCCCTTCAGCGGTTCTGGAGAACTAATTTTCGCTACAACTAGGTCAACCAAGATGGCCACCGAACCATTTGACCAATCAAATTCCCTTGAACAAACTTGGTTCAGCTCTTGCCCTAGATCATATTTCATGAGATTTGCATCAATCCCCTAAGCGGTTTCGGAGATGAAATTTTTAGACGTTTCCTAAAATCGGCTTAAATCCAAGATGGCCACCAGCCAAATTGGCCGATCGGGTTCATTTGAAGAAACTTGGATCCCTATGCCCTAAGGATGCTTCCTGCCAAATATAATTGAAATTGGCCCATAGGTTCTTGAGAAGTTGTTTAAAGGAGAAGTTGACGGATGGACAGATGACGGATGGACACACGACGGACGGTCGCCATGGCATAAGCTCACTTGGCCTTTCAGGCCAGGTGAGCTAATAAATGTGCCATCTATCTACACTATTAACCCTAAATTAAATTAGGTTATTCAACCGAGTGTATAAACGACATACCAGGCAAGAGGGTGGAGTTACCTACAAACTACCCAAGCTTATCAGCGACAATGACACCCAAATGTCATACAGTAAGGCCCTCAGGGAGCAGATAGCTAATATCGACATCAGCTCCGATCCAAATGAAGCCCTAACCAAGATACTGAAATTTATGAAGTCATCAGCTACCAGCACCATAAGTGTTCTAAAAATCAGCCGAACTAGGTATACGGACGACCCTCGAGTAGTAAAACTGTCAGCAGAGCAGAAAGCATTACGGCTGTGCATCTACGGCCAAAGTGAAGACCTCACCAAACTACGCCGGGAATGCAATAACATTCTGCGTCACATTAGTGAACACTTAAAAGATCTTGCTCTTCATCAAGCAGACTCCCTAGCAGATGAAATCATTGCCATGGATGACTGTCACAAAATGTTTCGGGCAGCCTGAGCCCTGAGAGCTACTGACTACACACACCCACTCACTGTACACAACTCTGAAGGACAGTTTATTGGGACTGGCCAGGACAAAGCCGAAGCGATTCGAGAATGCTACAAGGAACAGTTCACCGACCACGATGATGAGCCCTTGCAACCGTTCTCAGGAGACCCCAGGTCACTACTAATGCCAATTAAAACAGCAGAAGTTCAGAAGGCGCCTAAAGCCCTGAAAAATGGATGTGCATTTAGACCTGATGGCATGAGCAATGAACTAGTCAAATATGCAAGTGACATTATATCAAAATCTATCATGCACCTAATCAACTTAGCTTTCACGCACCACCTCCCCATCGATGTTGTAGGCCAAGGCACCCTTATCGTGCTACCCAAGCCCAAGAAGTCACCTGGCCACACACACACCCTAGCTAATCTGTGGCCCATTGTGCTCCTCAACAGCATACAGAAAATCCTATCCAATGCTACTTTGTTGCATCCGAGACAAGGTCAATGACTTCAGAGGATCCTGTCAAAGTTGCTTCAAACATGGATGCAGCTGCGCAGACATTGTATGGGCTCAATGCATGCTTGTGTCGGTAGACATGTCCAAACACTGGGTTTTCACAAAATGGGCATTGACATGTCATGAGCCTTCGACACAATTAAATTTTCAAAGATCTTAGATGTACTATGCCAGGCCCGTTGCAATAAGGATGGGCTACAACTAGTGAGACTACTGCTTGCAGAGACCAAGCTGAGAGTACGAGTCAAGTCAGTGAAGTCTGTAGAGTTTGAGACATCAATAGGCTCTCCACAGGGAGATGGTCTATCCCCTGTGATTTTCACTCACCTGTTACCTTGCTTCTGCATTGAAATCTGTGCGGGAAAATTCCACAAGAGCAAACACCCCACTCCACCCCCACCCCCATGCCATGTGTCAATACTGGGTATGCCGCTAGAGATTTAATATTCCGACGATGCAGACTTAATAGACGAGGAAAAGAAACCCCATGACGAACCTCTCCCAATAGCTGCAAGCAAACTAAAAATTGAGAATCTCTATGAATGAATCCAAAACAGAGTTCACTAGCATATACCTATCTACAAAGCATGAAACTAAAAAAAATGATGATCCACTTCGCGGCGGTGAACCATGGACGAAAAGTAAAATCCTGGGCTCACTCCTTTACAGTACTGCTGACATTGCTGCATCATGGAGAGCATAGCTTTCAAGTCCTTGTGGAAGCTATGGATTTGTAGATCAAAAATGCCCTTGATAAAAAGACTACGTTTATACAATGCAACCTGTATAACTGTAACAGCTCGGCAGCTCCAAAGGCAGCTCTAGACAAACTTAATGCCACTGCAAACAACTACGCACCATCACTGGACACCGATGGCCAGATCGCTAAGGATGTTGGCTGAGGGCAAGACACAGTGGGCAAAAGAGGACTGATTGCAGCTGTAGGATGTTTCTACTACTACAGAGGCAGAATACAGTAATCATACATATTCAACTAAATGTTTATTAAACTGTAAATCCATCAAAGACATATAATTCGCACACTTTCATGACAGACTTCTCGATTTTCATGATGGAGCTACATATTTTGATTGTGACATCAGCTAACATATGATGTATTTGATTATGTCGCGAGATAGTTGTGTGACAGATCAGATCTCTCAAATTGACCCACACTTTCAAATCCCATAGACTTAATGCATCAACTCCACATAATGGACATGCAAGATAATAACTAAGTTGTAGCTTTATCAATAGAATTACAAAGCAAGATGCCCAAGAGCTGATATGATTTATATGGCACAAGAATTCGGCCTCACAGAGGGTTGAAAGGTTATCTGTATTAAAGAAAGTTAGATATAATTTCGGTAGCTGTGGTGAAGCATGAAAAGTATGTCACATTGTCCTACTTCTGCTTAAGCTTACAATGTATGATTACATCAAGTTTGCTAGGCTTTTGTGACTAACTAACTAAGCAACCAAACAATCAACCAACCAAATCGCTAACTAACAAACACCCTAACTAAGGGTAGTTAGTTGCAGTTTATTCAGCCGCTGCCCGCAGCTAACAATCATCTAGTGGCATACACAAAAGTTAATTCCTTATTGAGTAATTTCTGGTGCTTTATAGGCGACCATATTATAGCCATTTACTGACAAATATTTGTCAAGAAAATTTAAATTTCTATGGAAAATGTCCATTAGCAAGCAGACCACAGGCTTAATTTAGAAAGCATTAATGTATTAACTATTTAACATTCATGCCTGACAAAAACGGCTTCTACAGTGGTCTTGAGAAATGTTCATTTGCAGGACAAGAGAACACAATTTTTTTAATATTATCACTGACATGACAGGCTCAACAACCGAGCCAGACATTCCAGTGATAAATTGTCAAAAATTTAGATTTTAACGAAATATATTGAGCATCAACGGATTAAAAGACATATATTTTTCCATATAGTTTAAATATTATGAGTAATTATTATCATCACTGTAGCCATCTTACGCGTTATGTACTACGCGCCATTCATTAACTGTGGAGAAAATACTAATATATATCATGTATGATCTATACATAAACAGGTTTAATAAACCAATTATACAGGGCATAATCCACATACCAACAACATACATTCACAGAGCAGCTATGAGTAGGAAACAATTAATAATATAAAGACATGTAGGTACAGAAGGGAACACATGTTAGCTATGCGTTTAGAAAGTGATTAACCCTTCAATTGTCAAGCCGGCTGAAGCCTGCCTCTGTCAGGGTCTTGTAGAATGTTCATTTACAGGCCAAGAGAATACTATTTTTGAAAATTTACCACTGGAATGACTAGCTCAATAACTGAGCCAGTCATTTCAGTGACAAATTTTCAAAAATTGTATTTTCTGGGCCTGTACAAATGGACATTCAATAGGAAGATATTTAAATTTTCTTGACCAAATTTGACCATTAAATGGTTAATACAAGCTACATGCAACATTAGCAAGGTAAGAAAATAACTACTTAAATATATCTGTTCTTACACCTGAGAATGATGCATAAATAAAAAACCAAATTAATAGAGTTCATGAGATTGATAAAGGAAGGCAAAAGGGAAATAACAAATAATTTTTATTCGTAATTTCATACAATATTAAATAAACTACCATCGGTAAAAAACGGAAATGAATCAGGATTATTTGATAAAAAAGCATTTACTAAATCTAGGAGCGCTTAACTTGGAACCAATTAGTGACGTAGCCGGTGCTTCGCACTCCGCCGTGTGCCGTCTGTGTGTGCAGGTATACCAGGTACTCGAATATAACAAAAGCAAACCTGAATATGGTTTCATAAGTGGTATGAATAGTATTCTCTATACGCGCTGATGTAGAGGGATTCACTCGCTACTGTTTATTCGCTATTGATCCTTTTGAAAACATTATATTCAACTCATTTTTTTCTGGCAAGAAGCAACACGTTTCAGTCAAAATGATTTAAAACAATACTGCGGGTTTCCCGCCTCGCAACATGATACCTACTGAATATTTTCAAGTTCATGTGTCTGAAAGTATATCCTGTTACTGGAAACAAAATTACAGTTGTTTTAAAATTACTTTACCTGTAGAAAGTAGTGGCTAATCAGCTAAAGGTGAATATAACTGAGCTTATATAGGTTGAATTCGGGTTCATTGTCAGGGCACTCCGATCAGAAGTATCCCGCTGTTGCTTTACATATCTGCACATGCCCACACTTTCACTCTCGCTAGAAGCAGGAGTAATTGAGTAGAAGTTGTACCACGTAATACGAATTTGTACGTGATATCGTTAACCGATTATACTCTCAGGGTACCTAGACATTGAACCCAAATTCAACCATATATGACTGGATGTAGGGGATATTATTTATTCACTCGGCATACACCAGAGCAGATAGGACGCACTGCGTCACTAATTGGTTCCCGCCAGTGACATAAATAGGATTTAGTTGCTTTTTTTCAAATTATTCTGATTTATTTCTGCTTTTTACTATTCTTTTACTGGTGGCTATAGGTTGATTATTATATAAAGCTATCATTCAAGAGGACATGTTAGTTCCTTGCCTTTAAATTAAAGTACTTCCTTTCCATTATTTGGATATTCACGAAAAATTGTGTTAAGCGTATAATCAAATTGACATGCCACCAATATTCTAATATTTAAGAAGAACATTATATTTAACAAAATTTTATTTCAATTTATTCTATTTAACGTTATTAGTTACTACAGACATGAATGACATTCAAACGAATTACTGGCATTGAGATACCACCATCCACATAACACTACAGTACAGCTCATAAATAAGTTTAAATGTTTCCAAAACAACAACAAGATAGTTAGTAAACTTTGACCATGATATACATGTCCCGGTAAGAACTGTTCTGTTGAATATTTTGTACATAATTTGATTGGAAGGGAAGCTATGGACATCTGAGGTAGGAATGGCTAAAATATTCAACAGTACCTATTATTTTGCTTTGGAAACAATCAAAGTTAATTCTAAGCTGTACTACACAAGGATTTTGTATGATTCTAACAAGAGGCCCAAGAGGCATGTGTCGCTCAACTGGAGCACTATGCATTTTTGTCAAAATTGTTGGTGGGTGGTTTAGTAGTTGCTTAAATGAGTTTGTGGACAAAAATATGGCTGCCAAACACGCTACATTTTGATTGGTCCACCACGGCCATGTTTCTGACGTAGCTCCTTCCATTGAAAAAACTTTAATGGCACTCAGTGCCTAATCATATCTCCCAAATTTTGGCCCAATCCGCTCAGCAGTTTGGGAGTTGTTTTGGCAAAAAATAGGTTATCCAAGATGGCCGCCAAACAATTTGGCCAATCAAGTTCCCTTGAACAAACTTGGTATAGCACTTGCACTAGCTGATATTTCATGCGTTTTGAATTGTTCCCACAAGCGGTTTTGGAGATTTTCAGACATTTCTAAAAATTGACCAAAATCCAAGATGGCGCGAGAAAAATACATTTTAAATTTCCCATTGCTTTAGTATGGGAGATTTTGGCGGGTAAATGATCCAAGATAGCCGCTAAACCGTTTATCCAACAGTCTCGAAAATGCCAAATTTGAAACCCAAGATGGCCACCGGCTAATTCCCTAAGGATACTGCCTGCCAAATATAATTGAAATCGGCCCAGCAGTTCTCGAGAAGACATTTTAAATTTCCCATTGCTTTAGTATGGGCGCTTTTGGCAGGAAAATAATCCAAGATGGCCAGCAAACCGTTTATCTGACAATTTCGAAAATTGCAAATTTGAGATCAGAATACCCAACAAGAGTTTTAGTGAAACTCAACATACGCCCGCAGGCATACTTGTTTGAGGAATGCTAAATGGGGGAGGGGGGGGGGGGCCCGCCTTCTATTAGGTACACATTTGGAATTCATGGCAAGGACATCACTAAAAATCTTGAAAGCCTTCACAGCTGCATTGATCATTACAGTTACAAGACAATTTTGATGAATTTTAATTTTTCAAGGGAGTTAACTCTGGCGAATATGGGTGGATTTTGCCGAAACAAATTTTGACACTTCATCTATAACTAAAACATCTGCTGAACAAAAAATTGTGAGTGTAGGTTCAAAATTCTTCGAGATTTGGACCGGACCAGTGACGACCTGAAGCTGACCAGCCTCTTTGTCGGCACCACCGGACTAGATGTCTAAACACAGCCCTGACACGCAGAAGAAGAAGGACCGGACATGAAAATTTTGATCAATTTGATCCTTTCAAGGGAGATAACTCTGGCGAATATGGGCAGATTTTGTTGGAACGAAATCATGACACTTCGTCTATCCGTAACACATCTGCTGAAATAAAAATTATGAGTGTAGGTTCATGTCTTCGAGATATGGCTTGGACAAGAAAATAAAAATTTTACAAATTTTATCATTTCAAGGGAGGTAACTCTAGCGAATACGAGCGGATTTTGCCGAAACGAAATCATGACACTTCATCCATTCCTAACACAGCCGCTGAAAAACAAATTGTGAGTGTAGGTTTAAAACCTCTCGAGATATGGCTTGGACAAGAACATTTTGACAAATCTGAGCTTTTCAGGGGAGATCACTCGGGCAAATATGGGTGGATTTTGCCGAAACGAAATTATGACACTTCGTCTATAGGCAATATATCTGCTGAAAAAAATAATGTGAGTGTGGGTTCAAAACTCTTCGAAATTTGGCCTGGACAAGACAATTTTGACGAATTTTAATCTTTCAAGGGAGATAACTCTAGCGAATATGGACACATCTTGCCGAACCAAAATTACGACTTTGCCTATACATAACACATCTTCTGAAGAAAAAAAAATTGTGAGTAGGTTCAAAACTCTTCGAGATCCGTCTTTTTGACAAATTTTAAGCTTTCAAGGGAGAAAACTCTAGCAAATATGGGAGGATTTTGCCGAATCGAAATCATGACACTTCGTCTATAGGGAATATATCTACTGAAAAAAAATTGTGACTAAGTTCAAAACTCTTCGAGATCTGTCCCGGACAAGAAGATTTTGACAAATTTTCAGCATTCAAGGGAGATAACTCTAGCTAATATGGGAGGATTTTGACGAATCGAAATCATGACACTTCGTCTATAGGTAATATATCTTCTGAAAAAAATTTGTGAGTGTAGGTTTAAAACTCTTCGAGATCTGCTCCGGACAAGAGTCAGATGGACGGATGGACGGCGAGCGCCATCACATAACACAACCACGCTTTGCGCGGGCGTATAAAAACCTAGATAAAACCAATTTCAGCCTCAAAATCCGTCAAATAAAAAAATCCAATATGGCCACGAAACACGCTATATTTTGATTGTCCACAGTGGCCATGTTTTTTGAGGGATCAACTTCCCTTGAACAAACTTTAATGGCCCTTAGTCCCTAATCATATATCACAAATTTTGGCCAGATCGCTTCAGTGGTTCTGGGGAAGAAGTCGTTTTTGTGAAAACTAGGTCATCCAAGATGGCCGTTAAACCATTTGGTCAATCAAGTTTCCTTGAACAAACTTGGTTCAGCTCTTGCCCTAGATCATATTTCGTGAGTTCTGAATCGACCCCTCAAACGGCTTTTGAGAAGATTTTTAGACGTTTCTAAAAATCTGCCAAAATCCAAGATGGCCACCGGCCCAATTGGCCGATCGGGTTAATTCGAACAAACTTGAATCTCTATGTGCTAAGGATGTTCCCTGCCAAATATAATTGAAATCGGGTCGGTAGTTCTTGAGCAGGCATTTGAAATTTTCCATTGCTTTAGTATGGCAGCTTTTCGCGGGAAAATGATCCAAGATGGCCACCAAACCGTTTATCTGACAGTTTCGAAAATTGCAAATTTGAGATCAGAATACCAAAAAAACGAAGATAAAAACAATTTCGACCTCAAAATCCATCAAAATAAAAAAATCCAATATGGCCGCCAAACACACTACATATTGATTGGCCCACGGTGGCCATATTTTTGGACGGATCAACTTCCCTTGAACAAACTTTAATGGCCTTTAGTACCTATTCATATCTGACAAATTTTGATCTGATCCCGTCAGCGGTTCTGGAGAAGTTATTTTTGCTAAAACTAGGTCAACCAAGATGGCCGCCGAACCATTTGACCAATCAAGTTCCCTTGAACTAAGTTGGTTCAGCTCTTACCCTAGATCATATTTCATGAAGTTTGCATCAATCCCCTAAGCGGTTTCGGAGATTTTTAAAGATGTTTCCTAAAATCAGCCTAAATCCAAGATGGCCGTCAGCCAAATTGCCTATCGGCTTCATTTCAACAAACTTGGACCCCTATGCCCTAAGGATGCTTCCTGCCCAATATAATTGAAATCGTCCCAGTGGTTCTTGAGAAGTCGTTTAAAGGAAAAGTTGACAGACGACGGATGGTGCCAAGGCATAAGCTGCTTTGGCCTTTCAGGCCAGGTGAGCTAATAATAACTACTTAATACGAAGTCTACCACAAAAACAAAAGAAAAGAAAAAATAATAATATTACGCATCACTTAAATGGGCCTCCATCATTCACTTTTGACTATTATTGGTGTGATGTCAAATGTGACAAATTCAGATTAACTCTTTAATGATCAAGAAAATTTAAATATCTGCCTGTTGAATGTCCATTTAGAGGCCAAGACAACACAATTTTTGAAAATTTATCACTGGAATGACTGGCTCAGTCATTCCAGTGGTAAATTTTCAGAAATTGTATTCTCTTGACCTCTAAATGGACAATCCACAAGACCATAACAGAGGACACTTTTGGCCAGTATGACCATTAAAGGGTTAAAACAAAAATTTATACATATGCAGCAACATATATAAACATGGACAGGAAATATGGAAATCTAGGCTCGGTATGATAAAGTTCTAAACAGAAATGTCAAAGTTGTGGCTGGAAGGCAAGAATCCGGGTTAAAAATATAAAATTTAGTAATAGAAATATGAAATCGTTGACAGAAAACAATGTCTACTGAAAAAATTAGACTGACTTATTTTGTTGGGAAAGTGAAAATGTGTGTGTGTGTGTGTGTGTGTGTGTGTGTGTGTGTGTGTGTGTGTGTGTGTGTGAGAGAGAAATGGAAAATTTGGAGCATGCATCACAGAAATGCAAGATGGCCACTGACCAAATGGAGGATTCCAGTTTATCCATGCATCATATGACAAGTATGTTACGTGTAGGAACGACGTAGATAAGTTTGTCACGATTGCTTAATTGATAACGGATTAAGTGTTGTTGTACAAATTGTATGTCTTAATAAATATGCTGTTGACAGTCCAACTAGTTTCAAAATATTCAACAGCTTACCTGTATAGGGGGGAGGGGGATAAGCGTATGAAGAGCATAAAATCCAAGCTGGCCACAAACCAAATCAATCAGCTTCTTTGTGTCCCACGAATGATGATGATGATGATGATGATGTACTATATTGTGTGGCTGTAGTAGTAACATTCTGCAGTTGTATAATCCTTCTTTGGCCACTGGTTCTTGTCCTCAACCAGATTCCCTAGCTCCCTCAGGCTCTTCTTGGTGTTTTGAGCACCTAGTCTTCTTCTTTTAGGTCAGTACTTATCACCTTTAGCTTGTTTGTGCAGTAGCATTTTATACAAGCTTAATAGGTGTTGACACAGAGTACAGGGAATTCCAAGGTTCTCTGTGCAGGAGTGGCTGGTGGCATTGGAAGAATATGACCAAACATAGATAATCTTTGTTAGGCCACTTTGACTGACAGTGGGATCATATAACACATCATTGCTGTTCGGCCAGCAATGTTGAGTAACAGTAGGAACAGAATAAAACCTGTGTCTGCATGTTTAGTGCTTTCGTTGTTCCGTAATTCACTCTTCATACAACACATGCAATACGCAGCATACCATTTGGATCGCAATGTCGAGCATGATCTTTCTGCTTTACATAGAACTCGATAGAACTGCATATTTTCGTAGTAACACAACAATATTTAACCCTTTAATACCCGAATTTGTTCAAGAAAATTTTAATTTTCCCATAGAAAATGATAATTTGCAGACTAAGGAGACAAGACTATTTTTGAAAATTTACCACTGGAATGACTGGCTCGGTTATGGAGCCAGTCATTCCAGTGGTGAATTAAAAAAAATAGTCTTCTCTTGGTCTGCAAATGGACATTTCTCAAGACCACTGTAGAAGCCATTTTGGGCTGATATGAGTGTTACAGGGTTAAAAGGACAGATACAACATAAAATAGTCATTCCAAAAAATTAAGATACATTCCAAAAGTTTAGACATATTGAAAGAAATTATCTGAAAGTACCTAGCATATACTTTCAAAATTAATGCAAACAGGTTATATGCAGTTGTCACTGGCTGCCATCAGTGAGCACCCTTTGATGCTTTAAGGTGGTCTTGTGAGATAGGTTTGAATATAAGCATATGGGTAGAACCACAATACAGCATTCACAACTCATCAGCATCCATTTGACAGCATCAGCATCCAAAACCTTCATCTAAGAATCAAAACTAATTACAACATACATTAATTATAAACAACTTATTTCCCTAGCTTTATCCTGGTCAAGAAGATTAACATTATTGCTCAGTGAATCTCCATTTACATGCCCAGAGATCACTGTTTTACTTTCTTCTCTTGACCCTGCTAATGGACATTAATTAACCATGTAACACTCAAATTTGTTCGAATAAATTTGAATTTTCTCATAGAAAATGTCCATTTGCAGATCAAGAAGCCTATTTTTGAAAATTTACCACTGGAATGACTGGCTCGCTTATCGAGCCAGTCATTCCAGTGGTAAATTTTCAAACAGAGGCCAGTTCTGGACACCTTGACCACTAAGGGATTAAATTTACATATATTTTCATATTTGAAACATTCTTAACTGCTATTAGAAATATTAATATTAAATGTTAATATTAATAATCGGTGACTGGTAATGACAGCCAGTGGTCAGTGCAACACAGCGCAACACAAAGGTGCTTAATTTGCAGGGAATCCAATCACCATAAACATTGAACCAATATTGCCATGGCAACCACAAAGGACCACCTCATAATTAAGATGTCATGAAAAAGACAGATAACATTTCGAGTGTCTTTCTAAGTGTCTCGAGATTTTAAAATCCATACAAATTTCTTTTGTTAGTTTTCAGTAAGTTTGTTGGTTAAAAATTGGGTGTCCCAATAAATAAACTGAACCTTACACAAAATTGCATTGGCGCAATTCTATTAGTTATAGAAATAGAGCTTATTCCCTTAACCCTTTTAAACACTTGTATGGTCAAGCCGGGCATGACTGGCTGGAATGACTGACTAGCAAGCCAGTCAATTGAGTAGTAAATTGTCAAAAATAGTATTCTCCTGATCTGCAAATGGACATTTTCTAATGAGAAATTGAAATTTTCTTGAATAAATTTGAGCGTTAAAGTTTTAAACACAACAATTTACTGATTTGATATATTGAGGATCTATTGCCATGCTCTGATCTGTGTCTGATATAGACGGACAACGACCATGAGCAAGCAATATGTCAATACTAAATTTGACTGAATTACTGTTGCCGTCGTTGGCAGCAGCAATTTTCAGTTAAATTATATTCAAAATAATCAGCAAGCAACATGTGTCGCTTGATAGTTTTGACAATATAAATGAAAATTGCTGCTACAACTTTCAGTAAACAAAATCAACAGCATTCGAGTTGACACTTGAAAAAGATTTGAAGAACAATTTTACAGAGTTGTTGCTGAGAAAATTGAACCTATATTAACCTTTTAACACTCATATCAGCCAAAAACGACTTCTCCAGTTGTCTTGAGAAATGTCCATTTGCAGACCAAGAGTATTTTTGAAAATGTAGCACTGGAATGACTGGCTTGGTTATATGGCTTGATAACCAAACCAGTCATTCCAGCGGTAAATTTTCAAAGATAATCTCTTAGTCTGAAAATGGACATTTTCTATGAGAAAATTGAAATTTTCTTGAACAAATTTAAGGGTTAAATGGTTAAGAGACCACCCAAGTGAGAATCAAAGAGTGGTCACGTAAGGCAGATGGTCTTTTAATAGCGATCAACCGCATTATTCAATTGAATTTAGAAATTAACGTTAGGCCTCTTAAGTCAAGTGGTTATTTAATAGCCGGTTTGATTGTATGTAATTAAAATGAGCAACGAACCAAATGCTTATTTCCAAATCTGAGAGAAATGCATTAATGCAATTTTTCATACATGTCATTATATTTTTTTTAAATTAATAATAAAGTAAATATAGAATGATTTTTCATTTGTAATTTTTAAACCGATAGTAGTGTCTGTATGCGAGTCTTAGAATTCATGAATTTATAATTATATACAAATAGTGTTTTGATTAATATGTTTGATAATCGAATGCAATCCTGACTGATTAATCAAATTTCATATGAATTACATTGCCTGAAGAGCTGATATATAACAACCAGTCATTACAGTGGGAAACTTTCCAAAATAGACCTCTCGTGGCCTGTAAACGGACATTTACTAAGTAGAACTGATTTTCGTGACAAATCTCACCAAAGGTTTTAAAAAAACCACCCATAATCTTTTGGTCTGCAAATCAATATTTCTCGAGATCATTACAGAAAGCATTTTCAACAGGCTTGACAATTAACTCCTTTAAACGCTCATATCAGTAAAAAAAAAAAAAGGTTTCTGCAGCAGCCTTGAGAAATGTCCATTTGCAGACCAAGAGAAGTTTTTGAAAATTTACCACTGGAATGACTGGCTCGATAATCGAGCCAGTCATTCCAGTGGTAAATTAAAAAAAATAGTCTTCTCTTGGTCTGCTGCAAATGGACAGTTTCTATGAGAAAATTTAAATTTTCTTGAACAAATTCGACGGTATTATGGTTAACACTCAAGACGGCCAAAAACGGTCTGCACAGTCGTTTTGGGACATGTTTATTTGCAGACCAAGAAAATACTATTTTAGAAATCTTTAAACCGCAATAACTGGCTAAATAACCGAGCCAGTCATTCCAACAGTAAATTTAAAAAAAAATCTAAACTGGAATTTTCTTGACTAAATTTAAGGGTTACAGGGTTAAGGGACTACAGAATGACCTTGAAACAAGTGTCACTCACTTGGAGCATTATGCATTTTTGTCACAATTGTTGGTGGGTGGTTTAGGAATAGTCTTCTAAATGAGTTTGTGGACATTTTGGCAACTCCAATATGGCCGCCAAACACACTACATTTTGATTGGTCCACTGTAGCCATGTTTCTGATGTAGCGCCTTCCCTTGAGAAAACTTTAATGGCACTCAGTGCCTAATCATATCTCCCAAATTTCGGCCAAATCTGCTCAATGGTTCTGGAGTCATTTTGGCAAAAATTAGGTTATCCAAGATGGTCACCAAACCATTTGGCCAATCAAGTTCCCTTGAAACAAACTTGGTGCAGCTCTTGCCCTAGATGATATTTCATGCGTTTTGAATTGTTCCACCAAGCGTTTTTGGATAAGATTTTTAAAGACATTTTAAAGCACCAGTTTTTTTTACGGATCAACTTCTCTTGAACATACTTTAATGGCCCTTAGTCCTTAATCATATATCACAAATTTCGGCTCGATCGCTTCAGAGGCTCTGGGGAAGAAGTTGTTTTTGCGTAAACGAGGTCATACAAGATGGCCGCTGAACTATTTAGTCAATCAAGTTCCCTTGAACAAAGTTGGGTCAGCTGTTAACATAGATCATATTTCATGAGGTCTGAATTGATCCCTCCAACGGTTTTGGAGAAGATTTTTAAAGACATTTCTAAAAATCAGCCAAATCCAAGATGGCCACCGGCCAAATTGGCCGATTGGCTTCGTTTGAACAAAATGAAATCTCTATGCCATAAGGATGCTTCCAGCTAAATATAATTGAAATGGGCCCGGTAGTTCTCGAGAAGACATTTGAAATTTCCCATTGCTTTAGTATGGGAGCTTTTGGCGGGAAAATGATCCAAAATGGCCCCCAAACCGTTCATCCAACAGTTTGAAAATTGCAAATTTGAGATCAGAATACCCAAAAACCTATCGAAAACCAATTTCGGCCTCAAAATCCATCAAATAAAAAAATCCAAAATGGTCGCCGAACACGCTATATTTTGATAGTTCCACCACGGCCATGTTTTTTTATGGATTAACTTCTCTTGAACAAACATTAATGGCCCTTAGTCCATAATCATATATCACAAATTTCGGCCTGATCGTTTCAGCGGTTCTGGGGAAGAAGTCATTTTTGAGAAAACTAGGTCATCCCAGATGGCCACTGAACCATCTTGAACAAACTTGGTTGAGCTCTTACCCTGGATCATATTTCGTGAGTTCTGAATCGATCCCTCAAACAGTTTTGGAGAAGATATTTAAAGCCATTTCTAAGAATCAGCAAATCCAAGATGGCCGTCGACCAAATTGGCTGAACTTGAATCGCTATCCCTTAAGGATGCTTCCTGCAAAATATAATTGAAATCGGACCAGCAATTCTCGAAAAGAAGACATTTTAACTTTCCCATTGCTTTAGTATGGGAGCTTTTGGCGGGAAAATAAGCCACGATGGCCACCAAATCATTTATCTGACAGTTTCGAAAATTGCAAATTTCAAATCAGAATACCCAAAAACCTATATAAAAACAATTTCAGCCTCAAAGTCCATCAAATAAAAGAATCCAATATGGCCGCCAAACATGCTATATTTTGATTGGGCCATGGCGGCCATGTTTTTTTGATGGATCAACTTCTCTTGAACAAACTTTACTGGCCCTTAGTCCCTAATCATATCTGCCAAATTTTGGCCTGATCCCTTCAGCAGTTCTGGAGAATAAGTCATTTTCGCTAAAACCAAGATGGCCGCCGATCCATTTGACCAATCAAGTTCCCCTGAACAAACTTGGTTGAGCTCTTGCCCTGGATCATATTTCATGAGGGTTTCAATCCCTGAAGTGGTTTCGGAGAAGATTTTTAGACGTTTCTAAAAATCGGCCAAAATCAAAGATGGCTGCCAGCCAAATTGGCCGATCAGCTTCGTTTGAACAAACTTGGATCCCTATGCCCTAAGGATGCTTCCTGCCAAATATAATTGAAAACATCCCAGCGGTTTTTGAGAAGTCGCTTTAAAGAAAAAGTTGATGGACGGACGGATGACGGATGGTCGCAACGACGTAAGCTCACTTGGCCTTTTAGGCCAGGTGAGCTAAAAACAGGTTGTTTCTCATGCAGGTTTGTCTGTAATAGAGGGGCCCATTTCAACCTATGCCACCACACCCACTTCTAGGTAAGCACTGCCCAATTTTTATGTATGTTAGATCAAATTTAAGTTTTTAAGACTGAACACTGAATTCCCTTAATCTTAATTTCAAGGCAACTATATACGTAAGCAGCCGAATATTTTGAAACTAATTTGACTGTGATCTGTTGCAGCCTATGGCAGTAACAGCTCCCATTAAAATTAGTTTCAAAATATTCAACAGAATGTTTATAAAATTGTAAGTTCACCAAGGACATACAATTTAGATGTATACTATTGAATCTTTCCTTCATTTGTGATGGATCAACATCATTTGATGGCGATGTCAGCCAACAAGTGACATACTTGATTATGACGTCAGATACTTGAGAAACAGATCAGATTCCTCTAATAGTGATCGAGAAAATAATCTCCGAGGCATTGATTTTTAGATTAGAAGAGACTAGCACTATTTGTAGGTGATATCTCAAAATAATTGCCATAATTTCGAGACAATCGCCTCGTAATTGTTCAAAGTAGAAATCTATGGCATCATAGCATCTAAAAGTATTTTGTTGCTAAGTTACCCAAAAGCCAAGATGATTGTGAAACAATGGCAACACATTTGCATAAGACCCATACATTTAATGATCAAAATTTTGCCACGATAAATTGGAATATACACGACACACAGGAGGAAATCGTCATATGGTTGCCATGGCAATGGAGAGACTGTGCAATTATCCATCTGCCGCAGGCTGCGGCGGCATTAAAGCTAGCGAGCAAGTCAGGGCATGCAAGACCAGGTCGGTAGTAAGTAGCGCTGAACTGTGAGATGGAATCCCAAAACCAGAGACATGATCAGCAGGCTCAGAGAAAGAACATAACATTTGGACAAGGAGTAGAGGCGAAACTCTTACTTGTTCACTATATAGTCGGCAATGCTGTTGTTTGAAGGGAAATAGAACCACAGATATAGTTCAAGGTTAGCCAAATTAGAGTACAAAATCTGTACAAAAAATTCTTTTTTACAACTGCAACAGATAAATAATTTTATATATAAATATTTTAGCAGAATTGAGGATAAAATTTAATTACCCCCCAACCATTGACATTCCAGTGTCACAATTTCAAGGTAACTATACAGGTAAACTGTCAACTATTTCGAAACCAATTTGACTGGGAGATGTTGCTGCCAAAGGACATCCAAGTCAAAGTAGTTTCATAATATTCAACAGAATATCCGTTACATGCATCATTTCTGGTCTGTGATGGTTAAAAGGTTAATCAAATGTAACACTTGAGACCTGTTCGAGTGACTTCCTGTGTTTTAGGGCTAACAAGTGGTGGATGCCGATGATCATATGGCGTCGATGGTAACACCGCCAATGCCTGCACTAAATTGTCCCCAACTCATGGCCACCAAATGCCATTTTCTATGACAGAACATCTTTCTACAATGACAGCCTCTTAGTACTCCCTAAGGTGGTCATTTTAAGACAGGCTTGATTATTTGCTTTGAATGTCAACGATTGCGTACATCTGTAATATGTGTGATGTAATTATTAGGTGTGACAATGGCTTTATATGGAGTCAATATTATCTAATTAGAAATGCATTTCTATGAGAGACTTGGTAATAATCAAAGGATGAAACACGAGTTGTTACTGTATGAGTTTATAAAAATAGCATCCAACTGACGTAAATGGTGTTGTGAATCAATTACTCAGTAAGCAGTGGCTTGGTGTGCACTTAGCCGCTCACCGTGTATATTGGACGCTGTCACCAGAATATGCGTGTCATCCACACAGCGTGGGCAAATCACATGGAAATAAATTTGGCTATATATCATCTGATATCGAGGAGCATTACGCTAAAAAATAAACAGCAATCCTCTCCAAAAGCAAATGGGTTGATTAACCCTTACCACTCTGAGGTCAAAATTTTATCTTTTACTATGTCATTAGCAATTAAACGGGTGTACATTTTTCAACAATTTTGGTGGAAGATGTTGATGTCTATGACAGCCACATCTTCCATCAAATTTGTTGAAAAATGAACACCCGGTCATCTTTTAATTTAATTTAAAAATTTTTAATTTTGATAACAGAGTGCTAAGGGTTAATGAAGAATTTCATTTATTATAGGAACAAAATTTTAATATTTGCTTAAAAATCTCACTTAAACGGTATCAATCAATGGCAACGAACAAATTATTTCCAACAAAGTACAACTCATAAATAACTTAACATGTTTCCAAAACAAATTAAAATGAACAATTGATGTCTTCCACAATCCAATTTATGTTCAAAATATTCAACAGGGCATTTCTTACTAGATAACATGTTTCCGTTATTGTTTTGGAAACATATTAACTGACTTGTGAGCTGCGCTGTATTCAATACAAATTCATGCAATGCATCGCAGAATGAACCATTCCTGTTTTAGCTATGCTCCACCCACACCTTGCTCGTGTTGGGATCGATCGATCCCTCAACCACCTGATTATCAATTTCCAGAAAACTATACAGGTAACCTGTTGAATATTGACAGCAATAGCACCCAGTCAAATTAGTTTCCAAATATTCAACACAATGTTTATTAAATAGTAAATACATACAATTCGTACTACAATGCTAATAGTCCATCTTCAATTATACGTTCGTGACATACTTATCTACATCATTCATGACATCATTGATTATGACGTCATCCTACATCTCATGTAGTTGATTATGACATCATATGATGGTTGGATAAACAGGAAAGGTCCATGGCGATACATATAGTGCATGCATGAAAATGCGGCTAAATAAACATTATCAAAATAATACATGATTATCATAACATATTTTATCATAAGATTAATGTTCTTGCAAGAGTAACAATTTTGTTCATTGACATTTTTTTGTGACCTAGGTAAAGAAAATGTATCTTGAAAAGTTTCTCTGTCGACATTTGGGGTTGCAACCCCGAGAAAACCACTAAAATGTTGCTTGACCAGTGTCTAACATATAATTGAGTAATATATAAATTGGTACTCCCTTTTAACTATACAACGCAGATACAAGAGATTTGTTATGATGTAAGTAACATTCTATTGACTATTTTGAAAGTAACTTTAGGTAGCAATAACTTCAGTCAAATTATTTACAAAATATCCAACATGTATGTTTCTTAAATGGTGTCACTAGCTGATTTCAGTGTTGAGCGGGCTATATAAAGCAATGTAGCACTAGCAATATCCTATTACCAGTATAATTTTTGCAGATTTAAATCGTCCAGCTGGCCAAAACAATCCCCTGCCCCTTGCCTCTTGGGCAATATCAATTTGCAGGTAGACGATTTTTGAAAATTTACTACTGGAATGACTGGCTTTAACGGTAGCAGCGCCACTGTTCGGTAGATGAGCCACATTGGTGGTAAATTTTTAGAAATAGTCTCTGCCTGCAAATGGGCAATGACCATGCAAATCTCATGCTTTTCCGACCAATCTTGACCAGTAAAGAGTTAAAATGATATGCACTCATGAATCAGCTGATGTGACATTCTGCAGTTGGCAAAGCTAAAAGCGGAGGTACAGCGATACAGCAGCACTCATGCACTAAAACAATTTACACCAATGGTAGTACCCGCACTGGGAAAGGACCTGATTAATGTCATCTTTGATTTTCTGTCATTTGATGTGATCAGAAGCATGATTGGTTTGTTGTGTCAACTGTAAGCATCAATAAGCAATGTCCATTCTCGGGGCAATGCAGTGTCTGTAGAACGATATAATGAGACACTTGTACACTTGCAGTTCTACACGCTGCGCTCATGTAATATTGCTGCTTTTCATCATGCTAGCTCGTTACGACTATTGAAAGAAATTAATGTGAATGCCTGCCCATCTTTAGCTAAGCTCCACCCACACCTCATTCATATCGGGATCGATTGATCCCTGAACTCCCCGACTCTCAATTTCCAGAAAACTATACAGGTAAGCTGTTGAATATTTTGAAACTAATCTGACTGGGTGCTATTGCTGCCACAGCACCCAGTCAAATTAGTTTCAAACTATTCGAAAGCATGTTCATTAAATAGTAGACATACAATTCGTTCAACAACCCTTAGTCCATCACCAATTATGCATTTGTGACAAACTTATCTACATCATTCATGTCACTGATAATAACATCATCTTACATGTCATGTAGTTGATTATGATGTCATATGATAGATGGATAAACTGGAAAGGTCCATTGGCTTTCATGTGTATAATGCAGTCATTAGTCAACCATTTACAAATCATTTGCATAAAGCATTGGACGCCTTGATCACAGAAGATATCTATCTACATGAGAGTGAACATAATTCAGCTTTCCAGAGTATCCATCCATCATCTGACCTCGTATGAATCATAATCAGCTCAGCGCGTGTATGATGACATCACAATCATTACGTCACAAAGGGTTTCATATAGACTGTCATCAACTCTCAAATAGTCCGACACGTTGTATGAATTGTATGTCTTTGTAATTCTTTGCTATTTAATAAACATGTTGTTGAATATTTTGAAACTAATTTGACTGGGCGCTGTTGCTACCTTAGGCAACAACAGCACCCAGTCAAATTAGTTTCAAAATATTCAACAGCTTACCTGTGTATTTTTTTTGAAATTGATAGTTCAAAGATCGATCAATTCCAACACGATCGAGGTGTGGATGGAGCTTAGCGGGGCATAGCTCAAACCGGAAAGGCCCATTGTTTATGTATCCATGAAAATATTTGTCAAAAATAATTAAATTCATTTCCACCAGCTACTATCTTTTACTATTTGGGTTTAGAATAATGATGATGGATCACTCTTTTCAGAACGTCGTTCAGTTGAAATAAGTTTTCTTCAACCATCTCCACTGAGCCTTATCCATTGTGAGACATCATGAGTTCTTGTAGGTTCTTTTTCCCTCTTCGGTGGTCTTAGATTACTTTTTTAGGTCTGATCACAAAACACTTAATAAGTTGGTGTCATGGTGTCCTGTGCTTGTCTAATTAATGCTTTGTGGCTGGGTGTATTCTCTGTGACAATGACTATCGCAGTTGCGCTACCATTACAGATTATGGAACCATGTTGTATATTTTCTAAAGTGCCAAGACAAAGGTCATGTTTGGTATTTGAGGCTTCGCATAGCTAGCTGTCACAATTGAGGAATTGAGGAATCCAGTTTCTCAGTCAATCACAACATCATATTTAAATACATGACATGTAGGCTGTCGCAATGAATGACTCGATTTAGTCCGTCTTAAACGCTTAATTAAAGGTATTGTCAGGTAGAACGAATTGTATGTCTTTACTACTTAATAAAAATGCTATGAAATATTTTGAAACTAATTTGACATGGCGCTGTATGCTGCCATAAGCAGCAACAACACCCAGTTAAATTAGCTTTCATAAACAAAATATTTAACAGTTAACCTGTATAGTTTTCTGGCAATTGATATTTAGAGAGTGCATGGATGGATCGATCCCAACACGGAGTGTGGGTGGAGCTTAGCCAGAGGTAGGCATGGCATAACTAAAACTGGATAATCCATTGCATAGCATTAATGAGACACATGTAGCATCTTTTAAGTGCATCTTGAGAATATTAAAGCCATGAATCCACAGCTTCCAGACGGATGGATAAACAATGTTTCTTGTTACACAATGATTTGCTATGTTTATTGAACTGTAGTCGAGTGAACCCTGATTCTGCACTTCCTCCACCTGTGCTCACCAGAAGCAAGGTACCTTCAATCGTTTCCTCCGTGTCAGATAAGTATACGTGTGTGAACTCGGTTTTGGCTTCATTCATAGAGGTTTGTGGCTTTGAGATGTTTTGCATCCACTGGAAGCAGTTCATCAAGAGGATCCTTTTTCATCAATGAAATCAACATCATGACTTCATACGCCATCTCTACTCATATGTGTAGCTTTGAGAATGGAGGGTTGGTCATATCGAAGCTGCATCGAGGTATCATGTCAAGAGAAACAGTGATAAACCATCTCTTTATGGTTATCCTATTGATGTGTTAAACCTTGTTGAAATCATTTATTTGATGGTTAATTTTTTTGTGTTTGTTAATATAAGTCTCAGTAGTCCTGTGTTGTTCATCATCATCATCATCATCATCAGCTTGATGGAGGAATTAAAGAATATCTGACTGAATGCACTTGACATCTTGATTCCCATCTTGTAGAACTCCTGATGCTTACTGATAGAACTGTAACCAATGTTACCATACATCATATCCAGACAATGTCAGCGCAACTGCATCTTCTTTTAAAGTCACCCCGCCCATTCCCGTAAATTTTATCTCTGAAATGAGATATCACATTTGACAATATTTTTCTAATGCCGCCATTCAAAAGCCAACTTAACCTCAGTTAGGAAAGGTCTGGGTGGTTTCTTGAGTTTAGCCACAGGCAGTGTAATGAGTGTGCCTTCTCTCATAGGGTGTATAGGCACGTGTTCTTCAACAGCAGATTTGATGATGTGTATGATGAATGCTGAGATATTTAAGATATAATAGCTAAGACAATTTTTCAAACTATCTCAGAAGCGAAGCATGGAGCACAACAATCAGAAGATTGAATAAAAAATTATCATGAGCTGAAAGGCGAATAAATAGGGCTGTGTGGTTTTTGGAAAAAACAAAACCAGTGAGTGTTGGCCACAAAACCGGTTTATTCCAATACCTCAAAATTAGAATGTGGCAGTAGACATTGTCAAATTTACCCCGACGTATAGCGGCTGATTAAAGACGTTCGTGACGTGGAAAATATCTTATAGGATGACTAAACTACAGCTAGAACATTTTGAGCGTACCCGCTAAAAATACTACACGTCATTTAGTCAATTCACGTCTTGGAAATGATGAGTCAGTGATAAATTCTGATTAATGGCGGGTTGATTAGACTGTTACACAGACTCTGTTACAGAGGCCAGTCTGATGAGGCACAACATTAGACTAGTTCCCGAATCCCCATACGCCGAGGTCGATTTTGTTACAACCGTCAGAGTAATATCACGTGGAACAATATCACCTATTGCACTGTACATGTGCACATGCGCAGTAAATCAAATTTCTTGACCTAATTAATCGAATATCTATAATCCAACTCGGCTTTATTAGACTCATTACTAGAATACATTTTGCGTAAAAATACAGTCAGACCTATTTTAATAAACACCATCGCACGATTTGTGAAGGACTTGTATAAAATGGTTTAAACATTTCTTTTCTGGCGTTAATATTGTCTAATAACAGCGAAAATTCTCAAATTTATTGGTCAACATAAGATGCTCTACCGCTAGAACATCATGCAAAAATTATGCTTAATTGCCCGAGCATTTCAGAAAATTCAATCGCATTTTATGTTGGAGGGTTACATCACTCTCTGGTTTCCAGAGGTTAGTGAATACCACACGGTCAGAATTTGTAACACCCATAAATATCACAAACATGAGATTGCTTACTAGGTCTTCAAATGCGCATTATACAATTTAATAAGATACTAGCACATAACAGTTTCTGAATGCATTTAGCAATGCAATCTGGCAACATACTCGCAAAATACGAATGGAACTGAAGATTCCAATTCCACATTTTATTTTGCAGATTTTATATATAATAATTGGGCATATGAATTATATTTTATGCAGCAGTAACATGCTTTCTTAAAAATAGATGTTTCCAAAACTGTTTTTTCATAAATATCCAGTTTTACGGTTTTGAGATTATGGCACTGGTTTTCGAACAATCATCTCTACAAAACTGGTGACGGTTCCAATATCTGTATACCGCACAGCCCTACAAATAAACACGACAAAGCGAATAATAACGATTTACCACCCAACATGCACACATGCATGCTGCACACATAATTAACAGACTATACACACAGTGCTATAGATATTATAACATTATCTTTGATTTAGAGATGTACAATACCATAGTGAGACCCCGACTTATTAATTACTAAATTAGAGGCGATTCATAACAGTAGAATTCTAGACCACTGAGCTATGTACATTGAGCGTACCCGCTAAAAATACTACACGTCATTTAGTCAATGAAGTGCAAACAAAAGATATTTTCAGAAGGTAAAAGTTGGAGAATTCAACCAAATTTGGTATATGAGTTAGCCACATGATTGAGGATTGCGAGACACTGTTTATATAGGCTCCGTCCATGAGGTGATGGTGGGATGGGAGTGAGTGGTAGCAGAACATTAAAGTTGGCAGAATTCAACCATGTGAGTTACTCATATGATTGTGAGATGACGTTTACATAAGGCACTGGCCTGCACCTCACCGCCACCCCCCTTCTCACCACCACCTATCCCCACCCTGCCCTCCCATTCCCCGCAACTACTTATCCCACTCTGGTGAGGGTGATTGTGCAGAACTTCAAAGATTGTGAAAAGCTGAGGATTTGCTATAATGCACCATCGACTGAATATCCTAGTAATAGCTTAATATTTGTCAATTTTTAATCTAGAAAAACACATTGATCATTCAATTTTGACTACATTTTTAACATAGATTTTGAAACTCACTAAGTTTCTGCATGTGTTTGTCTATGAAGAGGTACAAACATATCCATAGGGAAGTGTTATTCAATACTACTACAAACACCTTAAAAATAGATGCAAGTATGGTAATATTCACTTTAATAGTAAAAATGATAATTTTATAGCAAAATGACATCTATTTGCAATGACCACATTAGAGAGGACCAAGATTGGTCATTATAATAAAAACAGGTGAGCTCTTACCTCTTTAACCTGTTCATGATCATGATTGTTAAAAAATATTCTCTTAGCGAATATTTATTTGCAGACCAAGATTACTTTTTTTTAAATTACAGAGCCAGTTATTCCAGTGGTAAATTTTTAACAATAGCCTTATCTTGACTTGCAAATGGCCATTGCTTAAGATCACTGCATAGGCCATTCAGTGTTCTTGACAATTCAGCAACAGCTTTGAAAATGTCCATTACAAAAGCAAGATAATATTCGAGAAAAGTGAGCACCAGAATAACTGCCCTGCTTCTAGTTGTATATTCTTAGAACATATTCTTCTCTTAGTCTGAAACTGAGGATTGACATATAGCTTTATTCCAGCTCTGGCTTAGTTGCTGACTTTCTTTAAATTTGAATGGACTGTTTTGGATTAATTGCCCTAATTATAGTCTTGGCTAGGTTGAGGCTGACAACTGGACTACAGATGTACATTTCTCACTTGAGGCAGAAGGTGCAAATCCAAGCTTTTTTGGGCTTGAGATAATCCAACTCATTTTCTAATCTCATTTTCCAATGGAAATTCTTGGGGGTGGGGGGTTGATATTAGCTAATAATTTACCAGCACAGATTATTGTATATCACTCTTAGAATTATAAATAGATGAGGTAAGTATGACATTGAAATCTGTGTTGATGAAAGCTCTGGCCATTATTGACACCAACATTTTCTACATGACTTTTTATGATCAGCAGCCCCGCTTATATACATGTAGCTGCTAGACAGTTTGGTTTTTTATATAAAATGCAGAAAAATATAGACCATGCTAACTACGTTATATATATAAACAGAAACACGTCAATGCAAATTCCCACGTTTTCACCAACATTGACGTTTTGACCACTCAAATCGGAGCAGAGCTCAATATACGTCAAGTTATAATCCGCAATCATAATGGGTAACTACAGGTAGCTGGCATAACAAATTTGGTTCAATTCCACCACATGGTTTCGGCAAAGATAGCCAGATGGACCGATGAATGGATAAACAGACAAAAGCCCTTGTGATATCCCAATTTCCAACTGTGTTGAGTATTGAGTAACTACTGATGCCACCAAGCCATGAATCTATAGATGTCGATGCACTTCAGTTATCTTGTTTCTCCTGATTGTCTGGCTGAATAATTTATATAAGCAGGGAAGGCCGAGAGCCAATGTGCGGAGCCAAAATCTTTGAGAAAACTCTTGGCCAACTCTCCAGGGCAATTTCAGTCAGTTCTAAACGCTGACTTAGGCCAAATGAAATCATTCAAGACTGGCACGGATCACAATTACATTATAATTGCATTACACATATGACGGTAAATCATAAGGCAACACTAGGAATGACTCCAGAGAATCTTCTTTGAATTATGGATGTTACCTGACATTATAGAATGATTAATAGTGTTGATTAATGCATAAATCCACCATTTCTTCACATATACGATATGATACACATGCCTTCATCAATGGAGAGATAAAAAATATAAGAACATACATAAAATCAGAAACAAATAAGTAAATGGGATTCCATTGATTTTGTAAAAAATTAAATTCATTCATATAACTATTTAATGGTTAAGCCGGCCAAAAATGGATATTGTATTTATAATGGCCGCCACGAATGTCCATTTGCAGGCCATGCGAAGACTATATTTTGAATATTTATGACCAGTGATTTACTTGCCAAGTCAATCCAGTTGTAAATTTCAAAACAATGTTTCTTCCCCTGTAATTGAAGATTCGATAACTAAGTAAACATTTTGATTTTCTGACCAATCATAAACACCAAAGACTTAAGACATCTTCTATTCAATCCAATTTACCACTGGCATATACATTATTCACACTCGATTGTCTAATTCAGCATTTTGATAATATGGAAAACGACACTTGTGCAATATGTTAGTACACAACCTCAGGCTCGACACTATGAATGCACACATGTAAATTACTTTAGTCATGACAAAATCAGACGATTTCTCCCTGCAATGGCAGCCATTTTGGTAGCTGGTAAGATGAACAGGGTTGGAAAAATTGGTATCAAAACCCGAAGAATGTCAAACTTAGCAAAATTATGTAACAATACACCGAATCACCTTTATCACAGAAGGATGCTGACAATCGATTCCATCATATTAATTAAACCATTGTATATCATTTTATCTCCCACATGTGGAATAAAGTTGTGAGATATCGATAAGTTACAACTTGCACCATTCTGCCAGATTGGCCCGCTTACCAGCCATGTTGCCTAGCAGTGATGGTGTATGTAAAAATGTTGCAAAATGGATACTATAGTAGTCAAGAAATATTATATTAAATTTCAGCGAAACTCAGAAAATTTAATTGATCAATGAAAAGTAATTTTAACCCTTTACCACTTATTAACAGCCAAAACCGGCTTCTACAGTGGTCTTAAGAAATGTCCATTTGCAAACTAAGACAGCGGTTTTGAAATTTTACCTCTGGAATGACTGGCTCCATAACCGAGCCAGTCATTCCATTGGTAAATTTTCAAAAATAGTCTTCCTTGATCTGCAAATGGACATTTTCTAGTGTTCATTCTGAACTACTAAGATGTGTTTGTCACTATATTAGTTCCGCATTGGCCAGAATTCTCAGTACTGAAACGTTACTACAGTTATAAACAAAATAATACAAAATGTTACGCAAATATTCAGAAAATGGCAAAAGTTGACATGAAAATTCAAAACATTAGTTTATGTGATAAATAAAACCTCAAACACATTGTCCTTTACATCAAATAACACAAATTTACTGGGATCTTATTTGGAACTTTCTATTTAAACTCATTCCAGTTGAGATCTTAATAAATTTATGTGACAGATTTGCTACTACTAGCTTAACGCTTTAATGGTAAAATTTGGTCAAGAAAATTTAAATTTCCATCTACTGAATGTCAGTTTATAGACTAAGAGTATACAATGTTTGAAAATTTCTCACTGGAATGACTCGCTGAGTTATCACGCCAGTCATTCCAGTGGTAAATTTTCAAAAATTGTATTCTCTTGGGCTGTAAATAAACATTTCACAAGACCATCACAGAGGCCGGTTTTGGCTGGCTTGGAAATTAAATGGTTAAAATCCTCTCTCTATATAAACATTGGACTGTTTGCCTTTTAAAACCAGACACATGTCATTCAAGTCAATTTTGTTCAGTTTACTAGCCACTTTAAGCTTTTTCATTTCATACTAGCATGGAGTAGGGAGAATGTCAAAGAAACAGATGCAGAATTTGCTGCAAAGTACAATTAATGTTTAATGGGTCACAGCTCAGAGCTTTTTCTTAGATGTTTGTATATCTTAAAGGCGAGTCTCCTGCTTTATCTATCTTTATGGTGACATGTATAAAATCTGGTGAAAGCAAGGCTGAGGGACATTTGAGACTTTATTAAGATAAAATGTATCATAGACCAATTAACATTTTAGGCCATCTGTTAAGGAACAAACACAAGCTATCAGGCAGAAGAAAACTGAACAAAATAGGAATTATTAACCATGCAAGATTAAACAGACATTTCTGTCTTTAGTTCTATCAATACTTTCAGCCTTTTTCCTGACCATAAAGAAATCTTTGAAACTACAGGAGCTCTTTGTTGTCCTACCAGGCTGTAGATAACTGAACAAAACAAACAATTAATCATGAGAGATAGCATGAGAGTTGGGTAATTACGGGAGCCCTTTTTTGTGTTCAAGTGTGAGTCAAAGACACATTAGCAGTTTCCAAGAAACATACATTCATAGACTGACAGAGAGACAAATAAACAGAGAACAGCCAAATGCAAAACTACACTCATTCCCACATGGTGTGCTCGAGAGTATAATAACCTGACATTTCATCACGCTAAGGTCTTAGAACTAAAGTACCTTTTGAGTGAGTTCTTACTACCACAAATATTTGGAAAGAGGAAAAGCTTCCCAAATAAAACATAGTTGAAGATATGTAAAATATATACAGGTAATTGCCACTCATAAAATCCAAACAAAGAATTAGATAGAGTATATTAAAAAGTGATTATCAAGCACATATAAAAGCTAAGGTGCAGAGAACAGGTGTGGCTGGCAAGCCTTGTGATTTATTATTCTATACGCTGTAAAATGAACATATTATTTATTGAGCGTGAATGTGCATAGCATCATGCGTATTCTGTATGCAGGTGATTTGAAAAGTTCAGAATATATCTCTGCTCAAAATCGCCTTTCAACCGTACAGACTAAATACAATTAATTTTATCTTGGAAGAAATTAAATTAATCTTATCTTGGAAGAAATTAAGTCAAATTAAGATCAAGATGTTCAAGATAATAGCTGCAATCAGTGAAACTTGTCTAGCTGGCACATGTATGCATGGGGGTGGGATGGTGGTGGTAAAAAGATGGTGGTCATTGATTGAAAATCATATATGATATGAGACTTGTCTTAAGAATTAGATGCCATTATTTAATAGCAATGGCTCCAAATGCTATTTACCATTGCTAGTGATTTGTATTATGTGACCACCTGACTTTAGTGATGACATTTTGATGACCATACTGTGTCCGTCATCTAGAAGTATTTAATGAAGGAATCAAGTTTTAGCTATGCCCCGCCCACCTTAGCTAAGCTCCACCCATGCCTTGCCTGTGTTGGGATGAGTTGATCCTTGCACTTCTCCGAATCTCAATTTCCAGAAAACTATACAGGTAAGATGTTGAATATTTCGAAACTAATTTGACTGGGTAGGCAGTAACAGCGCCCAGTCAAATTAGTTTCAAAATATTCAACAGAATGTTTATTAAATAGTAGACGCATAATTCGTACAACAATGCTTTAATCCATCATCAATTAAGCGTTCGTGACGAACTTAGTCACATCATTCATGACATAATTGATTATGGCATCATCTTACACATCATGTAGTTGATTGACGTCATATGATTGATGGATAAACTGGTATCTTCCATTGAAATAATTAGTGATGATTTCCGGGATGAAATGCTTAATCCCTTAATGGTCACGATTGGCCAAGAAAGTAAAGATTTGTGCTTACAGTATCACTCAGAAATAACTTAAAATGTTCAATATTTCGAGCATAATCGGATTGGAAGGCATTGCCGTTTTACAAAATATTCAGACATATAGCAGATTTCTGTTTTTGTTTTGGAGACATGTTAAGTTATTTCTGAAATGCACTGTCTGAATGTATACTTGCAGGCCAAGAGAGGACTAGCATTGAAAATTTACCAATCGAATGACTGGTTTGGTTGAGACATTTTCAAATATCGTCTTCTCGTAATCTGCAGATAGACATTTCTTAAGACCACTGCAGAGGCCATTTATTGACCACAAGACTTAATAATGTGTTAAGTGATGACTATAGCGAGTGAAGCGGGTGCCAATTATATATATCACCATAAAATGAAACTTGCAATTATGAAATAAAATATATTAACTAGACTCTCTAAATAGGATAGCATGCCTAAATATAGATAATTACATTATAAATGCTATAACTATAATTAAAACATGCTTAACTATTGATCGAAATGTGAAATTATATTTAATTATCTAAATACTAATCACTTATTCAGGTAAAGCACAAAATCAGAATTCAATACACCTCGAGAGTAATTATTTACCCTTTAATGGTCAAGCTGGTCAAAACCGATATCTTAAGGAATGTCCATTTATGGGCCAAGAGAATACTGTTTTTGAAATTTTACCACTGGAACGATTGGCTCAATAACTGAGCCAGTCATTCCATTCCAGTGGCAAATTTAAAAAGTAGCCTTCTCTTGGGCAGTAAATGGAGGATTCCAGTTTCTTAGGCAATCATTTGACGCCATAATCAACTATGTGATGTGTAGGATGATGTCATAATCAACTATGTGATGGGTAAGATGACGTCATAATCAATTATGTTATGAAAGAATGTATCTAAGTTCTCTTAACTGATGACGGACTAACGGTTGTACGAATTGTTACATGTCTTTACTATTTAATAAACATACTGTTGAATATTTTGAAACTAATTTGACTCGGCGCAGCTTAGTAACAGCAACCAGTAAAATTAGTTTAAAAATATTCAAACGCTTACCTGACAGTATAGTTTTCTTGAAATTAATAGTCTGGGAGTTCAAAGATCAATTGATCCCCACACAGGCGAAGTGTGGGTGGAGATTAGCTAGAGATGGTCGGGGCATAGCTAACACTGGATTCCTCCATTGATATTCCCTATGCAAACATCAGTGTTCATGACCAATCTTGTACATCCAATTTTTACAACAGCACTGAGTATTTATTTTTCCAAATATTTTCTGCTCAATTTTCTCCTTAATGTCTCTATTAGGACACAGTTATAAGCAACCCTAATAGACGTTTAATGGTTCAAATTGGTCACGAAAATATAAGTTGTTATTACACGACAAAAACATCCATTACCGTTCAAATCACTACTTGCTAAATCAATTATCTGCATTTAGCTACCAGAATAAGATTTTTATGCTTGCATACACTCCTCCCCATGCCAATTCCTATAAATATGGACCCTCAACCAGGCTACTGGTTAGGTCCATCTCCAGTATATTAACTGATATAGACAGTCTGTACTCACTCCATAGTGACGCCTGTCACTGAGCGCGCTTGCGCATGCGCACTGGAGCCCAAATAGGAAACAGATTTACTTTTCAATTATTCTGTTATAGCAAGCAGAACAACTGCACAAATATTATCAGAAAGTTTTTATAGCTTTGCGCTGTGTCAGCTTACTACTGAAGGACTTCCTCACGCTAAGATATGCCTACTATGAAGTCTATCCTCCCAAATAATGTTTTTGGAAGTATTTCGCGGTTATATTGAACTTTATAACTATGTATATAAATGTTACCGGTTTTTGTGGGTTTCGTTTTCGTTGTAACAACTTTAATATGCCTAAGTCAGCATCACATAAAAACACTCTATTACTCCAGTGAGCCCTTAATCACTTTCAGTTTAAAGAAAAAATAGTGCTTTACAAGGAATTACATGATGTGCGGGTTTTGCATAGGGTGGTCTGCGTTCGTATCTAAGTTTTCTTTAAGGATTATTTGTCCTTACAGCGCTGCCCTATGGTCGTCCTTCCCCTTCCTCCGTTGCTAGTAGACAAAAGCTGTGTCTTTTGCAATATTCTAATATGTCTAATCCAGCAGCAACGGAGGGGGGGGGGGGGGGGCTTCTTCGGTGAATTCGGAAGCAGTGATAGCTTTATTTGTGAGATTTGAATCCTTCGCTGCAGTTTTGACTAAATCTTTAGACAAAAGAATACCTTCTGCCATCATGGAGGCCAAGAAACAGGAAGTTTCTTCTGATTCCGACAACAGCCCGAGGGCTAGCGGGCGTTCCCGCAAATGGGGGAAACCAATTCCTCTAACGTCAATGCAAGTAATCAGGTCTCCTAAGCAGAAGTCTAGAGCGACTAAGCTCTCGAAGGTGGGCTTGTGTAGTTTACCGGGTCAAACCCACATTAGACTTGAGGGTGACGGGCATAACCCTCAAGCAGTGGTGGTGGAGGCGGAAGCTGACGTCCATAAGCCTGGTGCTTATGCTAATGCCAAAATTTTCGGTCATACCGGTCGTCAAGATTCTTCATAAGTTGCCTATAGCCATAGTCCGCAATCTAGTTTTGCTAGTTCTTCCGGTTCCGTTGGGGTGGATTTGGGTCCTCGGGACTCGGTTTACTTCCGTTTTCCAGTGCTACTTCCGTTCCGACCGTTTCCGGTATGTCTTCCAGTTTTGCAGGACATCCGGGTCTTCAAGATCCGGTTCTGACTTCCATTCCTACCGTTTCTGGTATGACTAATAAGCTCTTCCGAGTGATAATTAGAGCAAATAAGCTCTCGAAGGTGATCTCGAGCAGGTCACCGGGTCAAACCATCGTGTCTTGAGGTTGTAAATAAGAAGAAAAGGCATGACCTTCAAGCAGTGGTGGCGGCGACGGAAGCCCCGTCTTTAACATATATGCCAATGTCAATGTCTTAGATCAGTTGTAGTGGATTCAGGTCCTCAGGACAGAGGTTATTTCCATTTCTGGATCTACCACCGTTGTTTCCGTATCCGGTCTGACTTCCGGTTCCTATGCTTATTCTGGTTTTTTAATGTACATCCAGGTTCAGTTTCCGGGTGTCTTCTTCCATTTTGCGCATTTCCGTTTCCTATTTTTACACTTCCGGATTCGTACATCTGGGGATAGGGTCATTACCGGTTTTCATGGTGTTCTATGATTAACTTCCGGTTCTGTCTTCCTTTTTTGGATTTCCGGTGATAGCTCTTACTGAGATTCCAGGTTTGCCTTTCCTAGGATCTAATCATCATTTTGTCTAAGAGTTAGTCTTATTTCAGTAAGTGCTTTTAAAATCGGAATGTTTAATTGCTGTAAATATTAATTCCGAGACATTGCCAGTCTTGAAGTCTCTTTTGGAATTGTAGATATTCAGCATTTATTCTTTTATCAGTGAAACACTTCAACGCAATTAAAGACTTCCGACTGGTTGCCGGATGGGTTTTTTGTTGCAGTCGATAAGTCAGTCTGTATTCTACGCATTATTGCTAGATGTCGCAATTAAAATTAATTTTTAATTTCATCCAACCTTAGATGGCCAGTTGTCTTCGGGCAGTTCAGCCTTTTTTTGCGCTCTTTTTTCCTCTTATGTCGGCAGGTTGACATATTTATTTCAACCAAGGGAATTAATTTCTTCAAGAAAATTCCTGTTTCTAGCATAATTCTTAGTCTAATTCTGACAGGCGCTGAAAGGAATAGATTCAGTAGTGGATTCATAGGGAAGAGAATGGCTCTAAGATTAATGATTACAAGAGAAAGAAAACGCTGAGATTAGAGAAATAAGATTAGGGTGAAGGAAGAAGGAATAAAAGCCGAGTTTTTTCCTCTGCCTTGTCACAGTCATGGTTTAGGTGAGTCTTTTTGCTTAGATTTTACATCGCCTCTGTTTTTCAGCGTTTTGTTTCGTGATTCATCCCGTAGTGTTTAATCATAATCTAGTATTAGTGTTTTGTGTATTTAACATCCAGCTGTTCCTGGGATTCATTATCATTCTATCAATCATTCGTTTTTATTAGCATATCAAACTCAATGACATCCGTCTTTACAAGATGATAATATTGGTTCTAAGTCTTTAATAATAATGAGTAAAGATAAGTTTAGGTCTCTTCCTTCATCCTCTGCCCCTTCTCCCTCTAAAGTTTTCTTCTAGTCATGTTCTTCTTCCTCTCTCTCTCTCTTTCTGTCTTTCTTCTTTTTTCCCTCCTATGGGGTTTTCCCTTATTTCATCTTCTATCAATCCTCTCCAGGGATCTTCTGGTCCTGTTCTTTCCTCTTCATCTTCCATTCTTCTTAATTCCTCTCTTCCTCTTTTGATCATCTTTATCCGATTGTTTCTGTCAGGGTTGGCTTGATTTAAATCAATTGATTTATATCATGATTTAAATCATGATTTAAATCACTCGATTTTTATCGAAAAAATCGTGATTTAAATCAGTTTTGCAAAAATAGAGGAATTTTCAAGTAATTAATACAATTAACAGTAATTTTGTTAAATTAAAGTAACATAATTATTTTACTGCTTCCATGGCACTTGAACATCAACACAAAATAGAATTATACACTTAATTGCTCATATTTGTCATCAGCAAGACTAGACCCAGTGCACGAGTCCACATCTACAATCTACATACTTGAGGTTCATGTACACAGTACATCACACATGTGTACAAAGTATGATCATTAAGTATGTGTAAGCTGTAAAGAAGAGGAGAATTCCATGTGCGTACATGTCACTACATGACCATTAAAGCAATAGTGTACATGAAAAGTCATGTATGGGCCAGTATGGCTATTACTATTAGTCTAATTCCAAAAGCACACTCTTTTAAAGCAAGACACTGTCTCTTTTTTCAGCTATGACATGCGTCTGGAGTCACTCTGGAGTGTCATTGAGTGTCTCGATTACTATTGGCTAGTGCTTATCAAGTTGGACTTTTGGGCTCCATTTTATTTAACACTAAAACAATAAAGATTGAAATGTTATTAAATTAAGTAGTTTACTACAACTTCAAAAATCAAAATCAGTAATTGCTGAAACTGGCAAGAAACTATATACATTGTAACACGTAAACACATCATTACATTACATTAACCCTTAGCACACTGATGTAGGAGTTTTAATTTTTCAAAATAAACATAACCCCTAGCACTCTGGAGCATGATAATTTAAATTTTCAAATTAAATTTAAAGATAAACTGGTGTACAATTTGCAACAATTTTTGTGGACGATGCTGCTGTCTGTGACAGCACCATCTTCCACAAAATTTGTTGAAAAACGTACACCAGTTTATCTTTAAATTTAATTTGAAATTTAAAAATTTCGACATCAGTGTGCTAAGGGTTAAAGATAAACTGGTGTACATTTTTCAACAAATTTGGTGGATGATAGAGCTGTCGCAGACAGCAACATCGTCCACCAAAATTGTTGAAAAATGTACACCAGTTTATCAATTTTAATTTGAGCATATTTTTAAAGACAGAAGTTAACAAGGTTGATAGACTTAGACAATGATGACTTTTGCATACCTTCATAGATTTTGTGCATCTAATTAGGGCTAATTCGTTAGATTTATGCATTGCATCATTTCTGTCCTATTGCTACTCACTGTATCTGTGATGCAATTGTGAACAAAATTGAAAAATCGTTGCTAATATGACGTAATATATAAATTTTGAACTCTATATATTATTAGTTCAAACAGTGATAATTAAAGAATAGACATCCCATCATTCGTAACATAATAAACATATTGAATATTTTGAAAGCAATTTCACTGAAAACCGTTGCTGACTTAGGCAGCAACGGCTTCCAGTGAAATTGCTTTCAAAATATTCAATATGTTATGAATGATGGGATGCATATTCTTTAATTATTCACAATTAAGTGATTAACCAGAACACTCGATATATTGACTATTGAGATACCGCAATTTTTTTATAATAACGATATCGATATTCTCTCAAGCAATATCGCGCAAACCTAACTGAGTCACAGATAGATGTGTCTGTCATCACTTTTCACTTTCAGTTTTCAATAATGCTGCAATTGTACTTCACTAGTCTAGTCAACAATCATCATTCAACTGAAACCAGAAGTCATTTTCTTTGTCACAGTTTAGGGACCGAAAAAGAAATACTAGTTTAGCCGCTTTTAAAGTTCCAAGTTTGTTTCTCAACTTACTCTGCACGAGCCCATAGCTGGAGAACACGCGCTCGACACCAGCTGACGCCGCCACAGCTGACATCAGACGCTGAGTGAATTCAAATGCTTCCAGCAGATCATCCTCGAAGTCACGTCTGTGCGACTTCCACCAATGAAGAGAGGTTACTCCATTAACAACTTCGTCGTTAAATTTAAGAATGTGAAATGGTGGTGCCATGGCCTCGAATTTGATTACCAAAGTCATCAAACCAGGGATTTCGGATGCTACGGTGAGTGCAGTTTCACGTTCTTGCTTAGTCAAGTTTCGACCACGGTATTTAGGGTGGAGTAGATTGGCCAGCATGTGGTGAGGTGTCACAGGTTGTTGATAACGCTTATCGGCCGCACGCTTTGTTGAATTATTAGTGTCATTATGCAGGGCCGTTTTTACATCTTTCCATAATTCAACTGCTTCTGCTATTGTGCAATTGTCCGATTGAGCTTTATCGAGAGCGCAAGCTACTGGTTTCAAACAAAGTCGGTATTCATCTGCAGAACGTTTGATTACTACATTACGAACTTTATTGGCAATGGCAACATCTATGCGGTCAGTATGTCCATCACAGATTGTCACAAGTGTCGGCCATGCCTCACAATACGAGTTTAAACAATCGTACATTGTGTTCCACCTTGTATCTGCTGGCATCACTAACTTTCTGCACGATGATTGGCGTATTTGGGCACTAGCAAAGTGGTTATTTCGGAAATACTTCACAACTTGTGTGACATGCTCCTTAACATTACCCATTTCTAAGTCCTTTGAAGTCAGATTTAGAAGATGAGGCGTGCATCCATACGCAATCATGTTGAAACCCAGTCGTTCTTTCAAGAACTCTCGCATCTTTGCTACATTAGCAGCATTGTCTGTGACGATACTACATATAATGCACCCAAAATCATTGTGCGTGTTTTCAATTGTCTGCTTCGCAATGTCATAAAGATATTCCGCTGTGTGAGGATGTCCAGAGGTGTCCGTAGTATCCACTAAGTAAATATCACCTAAGCAGGTCGTCACTGTAGCACATACGATAGGCTCGTTATGAATATTGCTCCAACCGTCTAATGCTAGACAGACAAGTTCACCTTCCAAATTTTTTCTCGCCTTCTCCCGCTCTTCTGTGTAGATAACATCCAAATATTTCCCCCCTATGTCCTTTCTGGATGGTGGTTGATAGCCTGGTCGTAAATCTTTTACAAGGTTTATAAAATGTCTATTTTCTACTAAGCGAAATGGGGAGTTCGTAGCATACACCATCCTAGCTACATCACGATCTAATTCACCACGTTTTTCTGCTGAAGTTCTGATGACATAATTCTGTAGACCATAATTCAGCTTGGGTATCTTAGCGGCCAATGTACCAGCAGCTAATTGACCGTGCACTGGGCGCTTCACTGCCGCTGAAGCAGAACTTGAAGTTGACAGAGGTTCAACTTCCATCACCACCACATCGTTTTGATCAACAACAGTTTCAACGCGCTGCTGCTGCTCAGATTGAGATGAAGTCCCCGTTTCTGTTGCGGCTACAGCTAGACCTTGAAGTGCTGGTGTTGGTGGACCTGTGCAATTGGCTGCATGTTTTTTTAACCGCTCTGGGATACCTTGGAGTTCGTGTCGGCAGACCTTGCAGACAGCCCGGACACCGGCCTTATCTGGGGTCTTCACTTTCTCATAATGAATCCATATTGGATCTTGTTTTCGGCCGGAGTTAGACATTTTGCTAATTATGGAATTGAAAATATTTCATAGCCTTTGTCACTTAAGCAGTTTTGACTGTATTTTTCAAGAATGAAAAAATGCTTTTCTATTGCATCATTTAAAAAAAATGATGCAATAAAAAAATGATGCAATAGAAAAATGATGCAATAAAAAAATGATGCAATAAAAAATGATGCAATAATAATACTGTTAAAACTGCTTAAGCGAACAAAGTTTTTTTGTATTAAGAAACCAGCAAGCTTAAAATTCAGTTAAAAATAAGTCATAAAAATACCACTTTATTCAGTTCCAAAATACAGTTTAGCAATGCATCTGGACCTGTATTAAGAGACCACCTGTCTTAAGAGACCACCTTCTGCGACTCCCACAGCCAGTGTCTTAATACAGGTTTCACTGTATAAGTTTTACGTAATTTCCTGGGATGTCGCGAATAAAAATCGATTTAAATCATTGAAATCGATTTAAATCAAAAAAATCGATTGATTTGATTTTTTGGAAAAAAAAATCGATTTTTTTCCAACCCTGGTTTCTGTCGTTCTCTCTTTTGAGCTTGAGTTTCTAATTGTTGATTAAGGTCTGGTTTTCTCATTGCTTTCTGTTTTTAGGGATTCGTCCCTTGTTCGTTCTTTCATGTCAGCTTTTTTTCCTTTTTTTTTTCTCTATTCTTTCCATGTCGTCTGGTTAGGATGTTGTATCTGTTCACATTCTTTCTGATCAATCTTTTTCCTTTTCTGATTCTTTACAGTTTTCTTCTCCTTTAGCTTCCAAGAGGCCTTGCTCTCCTCTTTCCATTTGAACTGTTGATTCTATGGCCTCTGGTGACTCTTCTCATCTTTTTTCTTCTCCATCTCCTAATCCTTCTTCTATTCTTCTATTCCCTAGTCGGTCAGGGCTGTGGAAATTTTGTCCAGTCAGGGTCTCTTCGGATGACTGGTCCCTGGCTCACTAGTGGATTGCTTAGTCTCTTTCTCTTCCTTTTAAGGACAAGTTTTCTATAGACCTTCCTTCTTTTGTGTCGGCACACAACATTCTGGAATTGTGTGCTGTCAAGATGGCTCTCCTTTCATGGCCAGATCTTGTGATAGGTTTCAAAGTCTCGATTCGGTCGGACAATTTGACAGTGGTCTTTTATATCAACAGGCAGGGGGGTACAAGGTCATCCCTCCTTTGTCTAGAAGTGTGGAACCTTCTCTTATGGTGTCGCAAGAATCAGATTCTTCTAGTGTCTCCTCATGTCCCAGGCAGTCTGAATTTTCTTGCGGACCAACTGTCACATCCCAGCAAATTCGCCCACACAGTGGCAGTTAAAGAGGTTGGTTGTCAAAGCGATTTTCAGTCTCATGGATCGTCCTCTGGTAGATCTGTTTGCGACATCTCTGAATGCTCAGATCTCCTCTTACATGTCTCTTTTTCTGGACAGTCAAGCCCTGGCGGTGGATGCCCTGTCTGTCCTGGACAGGAATGTTCGTCTATGCGTTCCCTTCAATGATTTTGATTCCGTTAGTGTCAGAGCTCTAGATAAGCAGGGTTTTTGCGTTTTCACCCAATAAAAATTGCCAATCACCCAATTAATTTTTAACATCATGAGTACTGAAATAGAAAATCACCCAATTAATTTCAGTTCTCTTGCTAATAATGTATAATAACCCAATTAAATTCCAAAGAAACCCAATTTACAAAATTTCTAAGAGTGAATCTCCCAATTATTGAAAAGCTTATCTAGAGCTCTGGTTAGTGTTGAAGAATGTCAAAGAACAAATCTGCGAGATTCTTTTATAGCCCCTTTTTTGGCCAAAGAGGATTTGGTTTGTAGACCTTCTAGATCTCCTGGTAGACTTCCCTCGTCTTCTTCCATTCTCCCAGGATCTTCTGTCTCAAGTAAGAGGTCTTTGTCTTCATCCAAACCCAGAAATCTTCAGTCTGTGTGTTTGGAGAATATCGAAACTAAAGTCTACGAGAATAAAGTTTCTACTTCTCCAGTAATTATCAATTCTTCCAGAAGAGAGTCGAACCGCAGAGTTTACAAGTGTCAACTTAAAATTTTTGGAGAATGGTGTTCAGACCAAGGTCTCGTGCCCGATTCTGTTTCTATTCCCCAAGTATTAGACTTTTTTAACATATCTCTTCGATTCCTTCCATTTATCAGCTAATTTGGATAGGGGATATAGATTTTCTCTGGCATCTTCTTCTTTGCCTTCTGTATGCCGATATCAAGGACACTAAGTAATAAGTAAGACCTTTAACAGTTTTTATTAGAGGTCTAGGCAATATTCGTCCTCCGATAGCTAAGCCTTTACCTTCATGGAACTTGGCTTTGGTTCTTCAAGTACTGGCAGGCCGTCATTTTGAACCTCTTTCCTCTATTAGTATTAACGGCCTCTGCTAGAAGGCGTTCAGAATTCATGCTTTTTCTGCTGAAAGGGAGAGATTTATAGTTTCAGGAGACGGTTTAGTTTTAATCCCAAAAGGGATTTTTTAAATCTAAAACTCAGTCTAACTAACAGGTTTCCTGCTAGTCTGATCATTTAAAAATCATTATCGTCTTTTTCGCCTTCCGATAAACTCTGGTGTCCTGGAAGGGCATTAAGAATGTACAAACAGCGAACCGATTTCAAAAGATTTGATCTGTCCCTTTTATGGTTTTCTTATGCGGTTGAGTTAAAGAGTTAAGTTTACGATATCCTGATGGATTTGGGAGACGATTAAGCTTTGTTACGAGATTGCTTCTCCAGAACAAATTAATCTCTCCCATATTAAAGCTCACAATGTTAGAGGAATGGCTTCCTCTTTTGCACTTTTTGCCAGTTTGTATTTAGATGAAGTCATACAGGTTGCAGGATGAAAATCTTAATCCTCTTTTACAACCTTTTATCTGAAAGATCAGAGTGCAGCAGCCTCCTTCTTTCGTAATGTTACGATTTTAACCAAAATTGCTGAAGACCATTTACCAAGCACATCTCGCCATTTTCGTTAAGTCTAATATTTAATGGTGAGTTTATTTTGGTTTTTATTTATCTCTAAGTTCAAGTTTTCCTTATTTGATAATCACGGTGTGATTGATTTAAATGCACTATTATGTTATGTTATTAACATTTGAATAAGATTGGTTTGATTTTTATCCTTGTTTGTTGATTCTCAAATCTCAAATCGCCTCCCACCTAATGTTTTAAGTGGGGCACTGACCAAATCTACGGGTTTAGCAAGTAGTGATTGAACGGTAATGGATGTTTTTGTGGTGTAATAACAACCCCCACAGACCCCCCCTTGCGGGTTGGTCTGTTGTTTTATTAACCACTATAAAAACGTACTTACCGTTCAATCACTACGACCCGGTCTCAGCCACCCCGCGTGGAATTGATTTGAGAACTTGCCTATAATATTTGGCACTTAAATTCAGAAAAGTGAATCTGTTTCCTATTTGGGCTCCAGTGCGCATGCGCAAGCGCGTTTAGTGACAGGCGTCACTATGGAGCGAGTACAGACTGGTGCCAGTCTATATCAGTTAATATACTGGAGATGGACCTAACCAGTAACCTGGTTGAGGGTCTATATTTATAGGAATAGGCATGGGGAGGAGTGTATGCAAGCATAAAAATCTTATTCTGGTATCTAAATGCAGATAATTGAGTTAGCAAGTAGTGATTGAACGGTAAGTATGTTTTTATAGTGGTTAATAAAACAACAGACCAACCCGCAACGGGGGGGGGGGGGGTCTGTGGGGGGTTTTCACAGCAAAATACCAATTAGCAGAAAAAGGAAATAATACTTTTGAAAATTGCCACTAATTATGATTAACTTTTTTTAAATTGTGCAATCATGTATAAATGCAATGAAGACCAAAAATGTAGGCCTATTCATAATTTTGTACAGCTTCAAATTAGGCAAAATCATTATCTATCATGCTATTTGAATCTAAATATAATGACATTATATGTACAATTTGCTAATTACCGGGTACTAGGTCATTTTCTAAGATTCCAAATGTGATACATGACACGTTAGTGAAAGCACATATCCCAGTACAATGTTGACATGCAGCTAATTAATAAATCACCATCAGTTTTTATAACGGATTTGAACATTTTGCATAACAAAAAGATATAAACGGTCTTTATTTCTATCGGGTAACAATAAACTATATTTTGATGACAGAAATAACGTGATAAAATAAGTTAACTCTTTAACAGCTGAAATTCCAGTATTTCATTTTCAAGACAGCTATAGACAGATGGTGAATAAACTTTTGGAACAGTCTAGCAGCAACAGCTCCCAGACAAACTAGATTCGAAACATTTAAAAAATATTCCCTACTTCATAAGTAATCTTTCATTTCTTTTCTGTAAAAGGTAAAATGTTAAGAAATGATGCGCAAGTACACTGACATGAATTTAATTTTAGTTAATAGAAATTAATTTGTATTGACTATTTTAACAATGAAGTTCAGAAACCATTGATAGTAAGTATACATGTAGAAATTACAATGAGCTTATTGATAAACTGAGAATCATTTTGTATATATGTTATTGTCAATAAAAATAGTAGTAAATATACATACAGATTTTTTTTTTAATTCTTTTACATAATATATTCATAGAGATAAGGAGGTCTCGTATGAATTTTGAAAACAGTGTTTGCAGACAGAGTCATCTTCAGTACCGTTAGTGAGCCAGTCATACCAGTGTTAAAATTTTAAAAGTGGTATTCACTTAGAATGCAAATGAATGTTTCTTAAGACCACTGTGACAAAGGCCGGTTTTGGCAGGCTTGACCCTTTAAAGGTCATGTCAGCCAAAACCGGCCTCTTATGGTTTTGCAGAATGTCCATTTACAGGCCAAGAGAATACAATTTTTGCCACTGGAATTAGTCATTCTAATGATAACTTTTCAAAAGTTGGCCTGTAAATGGAAATTTAAATAGGGAGATATTTAAATTTTCTTTGCCAAATTTAACCATTAAATGATTAAAGTGATAAGGAAATTGTCATATATAATATATACAAGTGGTGAGTCAGTAGTTACAATGGTCAAATAAGACCTAAATTACGCAAAAACAATCAAAGCTGAGAAAACCAATCATCTCAAACCTGTCTGAAAAATTACCACATCAAACCTGTTTTAAAAGACCACCTTAAGAAACCACACCAAAAACTGTTCACTAAAGACAGTATTCTCTCTCTTAATACAAGCAACTTGTTAATAGAAATGTACTGTGGTTGCCATCAAGTTAAGAGGTGATCTCTTGAGCGGCTTGTCTATGTACTACAATAAAAATTAAATCTATACTGCTGAAACAATTAAAATCTTAGAAAATAACATTAGAACGTAAAGTTTACTAATAAGAGAAAATTTAAAAATAAAACATGACTTACCCTGCTATAACAATGAAGAAGTCCAGTCTGTTCCATGTCTCTGCGAGATATGTATCCTTGCCATAAGCACCCATAGCAATCATCTTTATAATCATCTCGATAGCGAAGAAAGCAAAGATGAAGTGATCAAACGTCTCCAGCACACGACACCGGATGGAACTGCATACCTGATCATTGCACGGTTGGTACATACCAAGAGTGAGACAATTTAGCATGATAACACCCATACTGATACGCTCAAACCATCTGAGGAAAAGCTTGTTAAGGAACTTAGTTGCTACAGCGATAATTCTGGCTCTTATGACAACTGCAATGACATAATTTAGATTGGACCTGTACCCATATTTATGCTGTCAATTTATTACAATGGGATAGCGCATTATGGGCAGGCTTGACTGGAGTGATGGCAAAATATACATATATCAAGTTGATTATTTGCCAGTCAATGATATAGTGCCAAAACGTTATATTTGTTCAACTAGCAGTCATCTGCTATGTATTTTATAATAGCATGCCAGTCACATGTTTCATATGATTGTTCGCTGTTATGCTACAGTATACAAACAAAGCTGATTATTACTTCATCTGGGGCCATGGCATATGAAAAATCCAGGCCTAGTAGAACATACAAATAACCCATGGAACATTGTGATGGTGAAAAAACATCCCGTCCTAAGTCAACACATAAAGAAGCCGTGCACAAAGTATTTGGGAACTTCTAATGGTGCCACACCAGACTTGCGTTCATACTGATAAATATGCAAACTATTGACAATCTTGTGTTTTTGCATTACTATTATATCATATAATATACAAATCAAGAAGCCGATTTTGCACGCGCAGAGCACTCTGTAATGTTTTTCATATTGAATACAAGGCAGGTACATCATTTGATTGTCAATAGAGATCAACCAATCAGAATGCAAGTATCACTTAGCAACTTTACGTCTTAGTGGTCACCACATCCTGACCCTTCCACCATTTGTGATAAAAGGCTTCACTTCCTTCCACACTCCCATGCCTTTCAGACTTGTTACTAGCAAGAAGGAAACATCAGGCTTGTAGCCTGAAGCTTTTTTAACAATCACAGCCACATATTAATTAAACAATTTACACCACAGCATCAAATTTTGCAATACTAGTTAACCTATATTCAACATATTGTAAAAATGATGGATAAAACAATTAATTAAAACATAGACTATCTATTAATTTGTGCACACTTATAACTAATGAACAGGTTTTGTTGACTGAGAATGTTGGTTTAATTTTTGTCAGTGTCATTATTTGAGTATATGTTTTGTCTGGCTGGGCCAAAAAAATGCACAAGCCTAGCCATGCATACATCAGTCATTCACTAGCATGATTTTGGAGCGTTAACATACATGCTAGAGAGTTAACCCTTACCACTCGTGTTAAAACTTAAAATTATCAAATTAAATTAAAAGATGAATTGGTGTTCACTTTTCAACTAATTTGGTGGGAGATTGTTCTGTCGTAGACAGCAACATCTTCCACCAAAATTGTTGAAAAATGTACACCAGTTTCTTTGGCATTGACACAATAAAAAACAAAATATTGACATCAGAGTGGTAAGGGTTAAGACTTTGTTAATAAAGCTTATTTGTAATATAGCAACAAATATACAATTTTATTCAAAATTATATCAATCATTATTCTATCTACATTGTATGTGATTTGGTTGACTGCCTTAAAATTTAATGAGAAATCAGATAGATTTATTTTAATTTTGAAGTACTTTTTTATATTGATCCCATTTAATGAAACAGACACATGATACACATGTTCAATACAAAAATCATCAATTAGAAATTAATGTTAGCTTGTATGCAATCTAATGAGCCTGATTTATTAGAATTATCTATAAGCTATGAAATTATTATTACAATTTTTGATATACGCCAAACCATTGCAGACATATACCTTGGCACGGGTTGATATGCAATAATGCAGTGCATGGATGATACTATGCTTTTGTATAAGTTTCAGCTTTCACAGCAAACGAGGGATCCGATCTGTCACTCAAGAACCCGATGTCACAATCAAATACATCACATGTTGAGCGACGTCACAATCAAAATGACGTAGCTTCCTCACAAAAAATCAAAGTCTGTCACTAAACTGTACAAATTGTATGGCTTTGATGACTTTACAATTTAATAAACATTGTTGAATAATTTGAAACATATTTGACTGGGAGCTGCTGCTAGTCAAATTAGTTTTAAAATATTCAACAGCTTACGCGTATAATTAAGTTGAAATTTAGATTATAGGAATTTCAGATTTCAAAATCTTAAATTGATTCTAACATGCGTACAAAATGGGGGCACTTGGCGGGCGTAGCTGAAATGGATCCCTCCATAGGTTCCTTATACACGTACCTAATATACTGCTGACAAACATTCAAGTAAAATGCCATCTACAAAACACTCGTAGTTTAGTGCACATAAATTAGCAGATAAATAATAAATAATCACATCTTTTATTGATAATTGAGACCCGTAACCATTTAAGCCTTGAATTTGTTCAAGAAAATTTCAATTTTTTCAAAGAAAATAGAGGACACTTTTCAAGCCAAGAAGATGATGCTAGCTGCCTTTATCGATCTGCAGAAAGCATTTGACAAGGTGTGGAAGGATGGCCTCCTCGTGAAGCTCTGGCGCACAGGCATCGGTGGCAACATGTTCCGATGGACCAAGTCATACCTACACAATCGCAGAGCTAGGGTGCTGGTGGATGGACAATCTGGACAGAATATATTGCTGAGACAAGGGGTGCCACAAGGCGGAGCATTATCACCAACTCTGTTCATACTCTTCATTAATGACATTGTAGCAGAGCTGCCCAATGGGATCCAAGCAGCCCTCTATGCAGATGACCTCGTACTCTGGTGCACCGAGGAGTACACAACGACTGCCACGTACAGAATGCAGCTCGCCTTGGACAGAATTACAGCTTGGGCCAATCGCTGGTGTATTACCATCAACAAAGATAAATCATCAGCCATCCTTTCCTCACTGTCCACCAAAACCAAGGTTGGCAATCTGACACTGGACGGTACTCCACTCGAGTACGCGGACCAGCAAACATACCTGGGAGTCACCTATGACAGAAGATTAACATGGAAGGAGCACATCCAGAACGCAGAGGCAAAGGCCAGAAGAAAGCTAAACATCATGAGGAAGCTGGCAGGAACAAAGTGGGGTGCCAATGAAAGGATCCTCAAGACCATCTACCTAGGTGCCGTACGAGCACACCTTGAGTATGGATCCAGCTCATGGATGACAGCAGCTAAATCTCATCAACAGAACCTCGACAGAGTACAAAACCAGGCATTGCGCGTCATCACTGGTGGAATGAGATCAACACCAATAGAAACAAGAGGCCCAATGGGCCTGTATCGCTCACCTGGAACATTGGCATTTCAACTAATCTTACTTAAGTTTTACATCCATCGGTGTCACTTCCAATGACTTTCAGTCAAATGATTTAGTTTTTGAGATATTGACAACAATCTCTAGACTGTTTTTTTTTTTTGCATTAGTGATTTTGAACAATGTTTAAGTGAAAATAGATGATATCAGTGCTAACAACAGCTGGTTTCTTAACTGTTTCACTGCTGCAAGCCAGTGCAGCCAATAATTTCAATTTTCAAAAGCTCTTGACTTGTTGAATATTTTGAAAACAATTCGACTAAAAGTTGTTGGCGGCTTAGCCACCAACAACTTTCAGTCCAATTGTTTTCAAAATATTTATCAGGTTCAGAGGTATAACCTTTGGAATATGCCGTCTGCAAAAACTCAGTCAGACAGTCACTAGAGGTTTAAATACAATTTGAAGAAAATGGTCTCTAAAGGCAGGTAGGTGGTCTTTATAGCAGGTTATTCCCCACCACACCACAATCCATTTAACACATGCACATCTGGCTGAATCACTGAGTTAGCAGCAGGGGTAGGGTGAGCTGGAGTTGATTTAGAAAATAATTTGACTGAAAGTCATTGCTGCCTTAGGCAGCAACAACTTTCATTGCTGCCTTAGGCAGCAACAACTTTCAATCAAATACATTTCAAATATTTTTAAGAGCATAGATGTCAGAGCACATAATACATATCTTAAATATTTCTGCAGTATTGGAAAGGTTAATTTGTTAATTGGAATTTAATATCTAGTTTGGCAATAAAATCTGACATGGTGATAAGACTGTAGGAACAAACCATTATTTGCCCTATGAAAGTGACTGCAAATATTTAAGGAGTGATAACTCTGGCATTTGAGGTCCTATCAGTTTCATTTTCACAACACAGATATTAGATGCCGTCATTAACATTGTGACCAAGTTTGGTGTCAATCCGTCAAGAAATAACAAAATGAGCCGCCTTTGTTGGTGACAGACAAACAGATGGATGGACGGACATACAGAAGACGGATGGGGTTATCGCTATACGACAGGTGACTGACAAGTAAGCGGAGTTAAGAAACCCAATTTCGGCTTCAAAATCCATCAAATAAAAAAATTGAATATGGCAGCCAAACACGCTAAAATTTGATTGGTCCACGGCAGCCATGTTTTTTACCTATCAACTTCCCATGAACAAACTTTAATGGCCCTCAGTCCATAATCATATCCCCAAAATTTCAGCCCGATCCGTTCGGCGGGTCTGCAGAATAAGTCGTTTTCAGGAAAACTAGGTCATCCAAGATAGCCGTCGAACCATTTGGCCACTCAAGTTCCTTCGAACAAACTTGGTTCAGCTCTTGCCCTATATGATATTTCGTGAGTTTTGAATCAATCCACCAAGTGGTTTCGGAGAAGATTTTAAAAGCCATTTCCTAAAATCGACCAAAATCCAAGATGGCCACCGGCCAAATCGACAGATCGGCTTTGTTTGAACAAACTTGGATCCCTATGCCTAAGGATACTTCCTGCCAAATATAATTGAAATCGGCCCAGTGGTTATTGAGAAGAAGTCGTTTAAAGGGAAAAGTTGACGGACGGACGGATGGACAGACGCCATGGCATAAGCTCACTTGGCCATTCTGGCCAGGTGAGCTAAAAGTGGAGCAGACAGCAGGCATCTCCCAACTTAGCAAAGGAAGGGGAATGCAAAGCACTGATCCAAGCTGCAACGGTTAAATGTTCAACAACCACCCGATGAAGATCAGGCAAGCACAGCTGTCATCAGTAAGACTTAAAAGATCAAGTTTTGTGAAAGAGACAAAAGCACTTCAAAGGAAACACCAAGAAATGTTGCCAGCACAAATAGAAGACCCAAACCACACCCTTGATCCTCCACCATGGGAAAACAAACTAGAGAGCATAGCTATTCGCACCACAGTACCTCATCTCACAACCAAAGATGAACACAGTGATGTGAGCAAGAAGGCCCTGACCCTAGCTATGCTGGAAGAAATGTACCCTCAGGAGACATGGATAAGGATCTACACAAGATGGATCAGGCAAAGATGCAATTAGGAGCGGAGGCGCCGGACTGCACATACAGTATCCAAACGGACAACATGAGTCGGCTGCAATACCGACAGGCAAACACTGCACAAACTACAGAGCTGAAGTCGAAGCACTGGTTCATGCAGTTAATACCATCAGCAGAACAGCAGACCCTATTGCACAGATTGTCTTTTTATCTGATGCCCGCTCCGTCCTTGAGGCTATCACCAAAGGTAAGCTGCCACAACTTGAAGAAGCACTACAAACCATCAAATGCTTTCGATAACACTGCAGCGGATCCCCTCACACTGTGGAGTCCAAGGAAATGAGGAAGCAGACAAGATGGCAAAGGTGGGTGCAGAAGAGAATCAGACAGAAAACATGGTTACCCATACAGAGATGAAGACTATCATCAAGTCACTTTATAGAACACCTCAATCAGAAGATGCCTACCATCATCTCTCGAGGCCAGAGCAAGTGACCATTTTTCGTCTCAGAACTGGACACAACAGACTAAACCAACACATGTACAGGCGGTTCCACCTTACATCGCCTGCTTGTCCTTGTGGAGAAGCAGAACAGACCACAGAGCACATACTTCAATGTTGCAGTACGTATCAGCTGCTGAGAGAAGAGATCTGGCCTTTGTCAACCTATCTTCTTGAAAAGCTGTATGGGCCTGTGGAAGAACTCCAGAAAACCACAGATTTCATCTTGAAAACGGCTCTCCAAGTGTGATACCAGCGATCGAAAAGAAGAAAGAAGAAAAAGAAAGAAAATGTCAATTTCCAGACCAATAGAAGACTATTTTTGAAAGTTTAGCACTGGAATGACGGGCTCGGTTATCGAGCTAGTCATTCCAGTGGTAAATTAAAAAAAATAGTCTTCTCTTGGTCTGCAAATGGACATTTCTCAAGACCACTGTAGAAGCCATTTTTGGCTGATATAAGTGTTAAAGGGTTAAAGGTCATATTTGGAGAAATCCCTTTTATATACAATTTTGCAAGTATTTAAGGCATTATTGTATAGTAATTAATAACAAAGCAGCTGTATGTGTTTAACATTCACCAAATAGCTACTATTAAGCCGCGAAGTCGGTGTATTATCAAATACGCGAAATTATGTGATGACTTACCTCCCTTGATTTTGAGCTCCTCAGCGTCAATAATGACGTAATAGTGGAACAAGCTATTATACCGTAACGTTGAATACATGCAGCTTCGTTCAAATTCAGCAGGAAATAAGTACAGTTTGGTTGCATTTTCCCGATCAGGAAAAGATAAAAATAGCTTTTTCAGGTCTTATGCCAATAAAAATAATAGAAAGTTATATGTTGATTGAATTTAACCTTAAATAAACAACTGACCATAGAGTCTAATGAGCGCTCTTACTTAACATACATAATATAGCCTACATAACGGAATGACAGTTTTTTGTTGCTGAATTAAATACATGAGCATACATAAAACAGACACACATAAGTCAGCTAGATCTTTCTTATCTGTCTGAAACAAAAATTGTATGAGACCTCAATGCTTTTTCTTTAATTCTGACATTTTTGCTGTGGCAATGTAGGCTAAATGGTTTAGGACTAGAGGGTGGGTGTGTAGTTAGAATCACGCAAAAACGGCAACAGCTACGAAAAACCAATGCAGCAGATTTTTCTCGGTTTTATATTTCCAGACATGTTTGAGAACACGATTGCTTCAATGGCGATTTTGGCTCGATAGAAATGTGCGTGAACAAAAGTAGCCTGTAAATGACAAGATAATTTAATGTACCAGTATGTGTCTTTAAGTCTTAGCATATACTCATCATTTTTGAGACCAATTACTGTTTGTAGGTTTTATCAGAAACCCTTCTGGTTTTACCTAACATGCATAGGCCTTTGACACTTAAGATTACAGTTGAATATGCGAAGAAAAATAATCAATATTACATGATCGTAGCAATGGTTGGATGGTGGGGGGTGGGGGGGTGGGGGTGAGGTGTAGGGGTGGGGGAGGGTGGGTGGTGTGGGGAGGGGCTGCCAGTTGGGGGGATCGACGGGCTTGCATATTTTCACGTTGATGCAAGGCATATTATTTTGAGAAATTATCACCAGGCTTATTGAAAATTACCATCGGGCGATAAACCAAGCATTCAGTGTGATGGAAGCACATAAATAATAGCAGATGAACGAATTCATAGGAAGACTGACATATCGGTTATCGATCGTCTCTCTTTCAGTTCATGCGGATGTCAATGAAAGCTTATAGCAAACAATAAATTTTGACAGTCTTCGACGCGTAACCTATCCAATGTAAATTTGGCTACTGGTGAGGGAACACCCAGCATAAGCCTCAGTATAGACTGGCACCAGTCTGTACTCGCTCCTTGGTGACGCTTGTCACTAAGCGTGCCTGCACATGCGAAGTAGATCCCAAATGGGAAACAGACTGACTTTTCTAAATTTAAGTACCATATATCCTGACTAGATTCTCAAATCATTCCCATGCGGGGTGGCTGAGACCGGGTCATAGAGATTGAACGATAAGTATGTTTTTATAGTGGTTAATAAAACTACAGACCAACCCACTAAAGGGGGGTCTGTTGGGGTTGTTATTACACCACAAAAACATCTTGTCCGTTCAATCACTACTTGCTAAACCTGTAGATTTTGTAAGTGCCCCACTGTGAACTTAGGTGGGTGGAGATTTGAGAATCCATAAGCAAGGATAAAGATCAGAACGTAACCAAATGTTAATAACATAACAAAATGGTACATCTTAATTAATCACACAGTGATTAACAAACAATGATTTCTTTAAAACTTAAAGAAATAAATAATAATAAACCAATGAAAAAACTCACCACCTCACGCAGACAAACAGTCTTAATGGAAATGGAGAGTGAGATTGGTAAATGATCTTCAGCCTTTTAGATAGAAACATGATATATCTAAAAGGAGTGCCGCTGCGCTCTGATATTATAAATAAAAAGGAGGTAAAAGAAGGCTCGGATTTCCATCCTACGACTTGCATTATCTCAAATAAAGAAGAGCCAGCGAAAGCGAAAGAGGGAGCCTTCCCTCTAAGTTCATGAGCTTAAATGTGAGAAAGATTAATATGATCAGAGGAAGCCATCTCAAAACAATGGTCTCAGAATTCCATCTGGCCATAGAAAGCTAGAGACTGGCCTAACTACCTCCTCTGCAAACAGTACCCAGAAATGGGATAGATTGGATCTCTAAAGAAGAGGCCCAAAGGGCCTGTGTCGCTCACCTGGAGCACCATAAATTTTTGTAAAAATTGTTGGTGGGTGGTTTAGCAGTCTTTTAAATGAGTTTGTGGACATTTTTGCAAGTGCAATATGGCCGCCAAACACACTACATTTTGATTGCCCCACAGCGCCAATGTTTTTTTTATGGATCAACTTCCTTTGAACAAATTTTAATGGCCCAAATTTCGGCCCGATCCCTTCAGCAGTTCTGGAGGAGTCATTTTCATGAAAACCAGGTCATCCAAGATGGTCGCCAAACCATTTGGTCAATCAAGTCCTCTTGAACAAACTTTGCTTACCTCATGGCCTAGATGAAGATTCCCCAAGTGGTTTCGGAGATTTTAAGACCTTTCCTGAAATCGGCCGAAATCCAAAATGGCCGCTGGGCAAATTGCCCGATCAGGTTCATTTGAACAAACTTGGATCCTTATGCCCTATGGATGCTTCCTGCCAAATATAATTGAAATCGGCCTGGCAGTTCTCAAGAAGATATTTTTAATTTCCCATTGCTTTAGAATGGGAGCTTTTGACGAGAAAATTATCCAAGATGGCCACCAAACCGTTTATCCGACAGTTTCGAAAATTGCACATTTAACCTCAGAATACCCAAAAACATATATAGAACCAATTTTGGCCTCAAAATTCATCAAATAAAAAAATCCAATATGTCCGCCAAACACGCTACATTTTGATTGGCCCACGGCGGCCATGTTTTTTGTCGGAGCAACTTCCCTTGAACAAACTTTAATGGCCCTTAGTCCCTAATCATATCTCCCAAATTTTGGCCTGATCCATTCAGCGTTTCTGGAGAAGTCGTTTTCGAGAAAACTAGGTCATCCAAGATGGCTGCCAAACCATTTGGTCAATCAAGTCATCTTAAACAAGCTTGGCTTACCTCTTTGCCTAGATGAGGTTTCATAAGTTTTAAATCGAATCCCCAAGCGGTTTCGGAGAACGAGATCTTTAAAGACATTTCTAAAAATTGGCCGAAATCCAAGATGGGCACCGATCAAATTGGCCGATCAGCTTCGTTTGAACAGAATGAAATCTCTATGCCATAAGGATGCTTCCTGCCAAATATAATTCAAATCGGCCCAGTAGTTCTCGAGAAGACATTTTAAATTTCCCATTGCTTTAGTATGGGAGCTTTTGGCGGGAAAATGATCCAAGATGGCTGCCAAACCATTTATTCGACAGTTTCGAAAATTGCAAATTTGAGATCAGAATACCAAAAAAACTATATGAAACGAATTTCGGCCTCCAAATCCATCAAATAAAAAAATCCAATATGGCTGCCAAACACACTATATTTTGATTGGTCCCACCGCGGCCATGTTTTTTGACGGATCAACTTCTCTTGAATAAACATTAATCTCCCTTAGTTCCTAATTATATATTACAAATTTTGGCCTGATCGCTTCATTGGTTCTGGGGAAGAAGTCGTTTTTGTGAAAACTAGGTCATCCAAGATGGCTGCTGAACCATTTGGTCAATCAAGTTCTCTTGAACAAACTTGCCTCAGCGCTTACCCTAGATCATATTTCATGAGTTTTGAATCGATCCCTCAAATGGTTTGGGAGAAGATTTTAAAAATCATTTCTAAAAATCAGCCGAAATCCAAGATGGTCGCCGGCCAAATTGCCCGATCGGGTTCATTTGAACAAACTTGAATCATGTCAAATATAATTGAAATCAGCCCAGTAGTTCTCGAGAAGATATTTCAAATTTCCCATTGCTTTAGTATGGGAGCTTTTGGGGGGGGGGGGGGGGGGGAAATGATCCAAGATGGCCGCCAAACCGTTTATCCGACAGTTTCGAAAATTGTAAATTTGAGATCAGAATAGCCAAAAACCTATATAAGACCAATTTCGGCCTCAAAATCCAGCAAATAAAAAAATCCAATATGGCCGCCAAACATGCTATATTTTGATTGGCCCACGGCGGCCATGTTTTTTGACGGTTCAACTTTGAACAAACTTTACTGGCCCTTAGTCCCTAATCATATCTGCCAAATTTCAGCCTGATCCCTTCAGCGGTTCTGGAGAAGATATTTTCGCTAAAACCAGGTCAACCAAGATGGCTGCCAAACTATTTGACCAATTAAGTTGCCTTGAACAAATTTGGTTGAGCTCTTGCCCTAGATCATATTTCATGAGGTTTCCTTCAATCCCTCAAGCGGTTTCGGAGAAGATTTTTAGACATTTCTAAAAATCGGCCAAAATTCAAGATGGCCGCCGGCCTAATTGGCCGATCGGCTTCATTTGAACAAACTTGGATCCCTATGCCCTAAGGATGCTTCCTGCCAAATATAATTCAAATCGGCCCAGTAGTTCTCCAGAAGACATTTTAAATTTCCCATTGCTTTAGTATGGGAGCTTTTGGCGGGAAAATGATCCAAGATGGCTGCCAAACCATTTATTCGACAGTTTCGAAAATTGCAAATATAATTGGAATTGGCCATGCGGTTCTTGAGAAGAAGTCATTTAAAGGAAAAGTTGACAGCCGGACGTACGGACGACGGACAGTCGCCATGACATAAGCTCACTTGGCCTTTCAGGCCAGGTGAGCTAACTAGGTCAACCAAGATGGCCGCCGAACCATTTGACCAATCAAGTTCCCTTGCCATAAATCATATTTCATGACGTTTGCATCAATCCCCTAAGCCGTTTCAGAGAAGATTTTTAGACGTTTTCTAAAATCGGCCTAAATCCAAGATGGCCGCCGGACAAATTGGCTATCGCGGTCACTTGAACAAACTTAGATCTCTCTGTCCTGTGAATGCCTCCTCCCAAATATAATTGAAATCGGCCCAGTGGTTTTTGAGAAGTTGTTTAAAGAATTCCCCATTGCTTTACTATGGGCCCATTGCTTTACTATGGGAGCCTTTGGCGGGAAAACAAACCAAAATGGCAGCCAAAGCGTTTATCCGACAGTCTCGAAAGCATATTTGAACTCGCCACACTGATAAGCATGTATAAAGCAATTTTCGCCATCAAAATACATCAAATACAAAAAAGCCAATATGACCAAGAAACGCTGAATTTTGGTTGGTTGATGCCGGCCATGTTTTTTTAATGAACAGACTACCCTAGAACAAACTTGAAAGGCGCCTGGTCCGTAAGCATATTTACAAAATTTCAGCTCTATCCCTTCAGCGGTTCGGGAGAAGTCGTTTTCGCGAAAACCAGGTCATCCAAGATGGCTGCCAAGCAAATCGGCCAATCAGGTTGCCTTGAACAAACTTGGGTCTACCGCTGCCACAGATGATGTGTTATGAGGTTTGAATCAATTCCTCCAGCGGTGTCGGAGAAAATTTTTTAGGGTTTCTAAAAATTTGCTATTTTGGCTGGCGGCCATCTTGGATTTTGGCCGATCACCTTCATTTGAACAAACTTGAATCTCTATGCCATAGGGATGCTTCTTGCCAAATATAATTGAAATCCGCCCAGTGGTTCTTGAGAAGTCGTTTTAAAGGAAAAGTTGATGGTCAGGCGACGGATGGACACACGACGGACTGTCGCCACGACATAAGCTCACTTGGCCTTTCAGGACAGGTGAGCTAAAAATCAGTACAACGGTTAAAACTTTAAAAAAAAAAGAAAACCCCCCCCCCAAAAAACCCAATATATTGAAGTCAGTCAGACGGTGAAAAGGAAATACAATTTTTAAAATAACTGGCTTAGCTGGGAGATGGTTAGATTGAATTTTTGATTTAAAAAATCCCTTCTAGGACAAAAGACTAGACCGTCCCCAGAATCAACACCTAGGCACGGATGCCAAAAACAGGATCTGTCAAGAGACTAAGGTCTGCACACCATACTTCTAAAGTTTTAAGACAGACCTTGAAACTCTGCGAGTTGACTCCCTCCTGGCAGAAATACTGATGTCCTGAGAACTCGCAGAAAATCTAGTCTCAGGGATCAAACAGACGAAACTCTACAAAGATACCGACTGCAAATTCCTGAGACTGAATGAATACACTAAACTCTTACTATAGACATGAGGTCCGGGGAGACTGGAAGAAGACAAGTGAAGACTACCCGGAGACAAAAAAGGAAATCTGCAACACAGATCCACTTTGGTCAAAAGGGAGCTATCAGAACTTCTCAAGTTTGCCCTGTAGGTGGGGCTTAGAATACACCTTCCGTATCCTCTGCGTGTCGTAAGAGGCGACTAAAGGAGGTAAGGGTGAGGTAACCCTGACAGAAACCTCGAGTGCTGAAGACGGAGGTTCCAGGCCGCACAGCGCACTCTAACAAACCATGGATCCACGCACTTAACGCATATGATCATGTCGATAGTCACTTACAGGACTGGTGGTATGATCAGCGAACGAAAAGAAGAACTTCTCAAATCTGATCCCTGACCTACCTCAAGAGCAACGGAATCAGGAAAGATGGAGGAAACGCATAATCAAACAACCCTAACAAGGACTGAAACAGAGCGTCCCCCACCAATGCATGAAATCCAGAAAAATGGGGGGGGGGGGGGGAAGGCTGCAAGACGAAATTTTAGCATACCGACAGGACGCAAAAAATCTAAGAGGGTACAATCCCTATGCTTGAGACTCGATTGACAACTGACCTTAGAAACTGGCCCTCTGAACAGGTGATCCCTGAATGATCACCCTCTCATGGGAAGCGTCTGAGAAAAACCAACACCAGAGAAGACTTGACTTTTAAGAGAATTACAATCCGACCTAGGCTGCATTCCAGACCGCAGTTCTCTGGAATGAAACTGCTAGAATTATTAAAAAGTTCTGCTTATACTAGCCAGTCATTTATATAAACGTGAAGGTAAATAGAACGACCGTAAAATAAACCTGCCACGGCAGAATTGACGGCACGAGGGATGGATGAAAACAAGTAGTAAAACATCCAATATCTTTATGGAGAAGAAACGCATGCCCGGAATCAGACTGGCGAAAACTGAGATACGTCCTCCATCTAGAATATTGAAGATAAGATAAGAGGAAAAAACTCTTCAGATCGGACGCCATCCACCCAACTTCCTGGTGCTCCCAATTGGAACGAATTCTAAGGACTACTTAGAATCATGAACTCCAACTCGTCCTCTAAGGCTCCCATCTTCACCAGGAAGGAATGAAAGCAGACCACCTAGAAACGATGGACAAAGGACAATGAAAATCCAATAGGAGCGAAAAACCCTAGTGATGATCTCTGAATCAGGAGACCTGAACGAGGGCTTACCAAGTCTCCCAAAATTATAGACAGGCGCCCTCCTACTAGACCGCTGGGAAAAGAGGGGGGGGGGGGGGGGAAGGAGCAATGGATCCTAAGGCAATGGAAGAGGAAGAGATAAAATACGATAAAGAGAAAAGGATGGGCCTACCCAGGCTTCCACCATCCCTTCAGGTTCTCTTACTCTGAACCCCTTAAAGGAACAACCTCTAAGACTAGATAAGGAAATAACACAAGCCACTTCTCATCTGATAAGAGGAGGCCTGCCGGACCTGGAATCTAGAACAATGAGCAAAAAAGAGGTCAGACTAATCCTCCTCCTACTCGAATCGGGCTTAGAACCTGAAGACACAGAAGAATTGGTAATTATCCTAGAAAGATAAGCACCAAACTCAACTGGCCTGAGACTCTTCCTCTATGGAAGGATTAGAGGGTTTTTAAAAAGAATAAGAGTCTCTACACAGAAAACGAAGATCCTTTGGAGGATTTACAACTGACAGAACCAGCCCTAAAAATATGGAAGATGATTGACAAAATATATCATAGGCCAAAGGGAGGAATTGAAACAAGAATACTTCAAAACAAAGTTTATTAACTTCGGATGGCTTTTCTATGTATTCTCTTAGAGGAAACGAAGTCACACAAACTACAAACTGAGTTCAAAAAGCCTCTAAGGATAGTGGCTAGAGATTTCTAAAAACCTCAGAGGGGCTCTGAATACCTCTTCCTGCTCCTAGAAAAACATCTTCCGGAAAAAACCCAACTAGAAGGATAGTTGATTTAAACTGTGCCTTACATACAGATTCCCAACTAAAAAGATCTGCAGAAGATTACACTTTGGCAAAATTCTTCAGATTAGAAATAGACTGAAAGAACATTAGAACAAGAAAAATTGGGCAGATGAGAAAAAACTTATCCTGAAGAAAAAGAGAGATGAGAAGGAATCCAATAAAGAAACGAGGACCAATCGTCCGAGCAACCCCGGAAGGGAAAAAACCTCAGGTTAGAACCTCGACTGATTCAAGAATAGAATCTAAAGACAATAGAAAAAACAATGGAAATAGAAAAGCGATTGAACGAGGAATCCCAGATTACAAAAACAAAAAGAACAATAAACCACCAAAGACAGCAAATAGAAAACTAATTACTGAGAATGAAAAATTCGAAAAAATTAGATCTAGATGAATAAAGATGAGGAAAAATAGAAAAATAAGAGAAGAAAAGAATTAAAAGGAACAGATTAGAAAAAAGGAGAAGAAAGAAACGTGATACGAAGAGTAAGAATAGGATAAACTGGAAAAGGAAAATGAGAAACCCAGCGAAGAAGAAAAGCCGAAGAATGAAAGACATAATGCTAGGAAAACAAGAAAAGAGAGACGCGAAAGGACTTACCGAGACAAGAAGCCATGCAAGAGAGGACAAATCATCTGAATAGGCACTAATTGGGAAAAATGCCTCAGATACCTGATCTCGACTGACCCAGGAATAGAAAGACTAGCGGAAACAGAAGAGCGATAGAACCAAGACACAAAAACAGACTAAACCAGAGACAATGAATAGAAAACTAGATATTGAGAAAGAAAAAACAGACACAATAGGATATATATGGTTAGTGAAGAAGAAGATAAAGAATAAAAAAGGAAAGAATTAAAAGAAAAAGAGGAGAAAAAGATAAGATGAAAAAAGGGGAACCTAATACATACAAAAGCAAGACTATTATAAACAGAAAAACGAAAAGAGAAAGGGAAAGCAAGACTAAAGAGATTCTAACAACCATAGAATAAAAAAGAAGAGGAAGAAAAGCGCAAAGCAAATTGAATCCGAGCTAAGGAAATATTATTAGCAGAAGAATCTGAACGATCAGGCGATTCATAACCTTAAGCTCTAAAATAACTCCTGGCAAGAGAACCAGTAAAAGCTGATAAACTGGAAACGGAATTAGGTATCTATCCAGATCTAACAGACCCACACAACACCTCTCAAACAGGAAGTGAAAGCACTACTACCGGCAATAGATAAAACAAAAACGGAACCGGAAACGATAGTTAAGTTAAGCCGGATCTAACAGACCCGGAAATAAACTTCTCATACCAGAAGTAGAAGCACTACTACCGGAAACAGATACAACGAAACCAGAACCGGAAACGGAAGTATGATGCTAGGCAGGATCTAACAGACCCGGAAAAGCACCCCTCCTACCGGAAGTAGATACATACTCGGAAACGAAAAACTGGAAACGGAAAATGAAGACAGAAGCTTGACTGGATCTAACAAACCCGGAAAGCACCTCTCAAACTTGTAGCATTTTTCTCAACACCACTACAATAACTGAAGTGAAAGAACCGTAACCAGGAATAAATAACGATGTTCGACAGGATCTAACAGACCCTGACAAGCACCTCTCATACTGGAAGCAGAAACACTACTACTACCGGAAATAGAAAAGGGGCAAAACCGGATTCGGAAATGACAACAGATGATAGGCCAGATTTAACAGATCCGGAAAATCGTCTCTCCTAGCGGAAGCAGATACACTACTACCGGAAACGGAAGAGGAACCAGAATTTGAAAACAGAAGCTTGGCCAGATCAAACAGATACGGAAAATGTCTCCTACCGGAAGCAGATACACTACCACCGGAAACGGAAGCTGAACCGGAAATTGATAATAGATGATTAGCAGGATCTAATAGACCTGGAAAATCATCACTCCTACTGGAAGCAGATACACTACTACCGGAAGTGAAGAGGAACCGGATATAGAAAACAGACGATTAGCAGGATCTAGCCGACCAGGAAAATCATCTCTCCAACCGGAAGCAGATACACCACTACTGGAAACGGAAACTGAAGCGGAACCGGAAATTGATAATAGACGATTAGCAGGATCTAACAGACCAGGAAATCATCACTCCCACCGGAAGCAGATACACTACTTACTACCGGACGAAAAGCGGAACCGGATATTGAAAACAGATGATAAGCAAGGTCTAACAGACCTGGAAAATCAACTCTCCAACCAGAAGCAGAACAACTACTACCGGACAAGGAAGAGGAAAGACCATTACCGGAAATGATCTGATGCTAGGCCAGATCTATCAGATCCAAAAAAAATCTCCTACCGGAAGCAGAAACACTACTACCGGAAATGGAGTGGAACCGGAACCAGAAAAGATAACAGATGCTTAGCAGGATCTAACAGACCCTGAAATCATCTCCTACCGGAAGCAGATACACTACTACCGGGAACGGAAGTGGAAAAGAACCGGAACCGGAACTAGATAACTGATGCGTGGTCAGATCTAACAGACCCGGAAAAGCACCTCTCATACCAGAAGTTACTACTGGAAACGGATGTAAAAATAAGTGGAGAAATAAAATGAAAACAGCCAGAAGAAAAAGAGATGAGACTCCGAATGTCCAGCCAAGCCAAAACAATCACAGAGCTCATATCCGGATGCCCGTTCAAACCAGCAGCAATACCGGATTTAGAACAAGGACAAGCCAGGAGCAATAACGGGGGCGGACATAGAGATGGAAGATCTCTAAACATACTGGCTATGGGATGAATAATCGGTAACTTCCGTCACCGATGCCACTGCATGAGAGTAATGCACCCCCTCAAGACTTATATGGTCTTTAGACTGAGCCTTACCGGAAGTCTATAACAGGCTTTAAGAGAAACCAAAGCCTCAGTCAACAAAAGACGTAATTCATGCCTGGTCGTGAAAGACGTGGGATTCCCCCATTAACGAAAACGGCCGCAAGAATTACGACTATCATCTTAATCAGACTAATTCTTTATAGAATCACGAAATAGAGAAATCCATTCATATGATGCTTATATAATAAACGTACTTAATAAGAGATCTCTAGATATGGAAATCCGCTAAAGAAAACAAGAGGCTGAGAAATGGATTTGAAAATCTCACTGAAAGACCAAGAATTTACGAAGATTCATAAGATTATTATTTTTATGTAGGCACTAAATATTAATAATCGAGTATTAAATAGGCATGAATTGTAATACCTCAAAAACGGGAGTATTTGACACGAAAACTGGTAACTCATAAACCAGAGGTAAAAACTCCCAAAAAACCACGAAGTACACAATAGACATAATTAGGGAGATTAGAGTTTATAATACCGTAGTCATGATTCCTGAATCAGAAAACTCTTAAATATGTAGCTGATCTTCAGCGCAAAGCTGTAAAAACTTAAGCTGGATAGCAGGCCAACTGTTCTGCTTGCAGAATATCTGAAGTGAATCTGTTTCTCATTTGGGATCTACTGCGCATGCGCATGCGTGCTTAGTGACAAGCGTCACCAAGGAGTGAGTACAGACTGGTGCCAGTCTATACTGAGGCTTATGCTGGGGGTTCCCTCACCAGTAGCCTGGCTAAGGGTATGCATGGTGATGATATAGGCATAAGGGAGTATGTAAGCGAGCATAAAATTTTATTCTGGTAGCTAAATGCAGATATTTGATTTAGCAAGTAGTGATTGAACGGTCAAGATGTTTTTGTGGTGTAATAACAACTACAAATTCCTTCAGTAAAAGCGTGGGAGAGTGAGTGTCGTTATGCGTTAATTTATATGTTAGCTACATTACATTCAAAGAAGTGGTAGATATATACCCAGAATTTACCTCCTCACCCACATACATATGGGATACGCACGCATGTGTAGGCCTATGTTTAGAATGACAGGAAACATAAGTGGCAATGTGTAGGCCCGACCACAGGTATTTTTGGCATAATTATTTGCTTGTTCAAGTAGGTTAATCACGTAGCCTATGAGAAGTCCAAACACCCCCCCCCCCCCACCCCCAACCCCTCCACCCCATACCTGGCATAATGTATATCCCCAAATGATATTGTAATCAATTCTTGCTAAAATTGATGTTTTAGATTGTCACAAATAGTTTGGCTTAAGTCTACAGAAGATTTAATTATATACATGTAGGCCTATAAAATGTATCCAATATGGGCCTATGGTTTTCTCCAGTCTTAAACTTAAACAAATCAATTGATTGCGCTACCTTAGGCAAATTTGGATCTACCGGTGGACTTTGCATTTGGTTTGTATGTGCGCGCATGCTTAGGCGCAGTTTGGATAGGAATGCAGGAAATGACTTCGCATAGCATCAGGATTTTTAGGGAGAAGAACCAGCCCATATCTCCCCAAACGGCCATTTGAAGGGGACACGCCCTCACTCACAGACCTCTCTCCAATACTGGACTAACTCAATAATAAAATCCTAGATCTGCGCTTGACGGCCATCCCACCAATACTGGATACAGCAAGATATAGTGTCGTAAAAGTACAGTATCTACAGAATCACACTGAGATATTTTCTCGAAGCAGATCTCATATAAAAAGAGAGTTTTCGTGCCCGAGATATTCATATTTAAATATGGTATCGGCGCTATTATAACCTTCTGACTAATGTCTACCGGGAATATCATTGAGATCATTGCCTATTTCAAAATTCATTGCTAAATACCACAGAATGAAAAAGTTACCCTGGTTAAACAGTGTTGCCTGTATTAGCTTTGCTTAGCGGTTGTTCCACTATGACGTCACAGCTGCTTGGAATTCAAGGGAGGTAATTTATGACGTGATATTCTAAAGCTATGTACTTTATCGGCAATAAATATAAAAATATGCCATTTATTAGCAAATTGATAACAGCTATATGATTTGGAAGGACTGGATATATTATAAAGTCTTAAAATACACTCTCCATATATGACCTTTAAGGATGTCATATGTAACTAGATCCTGTCACCCAACCTTTCAGGCCTGAGACATCGCAAATGAAACCCTTTGTTCCAGGTCATATTAAGAGAATTGTGGGTTTTTGCGTACTGATTGAGAAAACCACTCTTCATTAAAGCACACACTAATTACATGACTAAAACTTTAATCATTACAACGAAGACATTATTAATTTAATCCCACACCCGTTTCCAAATTTTTAACAGATAATATATGTTTGCGAAAGCAATCAGTAATTAAAGATTACAATTTATGAGCATCTCCACTCCCCTCACCATTTTCCATGACATACTCATCATGACTCAAGAGACAATTGATGAATCCAGTTTCACAGTCAATCATATGACGTTATGGAGGAGGATGTCATAATCAATTACAGCATGAATGACTCGATTTAGTCAGTCTTACATGTTTAATAGTCTGCCACGTTGCATGTATTGTATGTCTACCATTTAATAAATATTCTGTTGAATATTTTGAACCTAATTTGACTGGGTGGTGTAGCTGCCATCGGCAGCAACATGAACCAGTCAAATTAGTTTCAAAATATTTCACACCTTATTTGCATAGATTTCTGGAAATTGAGATACAGTGTGCAGGGATCGATTGATGCCAATATGATCAAAGCGTGGATGGTGCTTAGATATGGGCAGGGCATTGCTAAAACTGGATTCCTCGCTTCCAAGAAGTTCATGGAATAATTTAAGTTTCTATATTATTTCGATCCTTATCTTCTCAGATCACGACAACCCAAATACACAAACTGAAGACATTTGTCATGATTCCGAACTCAGAAACTCCCCTGCATCAATCTGTTTCAGCAGCTACACCTATTAATGGTCTAGTCAGTTACAGCACCGGTGGAATTAGGATATACTAGGTAATTTGGAGACCTGGTATTAAGATATACTAATTCGGAGTCATTCCCGTGGTAAGGTTTCTAAAACATTCTCTTGTTCTCCAAATTGATATTTATTGGTCTGCATGTGGACATTCTACACATGTGAAAATGTTAATTTCCTTGACCATTTATGTCCATTAAAGGATTAAGCAAGCAATGCCCATGTGATCCGTTATAACAGAACTTATGATATTTATTAATTAATAATTAATATTTTGCTACTAGCATATAATTGTGTACTTAATGACAATAAGCCTCTAATTAGCGAGCGAAGCTAATTAGATCCTGGCAATATTCCATAGATTTCTATATTCCATATAATCTCAGTCATATATATCTGATGTCAACGCGTAGACGAAAAGAGGATATTGATCAGAAATTCCTGAGAGGAAAACATGCTTCATTGATTCAAGCTCCATACCAACGTAGATCAATATTGCAAGCCTGTGCATACAAAAGAATATCATTATACATGGCAAAACTTATGTATGACAGCCACCAGCCAAGCTCAGGAATTCCGACGTCAGAATAACTACAGCATTTGATGCAGATGCTATGCAGGTTTTATAATTAATCGAAGATTATAACTACAATGATTGTAATTTTATTTTCACACCTGTACAGTCATTGTGTGAATGTATAATGAAAAGAATCGAAAGATATCTACATTATAAGCGCATAAGATGCATCTAACAGGCATGATAATAAACCGTTACACATTATGACTGTTTTAAGATATTAACCATTTGACTGCTGAGCCGTTGCAGACGACATAGTCCAAGGGTTATATCTCTGGACTGGCTGAATATTTTGAAAACAATTTGACTGAAAGGTGTTGGTGGGTAAAACACCAACAACTTTCAGTCAAATTATTTCCAAATTATCCAGCAAGTCCAGCGATACAACCCTGTTCATTGAAATTATTGTCTGGTGGTTTGCAGCAGCGAGACTGCAGTTAAAGATCAGACACGTGTGGACAAACAGATGGAATGTCCTAACAAATAAGCAAACACGCTAACCTTATAATCATGTACAAGGAGAATTCTAAGTGATGGTCTTTGAGAAGTCAGAAAAAACTAACTGATTCATGGAGGGATGAGAATTATGGCAGATGCACGCAATAGCGTTATTAATGAGTAATGATTGAAACTTTGCGAAAAAAATCAACTAGCCATATGCAACATTAGATACATATTATATATAATTCAAACTAGTTATATGCAGGCTACAGATATAGGCAAGATATCCTTATTTGTCCCGGACTTTTAACCTATTGACACACCCATAAGTAACCCTGTTAAACCGAGATTTTGTTAAAATATTTTTTAAGTTTACTAGATAAATAATTACCACACCATAAGACATGACCTCTCCTCGACCAGTTTCACACTTTTCCCTGGTGCTCATCAAGTACTTAAGACAGAATTTGAACTGTGACAACATTTGGTGGATGAGTATTGATATCATTACCGAAGGACCACAGCTGTAGCATGGTGTGCGCAAGCTAAAAGTTTTAAAATAAATTCTGCCACAATTGGTCAAGAAAATTGACCTATCTGCCTATTGAATTTTGATTTACAGACCAAGTGAATACAATTTTTGAAAATTTATCACTGGAATGACTGGCTCGGTTATCGAGCCAGTCATTCCAGTGGTAAATTTTCAAGAATTGTATTCTCTTGGCCTGTAAATGGACATTCCTCAAGACCATGGTAGAGGCTACGGTATAGTAATAACTCCATGATAATAATTGTGGGGCCATCTTGATTGTGAAATTCATAATGCCATAATTTGTAACCAGATTGTTTTCATTACATTCTATATATCGCGATCCAATTGAAACACAGTTTTCTGATAATATAAGTCTCACAAGTTCACTGATCAATTCTTTTCAGAATTAAGCAGCATCAACTTTGATTCAAATACAGGAATCCAATCTGTCAATCAATTATATGACCTCATAATAAAATATGTCACAGGTAGGCTGATGTGATAATTAAAATACATCATGAATGGTGTATCTTAAAGTCCAATCAGTAACACTTAATAGTCTCACGTGTACGAATTGTATGTCTTTACTACTTTATAACCGTTCTGTTGAATATTTTGAAACTAATTTGACTGGGTGCTGTGGCTGCCATAGAGAATCATGGAGTTCAGTGTTCGATCGATCCCAACACGGACAAATCGTAGGCGGAGCTTAGTTAGAGATGGGTGGGGCATAACTAAAAGTGGATTCATCCATTGGTTTCATAATATCCAATCTCCTACAAAGAAGCTACAGTATTTATCATCTAGAGTATGTAGGTTTCTGTCTTCAGTTTAGTCACATGTCGTACAGAAGAAAGTGTAATTAACACCTCAATGGTCAAATTTTGTCAAGAAAATTCAAACATTTGCTTATTAACTGCCTATTTGCAAGCCAATAGGAAACTATTTTTTAAAAGTTTAATACTAGAATGACTGGCTCATTTATCGAATCAGGCATTTCAGCGGTAAATTTTCGAATATAGTCTTCTCATGGGTTGTAAATGGACATTCCTCAAGGTCGGTTTTGGCCGGCATGACCATTAAATGGTTAACCTGTTAGTGGTCAAGACTTGTTCAGAGAATTGAGATTTTTGCATACCAAGGCAACACAATTTTACAAATTTATCACTGGAATGACTGGCTCTGTTATTGGGCCAGGCATTCCAGAGGTAAAATGCCAAAAAACAGTCTTCTCTTGTTCTGCAAATGGACATTCTTCAGGACCACTCATGAAGCCAGCCAACATGATCATGAAACGGTTAATACAGACTGAGTAAACTGGCCAGAAATATCCTTGACCAGAGGACAACGATCCTCTAATGAAATCTTATATCTCATGGCTCAGACAGATTAGCAGAATTTGCCTCAGGCCAGTTTCCATAGCATGGTGAGATGAGCGATTTCAAGCTCTGCAGAATGAAGTACAATGCCCTATAATACTGCCTTTGTCATATTTCTTGATTAGTCCGATGCCAGGGACAGTCTCTCATTTCCGACCAATCAAGATTCCCACACCAAGCAGTCTGAGACTACTCATATATATGAGTATATAAGGTATGCATTTAATGGCAAATTTTCATTTCTTCTACGTACCTTCCAATAACAAGTTCTCACAATATTGTATGTTTGACAGCAGTATGAACAATATATGTCTACGGAAACTGTATTCCAGTTTGCTTGAATTTACACAGCTAAATAATGTAATGAGTTCAAGAACATGATATATAATCATACCAATTTGATAGCTGTCAGAATCCAGCATATGGACATTAAATGTTCAGCTCTACATTTTTGTTGGAATTGTGAATATAACATTGTGTAGTGCTGTGCCACCACCGCCGCCACCAACAACAAGAGGCCCAAGGGTCTTAACGCTTAACTGGACCATTAGCAGTTCAACCACTAACATTTGAACATGCATAATTCTTTAAATTCAACAGTGTCAAGACATAAAATACAAAATTGGAATTCAATATGAATGATATTTAGTAGCAGGGCTTCCACTAATTTCTAAACACAGGAAGTTTGCGAGTGAGTAGGAAGTCGCAAAATACCAAATTGGAATTCAATATACATGATATTTAGTGGCAGGGATTTCCACTAATTTGTACATGCAGGAAGTCTTATGTAATGCTACTGGGGGACCAAAAAAGAAACATGGAAGTCATAAATGGTTCACATAGATGTAATTTGCTTAAAATGATTGCTTTTAGATTTCAGAGCAAACAAAGACTTCCACTAGTGGAAATCCTGTTTACTAGGAAATTAATGATGGAAGCTGACCACACAATCAGATCAAACCAGTTGCATAGCCAGGGATGGGGCACATGGGGAGCAGTTGCTCTCCCTGAACACATCTTCTGAAACATGTCAAAACTGGCGCCAAAATCAAGTGTAAAATACAATAACTTAACCATGATAACAGTCAACGAATGGTCCACATTTACCTCTGCAAATGCACAAGATGCCATCTGAGATTTCAATGCAAACCTTCACAATTTTCCAGAAGACGACCATGGACCCACCATGGTTCCTTTTTATACTAACATAGTGACTTTTTAGTAGTGCTTGCTCCCCTTGCCATTAAAACCTGGCTATGCCACTGGATTAGGTTCAATTCAGGCAATAAAAAAGTGTAATATGGCAACAAAATGCTAAATCTTGATTGGTCCTTGACAGCCATGTTTTATTACAGATCAACTTCTCTTGAACAAACTTAAATCACCTTTAGTTATCGGTGAAATCTAATGAGACAGTCTGGTCCATACACAGTTCCTGAGATGTCATTTTCGAGAACAAAATAGCCATTGGAAAACTTCTGATTGGAAGATATGCAGCCAATCACCATAGGGGCTCATTCACCTAACTTTCGTTAAAATCTACCAGGTAGTTCCTAAGAAGACGTCATTTATAGCTGTTCCCATTCACTTCTTATAGGATTTCTAGTAGATATGAAAATCAAAGATGGCAGCCCAAAAAATACTTCCATAGACAATGATAATGGGGGTAATTTGGGTCAAATTTGGTTAAAATTGGACCATTGAATAAGGATGAGAAGCAGTTTAAAGCATATCTGCTCCATCTTACGCCAAAATGTGGGCCTACATTTGAGTTAAAATGCTGTCAGTCAGCGATACCAGGAGCCAATCAGAAAATGAGGATTCCATAGGTATCCCTTAGTAGCTAAAGGCCAATTTTGGCTCTGTCGCAACCGGGATGGTCATACACTCATCTACAGATGGTCTAGTATTCCGAGTTTGCATCCAAGCTCAATACAACCAATATGGCGATTTAACGGGTCACTAAGTCACTGATGGAATGTACTTCGTACTTTGACTCGCAGCCAGACATTTGAAACAGTTTAAGAACCATGGTGCAGGGTTCTACATTTATGAGGACACGCTTTGACTCACATGTACGGAAACATCATTTATGGATTAATGACAACCAACGCAAATGCCAGAAAATTATTCCATGAATAATGCAGTGTTTTTGTAAGCCTGTGAAACCCAAGACAAAGCAGTCTGGCTATTAATTGTCCACTTCTTCATCTCATACTAATGGTGACCTGCCATACATTGTTGCAGTTTTTAAGTAAATAATTCTCCACAGCCACAGCAAGCAGTATCGCTAAACTTCTCAATATTTCTACAGAGGTACCTCCACAGAGCTTCCTATCACGATAAATGTTCTTATGCATCCACAATGTAATGATGATATAAGTAAAAGACATCTAACATGCCAGGCAACTAAAATCCCAGTTCATAACCAGAGGGTGACCACCCTGTCAACAATGAATACAGCAATTTTCTGTCCTGAATCTCGCAGCATGAAAATATTTTTTCCCAATGAAAACATGGGTACAGATGTTATTTGAGCTTTACTTGCAATACTACTTTGATGTGTAATTGGAAAAATGATTTAAGCTTATAACTACATTTGTAAAATATTGGAATTTTTATACTTTTTATTTGAAAATAAGCACAAATAATACTCACCGATTGCTGGTCTTTATAAAACTTGGGATGACCTTAATGTCTTTTTCCAAGAAGTGTCTGCATCCACTCAGTTTCAACATATCTTAATCCCTTTACGGCTAAATTTGGTCAAGAAAATCAAAATATTCACTTATTGAATGTCTATTTTCTGACCAAGAGACTATTTTTGAAAATTTACTATTGGAATGATTGGCGCGATTATCGAGCCAGCCATTCCAGTGGTACATCTTCAAAACTATTCCTCTCTTGACCTGCAAATGGGCATTCCAGAAGACCACAGCAGAGGCCAGTTTGGGCCGGCTTCGCCATTGAGTGTTAATGTACTCAAGTCGGCTAAAGACAACTTCTGTAGTTGTTTTGAGAAATCGCCATTTTCAGGGCATGAGAGGACTTTTAACATTTAGCCCTGGGCGATTACTGCATGACTCAAACTGAGCCAGTTCTTCCAGGAGTATATATCCAAAATAGCGTTCTCTTAGAATGCAAATTGACATTCACTGAAGCAAAAATTTGAATTCTCATGACCAAACTTGACCATTAACTGTCTGACAGCAGCAAGCCACCAGATAATAATTTCCATGTGCAATAACACTGGACCTGCAGAATATTTTGAAAACAATTTGCCTGAAAGTTGTGGGTGGCTAAGCCACCAACAACTTTCAGTCAAATTGTTTTCAAAATATGCAGCATTTCCAGAGTTAAACACCATGGAAAATGTAGTTTGCAGAAATTCAACAGGCAGGCAGTTAAAGGGTTAAATGGAACTTCATAATATGACAGGTAAATGTTGAAGATGCTAGCGAAGATGGATGACATTTGGCCGCAAATGCGAGTGTGTAATGGAGCAGTGAGTTAAACTTCACTAAGCTAAAAAAAATTCGAGCTGCATTGATGCGAAAATATTGATGAATATCATATGTGCTTTTCTGATTAATATCAAACATTGTATTCAATGAACCTGACCAAAGTCTGGTGGATGCACAGAAAATTCCCACATAGATTTCCACCCTTGTGGTGCTGTATTAAGCTAAACTTTACAACAGCCGGTAAAAGACAATCTAGCACATACATTTTGCGAATGGTACCCTGAAAATTTGTTGCTGTCATAAACAGCAACAGCATTTAACAATATTCACAAAATGAATTCCAGGTATCTTGATAATTAGAGTAACCTACTAGAAGAGTTGTAACACAAAATTCAGCACTCTATGAACAAAACAGGTTAACCCTTTGATGTTAAGCTGGCCAAAAGGAGAAGGGTACGCCTTTGCAGTTATCTTGAGAAAGGTTTATTTGGAGGTCAAGAAAATACTATTTTTTAAATTTTACAACCGGAATAACTGGCTCGATAATTGTAGGGCTAGTAGCGCAAATTTTCAAAACAAGTCTTCTCTTGACATGCAAATGCACAGTCACTGGACAAAAATTGCATTTTTCCTAACAAATCTTGGACCACTAAATTGTCAATTTATTATGCTCTGATTTAACACTTTAACCCTCGAATTTGTTCAAATTTTCTAACAACGACCACTTCAAAATATTTGCTTAATAGCTGCCAATTTGCAAACCAAGAGGGCTATTTTGACAAATTTACCACTGGAATGACTGGTTTGATGAACGAACCAGTCATTTAATGGTAAAATTTCAAAAATAGTCTTCTATTGATCTGCAAATGGACATTTCCCAAGACCACTGCAGAATCTATTTTGGCCGATTTGAGGGTTAAAGATTTAATATCGGATTCTTGCAAGTTTTCACAGCTCATTTGTAGAGCTTGGGTAACGGTGTGAGCATATGACATGTATGATACACAAAAAATTGATTATAACGAGGATGCCACATTCTGTTGAGAAACAACCCATTATTGATGTTTTCCCTGAGAAGCAAATACAATTAATAACTCCGGTTACAAACCATTTCATCAATGAAAATACAGTATCTCAATCTCAAAGCACAGACACAAACACGTAAGCTGTTAATTACTTTGAAACCAATTTCCTGGAGCTGTTGAACAGCTTGCTTTCAGTCACATTAGTTCTAAAATATTCAGCGGAATCTTTCTTATATCTTAAAGTCATGCGCTATATTTCGTTTGTACTCTTGAAAGTGTTAACAATAACACCAATTATGAGCTGGAGATGTTTACTTAGCCGAGTTTTCGCAAAAAAAGAAATACATGAATATAGATTTGAAGTCATGCTGAAAAAGGAGAAGCTCATTATTTTTAGTTGGTTTGTCAGTCTGTCCGTCTTTCGGTCTGTCAAATTTTTGACATGTCAATTAGATAAAGCTCCCTTGACCCTTTAACACTCATATCAGCAAAAAACGGCTTCTACAGTAGCCTTGAGAAATGTCCATTTGCAGACCAAGAGGACTATTTTAAAAAAGTTTACCACTAGAATGATTGGCTCGATAATCAAGCCAGCTATTCCAATGGTAAATTTTAAGAAATAGTCTTCTCTTGGTCTGCAAATGGACATTTTCTAAGAGAAAATGTAGAAATTTTGGAATAAATTCAAGGGTTAAAGTGTTAAAGTCGCATCTATAGCATGTGACGCACTTGTTTTTAAACGTTTTACTGTGGAATTTTCAGGTTCCGTTCTTACGTTTCCTTTTATCATACCTTGTCTTCCCTTTGCAACAGGTATTTGCTGCTGATCGATCGTCGTTACTGGATTAGATAGCAAACAACAACATTGTTCGTCAACTGAACGCCATCATCATCTCAAGGTTAAACTTGCTTCATTAAAATCATGGCTTAATTTTAGATTCGATCACCTTAGCGTCAAAGCTAAGGAACAATAAACGGCATGAGGACTTAGCCCTTCAATCCTTACAGACCAGAAATTAATGATTCAATATAATGTAAGGAATATTTTGTTGAGTAATTAATTTGCCTGGGAGCCGTTACTTCCTAAGGCTGCCCAAGGCAGCAGCAGGTTCAAGTTGGATTAGTTTCAAAATACTTCCTGGATAGTTCTTCTGGAATAAAGACACTGATATTTAATGTGTCAAAGGGTTAACTAATCATTTTGATTGACAACCACCTACACATATGTGTCTCTTTGATAACTAATGGCCGAGTTTGACCCTTGATTATCGGGTATTCACGCGCCTTTGATCTGAACAATTCTTTCACATAAACGATGTACTCTACATATATCTATACATGTAGGAAAGGACCTGGAACATAATTGATGCACTCCTACAGTAAATTTCTATCTACCTGATCAAAGATTTGTTGACAAACAAGCAAGTACAAATGTAGCGTTTTAAATTATTACATTTGAGCATGCCTATAAGGCCACACACGTTTTTGACCACTAAATCAAAGGACTCATTTGGTACCCCACAGCAACCACACACGCAAGTTTGTTGACGATCCATCCCATAGAACGTAAATTATTCATACCAGACATATGCACAGAACGATTACGATTATAATAATACCTGTTCAAAATGGCATAAATAAGAACTCAATAGAGTGATCTATTTCAGGTTATGCCCCACCCAATTCTAGCTAACCTCTGCCCACCTTTTACACGTGTGTTGGAATCAACTTGAAACTTTGGAACTGAAACTTCCAGAATATAAATTTCAAGGTACCTATACAGAAAGCTGTTGAATATTAAAAAAAAATTTATAGTCAGAATACCTGCATGTTATGTTTCATTATGTTAACCCTTTCACCGATGAATTACCCATATCTCCTTTTCAAGGCAACCTTACAGGAAAACTGTTGAATATTTTGAAATTAATTTGACTGGAATCTTCCATTCAAATTAATTTCAAGATATTCAATAGAATACATTTTTTATTGTAAAGAATTTAATTTTTCAGAGATTTGTCGGTGAAAGGTTTAAGTTTCATGGAAATCTGAAGAGACATTATTGAACGAACAATAAGGCCAATGAAAAGACTATTTAAAACATATTGAAAAATTCCAAAATTTATACTGAAAATGGTTAATGGCATCTCACTGTACCTGTTAACATTCATTGAAATCCGCAGAGGCATTCTGGAATAAAAATGCCAATTGATTAGACTATATTAACCAAATGACAAGTACAATGACACAGGAAATTAATGCAATTCCTATGTCCAGTCTTTCCGAATGGAGGAGAAACAATTAACACCCTTTAATGGTCAAGCTAACCAAAACCAGCCTCTGCAGTGGTCTTAAGGATTATCCATTTGCATTTCAACACACTTTCTTTTTTAATTTACCACTGCAAAACCTATCTCGATAAACGAGCCAGTCATCCCAGTGGTAAATCTTAAAAAATAAGCTCTTGACCTGCAAATGGACATTTAATAAGCAAGTATTTAGATTTTATTGACCCAATTTGATCAGTAAAGCTTTGACCCCATCAAACAATATCATATTTTTATGAATTTTCAACAGTATGATGCTGTTCAGACTTAACTAGCACGGAAAAGCATGAAAAAGCTCAGAATGATAACTTTAAAAGTCCATGATTTTCCGTGAATGTCTGTGCTTGTATGAGCAAAGGCAATAACATGTTCTAGTTAAAATAACTCTGAGCTGAGTTGACCTTATGACTTGCTAAATTGGCAGGAAAATGAAGTCTTTTTCTGAAGAAATCCATTGCAGCGATCATTAGTATATATGTATTATGAGCTATGTATATTGAATTTAATACTTTGAATGCGCTGATACATCTGTTAGATAGGATATTTAACACTAGTAACTGTATAATGGAAATAGCCCTACCCTGATAGGTGTTTTACTGATTTGCTGAATTTATTAGCGCTCACGTTACCAGTTTTGGTTCATGTTCTTAAAGGAACGGAAAAGGGAAATAACAAATGATGTTTATTGGTAATCTCATACAATATTAACTAAACTACCATCGGTATATTATTTGCCACAAAGCATTTACTAAATCTAGGAGCGCTTAACTTTGAGCCAATTAGTGACTATGCTGGTGCTTCTCACTCCGCCGTGTGTCAACTGTGTGTGCAAGCATACCGCATAGGCCTACCTGAATCTAATGAAATCACACCTGAATATAGTTTTGTAAGCGGTATGAATATCATTCTCTATAGGTGTCGATGTAGAGCGATTAACTCGCTTAATTGCTAATTCACTATTGATCCTTTTGAAAACGTTATATTTCAAAGTCACTTTCTGCTGGAAGCAACAAGTTTCGGTGAAAATGATTTCAAAATACACTGCTGGTTTCGAACGTCGCAGTATGATGCCTACTGACTACTTTGACATTCGTATGACTGAATGGAGACCCTGTCTCTGGAAACAATGGCTTTCAGCCAAATTGTTTTAAAACTAGACAGTATTTTACCTGTAGGACGCAGTGTCTAATCAGCTAAGCGTGAATAAACTGAGCTTATATGACCGGCTATAGCAGGTATTATTTATTCGCTCAGCATACACCAGAGCGCATGGGTCCAACTTCGTCACTAATTGGTTCCCGCCAGAATGCCATAAATGGTATTTAGCTGCCTTTTTCTATAATTATTCCGACTTATTTATGTTTTTCACTGGTGGGTATAGGTTGATTATTATACAAAGCTGTCATTTAAGAGCATATGTTAGTTCCCTATTCCTTTCCTTTAAGCTCTGCAGTGGTTGAGCTTTCTAATACATGTACTATGTTAACAATCTCTGGTTATAGCAAACATATCAAACAGGGTGGGTATCTTACAGTGTTAATGCTGTGATGCAATTAAATTAGTTAGGTGTTATTAGTTTACCCGATGCTTGTAAAAAGATTATTATATATTTTTGGCCTGCCAGCAAGAGGACATTATAGAGCATTTGCCTCCTTATTATGTCAGCATATAGCACAGTAAGGTGGCACAATGCTCAGACATACATGTAAGATGCTTTTGTTCGATATTTTAGTTATCTTAATACGTATACCATTTGCACCTTGAATGAACTGGCAGGGGAATTAAACTATAGATAACAAGAGGCCCAAGGGGCCTGTGTCGCTCACCTGGAGCATCATCAAATTTTGTAAAACTTGTTAGTGGGTGGTTTAGTAGTTTTTTAAACGAGTTTGTGGACATTTTTGCAAGTGCAATATGGCCACCAAACACGCTACATTTTGATTGGCCCACTGCGCCCATGTTTTTTTGACGGATCAACTTCCCTTGAACAAACTTTAATGGCTCTTAGTCCTTAATCATACCACCCAAATTTCGGCCTGATACCTTCAGCGGTTCAGGAGCAGGAGTCGTTTTTGGGAAAACTAGGTCATCCAAGATGGTCGCCGAACCATTTGATCAATCAAGTCCTCTTGAACAAACTTGGCTTACCTCTTGGCCTAGGTGAAGATTCCCCAAGCGGTTTCGGAGGTTTTAAAGACGTTTGCAAAAATGGACCAAAATCCAAAATGGCTGCCGGGCAAATTGGCCGATCGGGTTCATTTGAACAAACTATGCCCTAAGGATGCTTCCTGCCAAATATAATTGAAATCGGCCTAGCAGTTCTCGAGAAGACATTTTAAATTTCCCATTGCTTTAGCATGGGAGGTTTTGACGAGAAAATTATCCAAAATGGCCACCAAACTGTTTAACCGACAGTTTGGAATATTGCAAATTTGAGCTCAGAATACCCAAAAACCTATAGAACCAATTTTGGCCTCAAACTCCATCAAATAAAAAAATCCAATATGGCTGCCAAGCGCGCTACATTTTGATTGGCCCACAGTGGCCATGTTTTTTGATGGAGCAACTTCCCTTGAATAAACTTTAATGGCCCTTAGCCCTAATCATATCTCCCAAATTTTGTCCTGATCCCTTCAGCGGTTCTGGAGGTCGTTTTCGAGAAAACTAGGTCATCCAAGATGGCCACCAAACCATTCAGTCAATCAAGTCTTATTGAACAAACTTGGCTTATGTCTTTCCTTAGATGAGGTTTCATAAGTTTTGAATCGATGCCCCAATTTCGGAGATTTCTAGACATTTCCTAAAAATCGGCCAAAATCCAAGATGGCCACCGGCCAAATTAGCCGATCTGCTTCATTTGAATAAATTTGGATTCCTATGCCATAAGGATGTTTCCTGGAAAATATAATTGAAATCAGCCAGTAGTTCACCAGAAGAAGACATTTTAAATTTCCCATTGCTTTAGTATGGTTGCCTTTGTTTGGAAAATAATCGAAGATGGCTGCCAAACCATTTATGCAACAGTTTCGAAAATGGCGAATTTGAGCTCAGAATACCCAAAATCATATATAGAAGCAATTTCGGCCTCAAAATCCATCAAATAAAAAAATCCAATATGGCCACCAAATACGCTACAGTTTGATTGGTAAACAGCGGCCATGTTTTTTGATGGATGAACTTCCCTTGTATAAACTTTAATGCCCCTTAATCCCTAATTATATCTCCCAAATTTCAGCCCAATCCCTTCAGTGGTTCTGGAGAAGTTGTTTTCGGGAAAACTAGTTCATCCAAGATGGCCACCGAACCATTTTGTCAATCAAGTCTTCTTGAACAAACTTGGCTTACCTCTTTACCTAGATGATGTTTCATGGGTTTTGAATCAATTCCTCAAGCGGTTTCAGAGATCTTTAAGACATTTCCTAAAATCGGCCAAAATCCAAGATGGGCGCCGGCCAAATTTGACGATCGGCTCCATTTGAACAAACTTGGATCCCTATCCCCTAAGGATGCTTCCTGTCAAATATAATTGAAATTGGCCCAGTGGTTCTTGAGAAGTTGTTTAAAGGAAACGTTGCCAGATGGACAGACGGACTCACGACGGACAGTGAGCATAAGCTCACTTGAAGTTTTTCCGTGTTTGTCCGTGCTCAAATCATGCACATACACTCATGGACAAATGTTCCAGCTTTTCTGTGACAATGTGAGCGTTCTACCATGGAAATCAACGGATATCCACAGAATTCTGTTCAATTCCATAAAGAAAGTCTGTGATTGTCCGAGCTTTTTCAAGCTCAAACCGTGCACAGATATTCACGGACGAATGTCTAAGCTTTTCCATTATAATCCATTCCAATTTACGTCCGAGCTTTTCCATTTTTGATATGGGTAATTCACATACCAAATCTGGTTGAATTCCATCCAACGGCTTCAGAGGAATTGCGTTACAATTACTTTCTGCATAGAGACAGATAGAGGATGGTTGGATGACATAATCCCCGCTTTTCTTCGAAAAAATGTGGGAATAATTACTCTGCATTTAATATTTTCCATATTAGATCAAAGCTCTTATGATCCTCTATACATCACTCCTATAGCATTTACATCTTTGTTGAAGGTGTAGTAATATGTTTATACACAGGTATATTTCTTGGCCTCTCCCCTAGCTCGATTGCTACAACAGGTACTGAATCAACATTCCAGAGCAGGTACATGCTGGCATCCCTAGCATCAGTCAAATGCCTGGCAGGGGTGCGCGATAAATCAGAGACGAAATGGCTCTAGTTTGTGAATGGCACAAGGATTCTCACATTCTCTCTACAGTACCTCTATGTATAAACTGACATACAATAAAGCAAAATCCAAAGATTATTAAGAGAAGTTAACACCATTGCAAAGTAGCAAATGTCATCATAAATTATTCTTAGTGTGTATGATGAGTCTCAGAGATTTCATAGATGTACTAGATAATCATACACACACAGTAGGATTTACACTAAGAGCAAAAAGTAGGGGGTGGCATGGGTAGGTCGGAAGTTAGTTTGAGAAAGCATACTGAGATATGTGTGGAATTCCACACTAAATACCATTGCCCCCACCTGATCCAGTGATGTAAACCGTGTTGAAAAAATCCCTTGTCAATTCTCAGACTCATCAATGAGTGATTACAAGCCTGAAGCATCTCACTGCTCTGACAAAAGGAAACTATTCAGCTAGTTAACAAGTCTTTTGTTTGTCTATGAAAAGCGCAAATTGGCACAAGTTGAAGAGTGAGTGCACTCAACTGTGAGAAGACAGACACAGCTTTGGTATTGAGAATGCTGGCAGCAATTAGTAATAGCAATGTAACAGCAGTTATCAACATGTCTGTCTGAATAAGATGAAGAATTAAAAGATTATTAAATTATTCTCAAACTGTCTATTCAGACATTAAATTATGAAATACTGGTGTGTGTGTGTATATATATATATATATATATATATATATATATATATATATATATATATATATATATATATATATATATATATATATATCACAGACACCATTCATGCTCAGTTGTGAATGTAGGATGGTACATTTGAATATTCTAGTCCTAAAGAATAAAGAATTTGCCTTCTTGGATGAGACGCTTCACAGCTGTAATATGATTGCATGTCAATTTCATGCATGACAGACATTGAAGGTCCAAATAGGCACACTGAATATGAAAATTCTATGTGAGCAGTGGTCGAAATTTTTTTAATATTTTGAGATCAAACTTGAAGTGTTGCTGCCTTATGCAGCTTTTCATACATTTACTCTCAAAATATTTAACATTTGATTCTTTGACATATATTGGCTATGAGTATAAACTAAGTCAAAGCTTTCTGTAATGGACATGATGTATGCAATCAACAAGTTGTCACTATATCGACAAACAAATTCAATTCATTTGAGCTGTAATTACGATACATATTGCACAAGGAGATATGATGGCCGGTTCGCGGACAAGACAATGCAATGTTGAACAAGTGATCATCGATAAATAAACCAGAAAAATGTTTTTATCAAAAAGGCACGTAACAATCTATTATTTCACCGGGGAATACAGTACTGCTAATAAATAAGTTAAAATGCTTCCAAAACAAAAACAGACACACGTTAGTACAATTTTGAATACAACGTAAGAAAATTCTGTTGAATATGTCTTCCAATCAAATTATTCAACAGTATGTTTTGTTTTGGAAACATTTTAACTTATTTCTGAGCTGTATCGTATTAAATTAATGATGCATTGAGGATTTATTTAACCCTGTACTGGGCACGATGGCCAAAGCTGGCTGCTAAAGTGGTCTTACGGAATGGATATTTGCAGGGCAAGAGAAGACTATTTTTGAAAATTTACCACTGGAGTGACTGGCTCGGTAAACGAGCCAGCCATTCCAGTGGTAAATTTTCAAAAATAGTCTTCTCTTTCCCAGCAAATGGACATTCAAAAGGGAAATATTTAGATTTTCTCAACCAAATTTGAAGCACAAATAGGACTGAAGTTGTTCCTTGACGAAAGATGCAGATAACTAATAAAATCAAATTTAATCAATATTAAAATATATGGCTGGGCTGACTGAAAAACGGTAAAATTAAGATTCCGGGAGCTCATTAGATGCGTTAAAATTGTTATGTTTACACTATTTACATAGAATTCACTCTTAAACCGCTAACACTTAAATTTATTAGCCCCAAAAAATTAAATTTTCTCTTAGAAAATGTTCATCTGAGGACTATTTTTGAAAATTTATGACTAGAATGACTGGCTCGGTTATTGAGCCAGTCATTCCAGTTGTACATTTTCAAAAATAGTCTTCTCTTGATCTACAAATGGACATTTTTCATGACGACTAGAAGCCGCTTTTGGCTGATTATAAGGAGTGTCAAAATGTTAAGCAATGAACAATTGGAAATATAATACTAGATGCCCGTGCAAGTTGAGGCATCAGGTCATTTAAGGTATCTTTATATAGGACACTGGATGCCATTTGGAATCCTCCACCTCAGGAAGAGGTTGACAAAACAATTCAATCAATAACCAATTATAAATTTATATGATTTGAATGGATCAACCATTGAGCATCAGATTTACATCCCCTTAGACAAATAGAGTCAAATTGGCTAGCTAAGCTGTTCTCACTTGAACAGATGATTGTTGGTGATCTATTTTTCACAATGGATGACCTGATGTCAGTAGATCATCAACTAGAAACACATGTACAACCACTACCATGTTGGGATCAATCAATACCTGAACTCTCAATCTCAATTTCGAGAAAACTATACAGGTAAGCTGTTGAATATTTTGAAACTAATTTGACCGGGTCATGTTGCTGCCTATGCCCATGGTAGCAACAGCACCCAGTCAAATTAGTTTCAAAATATTCAACAGAATGTTTATTATTAAAGGTGCATATTCATAGCAAAATGACAGAAAATACAATTGTTTAAATTGTATACTTTTAGAGGCTTGAACTGTGGGCCTAGATGTAATGAAACAAATCTCAACATATGATGATTTTATTACGTATAAATTAATATACGATGTGAATTTGAATTAGGGTCTTGTGCCTCTGTTTCAATTTCATAACTTAAAAAATTATTAATTTATATGAGATTAAATTACCCTATGTTCAAATTTATTTCGTTTCATTACATATAGGCCAACAGATTAAGCCTCTAAAAGTATACAATTTTATTTTATTTTCAAGCATTCTGCTGTGAATATGCACCTTTAAATAGTAAAGACACACAATTCATACAACTTGACGGACTATTAAGCATTTATGACTGATGTAATTGATTATGGCGTCAGCCTACAAAACTGTGACGTTGTTGATTATGACATCCTGATTGATCGATAAACTGGATTCCTCTTCTATTTATGGAGGGAGGCACAGATTAGTCGATCGAGCGTAAGTCCGTTTGTACCTAAAACATATCAACTACAAGGTATTAACCCTTTAATACCTAAGATTGGTCAAGAACAGCTAAACATTCTCAGTGAATGTTCATTTACAGGCCAACAAGGACTATCTTTGAAAATTCATCATTGGAATGACTCCCTCTGGCTCAGCTATCGAGCCGGTCATTCCAGCGGTAAAATTAAGTCTTCTCTTGCACTGCAAATGGACATTCCAAGATGACTGCAGAGGCCAGTTTTGACCACCTTGGCTATTCAAGGGCTACTCAAGTCTACTAGGTTCTAAATATGTTCAAAAATAAATTCCTTTTTGAACTATTAAAATATATACTAGGTTACTACCTACCAAGGTTATGACAGGATCACTTTGAAAAATGCATTTGTAGAAAAAAGATTATAGTATAAATATTTCCATAGGCCTTGCTCAAATAATAATTTTTTCTGTGCAATTTGGACACAGAGTGATACCTGGCATTCAACCCAGTGCTTACATATAACAAATACATGAACTTAATTTCATCCACGACTAGCAGAGAGTATTTGGATGAAAGTTGAATAGAACCTGAAAAAACCCAAATAAGTGTGCCATGAAATCGATATGAAATAATAATACAGAATCACACAGAAACCACACTACATTAAAAACTAGTGATTCCCTTTGGCCTTTCGCCAACGATAAAACAATACCCTTTTATCCAAGTATCCGCCAATGTTAGTCTTTCCGGTAGACGCATATTAAGAAATGCGCCCGCCAGTGTTCAAGACACGATCCCCAAGTGACTAGTCATAGACGATCAAATATAAGTGCCATTCTTATTATCGCTTCTCGAGTATGTTATTAAACGTCAATAAATCTGTGTAAAAATCGCGATATTTGGCTATCAGAGAAAAATGGGCTATTGACACTAAAACACCTTGTTACAATGGCTGCCGCAATAATATGTGCTGAGGAGACTCCTTATTAAAAAATGCACTAGAAGCTAATTCAATAAAGATCAAGTGATTCAATCTCAACTCAAATATTGAGCATAATGAAATACATAAAAAATAAATTCAGATGATATTTATTAGATGTTGAAAATGCTTTGAATGAGTCATTTCTGCCAACAAGTCTTTCAGTCAAATCATATTCAACTAATAATTAAAAGGTCTAATATTTAAATGGCTGAGGCTCTACTTCAGTAAAATTAATTAAATGTGTCTAATCCCTGAGCGTTACGAGTGCAAAAAGAGTGAGCACGATTCAGGTCAGTCATATTATGGGCATTTCATACGGAGAAGCAGTTTTGCGGGCGAACCTAGAATTATTGCAAACCCATTGATCTTCACTCAAGCAATACATTAAGTTAATGCAACGGGCAGACAGCATGCCAGGTTTATTGTTCTCCACTCCATTATACGGTCCACAATGTTTGATATTAATTACAAAGACTGCAACATACCAGGACATATCTCCCATAAGCCAGGATTGGCCACCTTTCAGCGACACAAATCCAGTCGCAGTAGTCCCTATTAATGATATTGTCTTGATTCAATAATAATCTTGCTCTGCCAGACATTTACATGTTAAATAAACCTGGAAAACAGCCAGACACATCGCTAAAACTGATTAACAATGATCATTTTCTTAAGTGAACAATTTTCATAAAATTTTAGACATTTAAATAGATAACTCTGACTGTTCTTAGCTTTGATGCAGCCTATTATATCATTGCCAAGGGAAGCTTAGAATATAATACAAACAAGTAATCCGAGACAACAGTCTACCCTTATAACTGACCTTGATGTTTGACCTCAAGTGGCCTCTGCAAGACCCCCAAGAGAAATTACCTACAACCCACATTTGTTTAACATCCCTCCAGTAGAACTTCAGTTATGCCAGACAGACAGAGTGATTACAAGAAAGTCCAAGCTAGCTTGAATGTTCAAGAAAATCTAAGGTGGCTTGAGTGTTCAAGAAAATCCCAGCTAGCTTGGATTTTATTCCAGAAAGTCCCAGCCAACTTGAACTTCAAAATAATCCGAGCTAACTTGAATTTTATTCAAGAAAATCCCAGCTAATTCCAGCTCTTGAAATGGCTTGGACATTAACATAAAATGCATGCACATACACAGAGATTATTATATAAAAATCTATATGTTTGAAAACCATGAAAATCACTTTCATGCCAGTTGAGCTATATGTAATACTCAATAACAAACACAATTCCAGCCAGACATTAACAATATATGAGTTTCTGATTGATTTGTTTGTTATTCTTACAGACAGAGATTGTTAATGCACCATATCAATTAGAAAGTCATGATCACTGCATTATTTCCCTAGAACTGAAAGTTTTACAAAAAACTGGTAACTCTAAATAAATCTCAGCAAATCAAGAGAATACATACCTCCAAATACAGTTCTGTTTCCATTTAAGGTTACTGATGCTAAGCACTCTATCCAACAGTAGTGTCATTGTTTACAAACTATCATATTCTATATATCCATAGCTCGTAATCATAAATGCAATGAATGCACTGTTTGCTTTTTTACAGACTTTTTAAATTTCCCACCAATTTACCAGGTCATGGTCACCTCTACATGACTACAGAACCTGTTCTTGCCTTAGTCCAAGCTAATTCAAGAAACTCCAAGTTTGCAAAAGTGAACATACAAGTTCAAGAATATTCAAGTACCTTGGATTCTATTAAGTCTGACAAAACAAAGTCCTATATGTTACACTGTATTGTCAATATCTTGGCGGCCCCAGTTGTTTATTCGTACTTAACCCATGTGAAATAAAATTCAAGTTATCTTGGATTTGCTCTGGATTTTCTTGAGTAACCAAGCTATTGGAAAATTATTCAACCCATACCTGCTTGGATGTCCTTGAATTAGCTTGGCCTTTATATAGTTGTTTGAACTTCTTGAAAATCCCACCTCTCAGAATCCAAGCTAGCTTGGAGTTTCTCGGAATTTTTAAATGTCATCATGAAAAAGTGCAATCTTCTTGAACTTTCTCGGACTTTTCTGATTTGTAAGAATTCAAGCTAACTTGGATTTTCTAATCCAAGTTAGCTTGAATTCTTACAAATCAGAAAAGTCCGAGAAAGTTCAAGAAGATTGCACTTTTTCATGATGACATTTAAAAATTCCGAGAAACTCCAAGCTAGCTTGGATTCTGAGAGGTGGGATTTTCAAGAAGTTCAAACAACTATATAAAGGCCAAGCTAATTCAAGGACATCCAAGCAGGTATGGGTTGAATAATTTTCCAATAGCTTGGTTACTCAAGAAAATCCAGAGCAAATCCAAGATAACTTGAATTTTATTTCACATGGGTTAAGTACGAATAAACAACTGGGGCCGCCAAGATATTGACAATACAGTGTAACATATAGTTGAGATGTTTGAAGCTCGTGCGCATGTACCAATCATACACGTAGCTTGCAGTTATAGTGGATATATACGCATTTATTCCTTAAAAGAGAGTTAAAATATAGGTTTCTTGTAGATATGTAAATGACTATGTTACTACTTAATATTGTCAGAAACTGTCATTCAAAAATAATTTAGTACATGTTTCTTAGATATTGTATACCTTACCCCCATGTCAGTACACTCACCCAACGTAACCCACATTAATCGGTTAGAGTATAGCTGAGACATATATACCGTTGAATATTTTGGACGTAATTTGATTGGAAGTCATTGCTGCTTTTATATTGCTGCCTGAACCGTTTAACACTCATCTCATCCAAAAACGACTTTTACAGTGGCCATGAGCAGTCAATTTGCAGATCAAGAGAAAACTATTTTTGAAAATTTACCGCCAGTCATTCCAGTGCTAAATTAAAAAAAATAGTCTTCTCTTGCTATGCAAATTTACATTTTCTTTGAAAATGTTCAACAAAACACATTTTACATCGTATTCAAAATTGTACTAACATGTTTCTGTTTTTGCTTGGGAAACATGTTAACTTATTTATGAGTCAGGTTGGTAAAATAGAAGCTGAATTTTAGCAGTAACCTGAATAAAAGATTGGAAATGTGTACATCCGTAAACTCAGCAATTAACCTCTATAGCTAATTATGCAACTCTCAACACGGCTATCGAGTTTATATTGGGATAGTAGATCTATGATCAAAACGAAAGGCCATCAGAAAGTATCTTGAAAGGTTATCAGACAATATCTTGAAAGGTCGTCAGAACATCATCCATCAACGAGAAATAAACCTAGGTACGCCAATGGAAATCTCAGACATATTATGGAATATATAAATGATAAAAATCAATACTATATGTGTATATAGTATCACGCGTGGATTTTCAATACAATACAAATAACGAACTAATGTTGAGAATTAATCTTGAGGAATTCTACGTACAGCTAGATTACATAGATTTCTGTAGCAGTATTATGCCAGTATGCGTAGAAGAGGTGCAGTCAAAATACTTTTGACCTTCACTATCTGCCATCTAAATCATGCTGACATTGACAGATATATGGCCAAGGAGAAATATAATATAATATTAAAGCAAATTTGTTCAGATAAAAATTGCATTCTGGGATATTACTTAGATATATAAAAGTACCTTTTGTGGTAGCCAGCTGCTGTCCAACTTTGGACGAATAAGCTTTAATGGCAGTCTCTGTAGCAGCTTTTTTGAACAATCAAAAAATATCTGCCTACCAGCTGAAGATTGGGTAAGCAGTTTTGTTAATAGGAAACATTTGTGCAGCACTAGAGAACGAGTAGGATATATATATATATATATATATATATATATATATATATATATATATATATATATATATATATATATATATATATATATATATATATATATATAATATATAAACAAAATCAGTTATCACTCTTGTAAACGATATTGGTTACAGTATATATTAACAAGTGTGATATGCAACAGGTACCACATAGGCAGATCTCTAAATGTAAAAAAATCTTTAGCAGACTGACCACCAGACAGACTGACTTATACTAGTTTTGAGTTACTACTAAAAATCATGACAATATTTTTTTTTAGAATTTGACTGATTATACACAAGATTGTATGTCAATCGATACTATCTGCTTGGCAGCAATTACAGCGGCCTTCAATCTAATATTTATTAACCTATTCAATATATTGCATAATTTAGTTCATCAGAAGCAGGATGTTCCACATGCAAATATATAAATCATACTGTCATAATTCCATTTTCAGATGAACTCATAAATCTAGACAATGCAAACTAACCCTTTAATGGTCAAGCCGGCCTCTGTAGTAGTCTTGAGGAATGTCCATCTGCAGGTAAATTGAAAAGTATTTTTGAAAATAATCGAGTCAGTCATCCCAGTGGCAAATTTTCAAAAATTTTCTTTTCTTTACCTGCAGGTGGACATTCAATAAGGAAAAAATTCTCATCTTTTTACCTGTAGATGGACATTCAATAAGGAAATATTTTGATTTTCTTAACCAGATTTGACCAGTAAAGGGTTAAGGGAACGCGTATAAAATATTTTGCACATTTTGTATTTAGATCTAGTCAATAATAGTCCAGATGTAAACATTCAGGGATTATAGAATAAGAAGCAAACAGATGCTGAGATTAGAAAAGCATGTACAAATACAATAAAAACATACCAATCCAGAATTGCAAGCTATTTATAGGTAAAAAGTGAAGTCCATGCCAAAATCAGCTGCTCTAAATGATTATTATCTCTGGATATGTGCTTAATCAGTGACATGTGGCAAATATTATGAAATGTAATAGTCCACCAGGGGTATTTTGTTGAGATTATGAGTTTGTACACCTGGTTGTGTGGAAATATTTTTAAGGTGACATGGGCTATATGAAACCAAGTACATTTGTGAGGGGGTGTGTAAAGTTCACATGTATTGCAGTTATGAAAAACTCATCATTTAAAGGAAGGGAAAAGGGAAATAACACATGATGTTTATTGGTCATTTCATACAATATTACTCATCGGTAAAAAATGTAAATGAATCAGGATTATTTGAGAAAAAGCATTTACTAAATCTAGGAGCGCTTAGCTTTGAGCCAATTAATGAAGTCGCTGGTACTTCACACTCTGCCCTGTGTCAACTGTGTGGGCAGGTATACAGCGTAGGCCTACCTGAATATAATGAAAGCGTGAAAGCACACTTCAGAAGTTGAGTATAGTTGTATAAGCTGTATGAAGAGTATTCCCTATAGGCACCAATGTAGATTAACTCACTACTGCTAATTCACTATTGATCCGTTTGAAATCTCTAAATTTGAGTCAATTTTTCTGGTGGAAGCAACAAGTATCAATCAAAATGATTTCAAAATACACTGCTGGTTTCCACGGTCACAATATGATGCCTACTGGATATTTTGAAATTTGTGTGACTGAATGTAACCGACTCTCTGGAAACAACGGCTTTCAGTCAAATTGTTTTAAAAGGAGAATTGAATGCGCTCTCTGACATATCTTCAGCTTAGAGGTGGTTTCAGTTAATAGAGGGCAAGGCTTGATATTTCAATGTATATTGTAGATACAACTTGCAAACAGTATGAGTGAGTGAGTGAGTGAGTGAGTGAGTGCGTGCTGAGTGAGTGAGTGAGTGAGTGAGTGAGTGAGTGAGTGAGTGAGTGAGTGCTTGCGTGCGTGCGTGCGTGCGTGCGTGCGTGCGTGGGTGGGTGGGTGGGTGGGTGGGTGAGTGAGTGTGTGAGTGAGTGAGTGAGTGAGAAAATGTTTTTCCGCAGTTCTATTTTAGAAAATTTACCATGGGAAATTACAAGTAATTCTAGTAGTGGATTTTCAAAAATACTCTGACAAGAGCAGGGCAGAAGTGATTTTGGCCAGCTTAACCATTGAAGGGTTAATATGAAATGCAATTTAACTGTCATAGGCAATGCCTTTTCAGGGGTGGGGTGGGGTTTGCATGGGGCACAACACTATTAAGATGACAAAAATAGATTCCATAGTGGTCTTGAAAAATTAAAACCAGAACCATGAAGCTCGACTTTACGCCTTTGCAATGAACTATAACGCTTGATTTCAAACATAAAATAAATATAGATGGCTTATGAAAATACTTATCAATGACAATGAGCACTGACCTTTTCATGAGCATTGACCTTTTGACCCCAAAGTAATTGTCTCATTCCCGTCTCATTAGCACATGTCCAAGCTTGGGTGCAGTATTATTAACACATCATGAGATATGAACTGCTAAGTTGAGGTATAAACAAAATGCTATTTTTGAGAAAACCCTTGAGCTTTGTCATTATCAAACTGACCTTAAACTGACGTTAACCGTTTCATGCCAAGGTGATTGTATCATGCCATACCCATAGCTTTAATGAGGTCATGAAATCAATTTTTGTACTTGGACCGAATGGTCAAGAAGACATTTGACAAGGAGTTCAAACCAAATTGATAGGAACTGATAGTGATAACCGAGAGCTTTTTCTGATAGAAAGGGAAACCCAGAAATCTGTGACCTGAGTCACAGAGGGCTCAGAGGGAAGGATAGAATGGACTGAACCCCATTTGTTGAAAAACTCAAATCATCCCCCTAATAAATGTTACAAGTGGAAGTTCTGAGGGATCTCTCCAAAAGTTCGTGAAAACTGACTCAAAAGATTGACGAAGTAAGGGCAACTCGACAACTTCCAGACTGAAAAGAGAAAGATTTCTGGATTCTGATGGAGAATCCTGCCTCTGATCTGGGTCAATAGATTGTGGGAGACGGGAAGTAACAAAGGGAGATCTACAAGAAGGTCCAGGAGATCCATAAACTAGGATTGTCGGCCAAAACTGAGCTATTAACAGGACCACACAATGAAGTTGCCTGATCTTTCAGAGTACCAGAGGAATGAGAATCATAGGGGAAAAAACATAAGCGAACATGTTGTCCCAAGACTGAGCTAGAGCCTCTAGTGAAAGAGCCATCCATGACTTCCAGAAAGGGAGATATGAAGGTGGATATCTTTCTGTTCTTGCCAGAAGTAAACAGGTCTATTAGGGGAAGACCTAACTGGAGATAAATTGACTGGGCTACAGACTCTATCAACTCCCCTTCCGTTTCTGGGATCCTGGAAGGATGAGATAACTGATCGGCCAGAAAAATCAAATTGCCTGGGACGTGAGACGTGTGAAGAGAAAGCTGCGGGACTTGCACCACTGAAGAATGATCAGTGACTCTCGACAGATAGATACCGACCTGGACCCCCCGCCCTGATGATAAAAGAATGAGACTACTGTGAAATGTCTGATCGGATAAAGATTGAAAGACCGAGAATCAGGGGTTCCCAATGAACTAGGACATGGAAAACCATCCACAGATCTAAATGGTTGACATGAAAGGAAGATTCTGTGAGACCAGGATCCTGAAATCTTCTTGGAATCCCAGGAGCCCCATCCTTGCAGGGATGTATCCATGAAAAAGATGGCCTGAGGAGATGGTGGATGAAGAGGGACTCCTAATAACAGGGATCGACTGACTTTCCAAAACCTGCAATGGTTCATGAGTTGAAATTGATGAAAATCCAATGATCCAGAAATCTAGAGACTGATTCCAGTGGGTCATAAGATAGAACTGGAAGGTCTTTTCATCAGAGAAGCCCAAGGAATCACTTTCTATACCTAAACCATGAGGCCTATGAATCTGAGGAAAGATCTGGCTGAAACTAACTGGCCTACCTTGAGAGGTTAAATTGTGGATTCCATTATCTGCACATTGGGAGGGAGGGAAATAACTTCCCCTGGGAGAGGTCGAAAGAGAACTCCAGGTGGGTAAAAATACAGACCAGAGGAATCTTTCCATAATATGACATCATATATAAAAAAGCAAACTTTGCAACCAGTAAGACAAATATGGAAAGACCCCCATTAAGGATGATAATAAATCGATCCTGATTACAAAATAAAATGTGCACATCAGTTATACACATAATACAACAAAAATAAATTAAGAAGACCTAATAATGAAAGGAGATAAGAAGCCTACCAATGGAAGATATACTAGTATGATACCTAATATCCGAATAAAGAAAGCTATAAATGAAAAATAAAAGCTAAAAAAGCTTAAAAATTCCAATTAGGACTGGGCTGATAATAGTTAGGATGTTGATAGTTAATCTATTTCTTGAGTTATCTCAGTATAAGTCTAAAGTGTTCAAGAGTCTATTTAAATAATTTAGCCAGATAGAATTAGCTAAAATAAACTGATCTATGTATAGGATCTATATAATAACCAAAAGAAAAACTCCATGTAAACCTAAAGGGAATGAAATATATATGGGGTGAATTGTCAATGACCTATATAAAAAGTGACAGGAACGAGACTGACAAACTGACAGCTACCAAAGTAGATAAGAAGGGAATGAAAAAGGATAAATTTCGAGCCCAAAATGACCAATCCCGAACTGGTGGGAAAGAACATGACTCTAAATAAAAAGTTTTAGCTAAAAATAAGAAATAGCCTTGAAAAAAGGGGAAATAGAAGAGAAAACAGCGATAATGTCGCCGAGACGAATGAAACTAGGACGAATAGACTGCCGAACTAGGAGTGTTGACAATAAAAAAACCCACAGACCCCCTTGCTAGTTGGTCTGTTGTTTTATTAACCACTATAAAACATCCATTACCGTTCAATCACTACTTGCTAAATCAATTTATCTGCATTTAGCTACCAGAATAAGATTTTTATGCTTGCTTACTTTCCTCCCCATGCCTATTCCTATTAAAATATACTCTCAACTAGTTGAATACCCCTCCTGATATAGACTGGCACCAGTCTGGACTCACTCCCTGGTGACGCTGTCACTATGCACGCCTGCGCATGCGCATTGAAGCCCAAATAGGAAACAGATTAACTTTTCAATTATTCTGCAAGCAGAACTGCAAAATATTACCAGATAAGTTTTTTATAGCCTTGCGCTGTGTCAGCTTACTGTTTCTAGAAGTTCATTATTATAAGGATGCCTAATATGAAGTCTATCCTCCCTAAGTTATGTTTATGGAGTATTTTGTGGTTTTTATTTGTTTTTATACTCTACAAAAATGTTACCGGTTTTCGCGATGTATCACGTTTTCGGGGGTACCTTTAATATGCCTAAGTCATCATCATTTAAAATCCCTCCTCTACTCTAGCAGCCTTTGAGCCTCTTATTACCATTTAGTGCATAAGTAGGAATCTGTTTTAATCCCTTAGTAAGTTTGTTACTTGTCTTTACGGATTTTTGAGATTTGAATTTTAAGTTTCCCATCCTTTCTATAGCATGCGTATTTGCTTTATATCAGACTCTATTTTAATGAAGTTCATTCGATGCTGTATGCTTCATTTTCAATTTTTTTAGGAGTCTTAAATCGGTCGAAAAAGTCAAGTGTACGTCGTCCAAGTGCGATCGTGTTCACTCTGCGGAGTTTGGAGGCCATGTCTGTCTTAAGTGCACCACATGTAACCCCACAACGATGTGCGGGTTATGCAAGGGTTGGTCTTCGACCGTATCAAAGGCTTTTTTCAAAGATTTTTCGGCTAAGTCCATGCTGCCCTCTGAGCGCCCCCACCCCAACACCCCCCTGTGGCTTCAAAGGCAAAAGCTGCATCGTTTGCTAAAACTTCTGTTTCTAATCCTCCAGCAATGGAAGGGGGGGGGCCTCCTCGTCTAATTCCGACGCCGTGTTAGCACTTTTCGCTAGGTTTGAGTCTTTTGCGACCGTCTTGACGAATTCACTAGATGAGCACATATCGTCTGCCATCCGCGTGGCTAAGGATAATTCTTCCGAATCAGACGATGACCAAAAGGTCAGCAGACGTGTCCGCAAATGGGGGAAGCCCACTTCCCTCACGTCTAGACAGGAGATTCGGTCAACAAAACAGAAAATTAGATTCTAGGAAGACTCTTGAAGGTGAACTCGAGTAGGTCACTGGGGAAAATCCACATGAGTCTTGAGGGGGACGGGAATTACCCTCCATTGATGGTGGCGGCTGAAGCCCACGACCTCAACACCTATGGCAGCGTCAAGTTTTCGGTGATTCAGGTAGCTAGGAATGTTCATAGATCGCCAGTGTCTAGTTCTTCACAGACAGGAAGTTCGGTAACTTCCATGGTAGCAAGCACTTCCGGTTTGTGCATAGTATATTCGGGTCTCCATGACCCGTGCCTACTTCCGGTTTCCATTTCCGGTTTTGCTTAAAATGGTGATAAATAGGGAGAAACAGCCTTAAAAAAAAGAAAATATTTACGATAAATATAGAATGACATGTAAATTCTCCTAAAGTTATGAAAGTAAGTATGTCAACCTGCCAACGTAGAAGGTGTACTATACGAGAAGATGAATGGCCCGAATAGAACTGCGCCTCTAACTCGGGACGAAAAAATGACCAAAACATAGCTAATTAGAATTGACAGATAGGAAAGAGTGCGAGAAGAAAAGGTTGAGAATGAATAAAATTACTATAACTTATAGTCCAGGAGCTAAAGCTAGGTCAGAATCGTGACGTAGCACACCCAGTATTCGGAAGGTCTGACACTTGCTGTGGCTTGGGGGACATGTCCCACACATTTTAAGCCCTGTTGTACAAACAAATTGTGGTAGCACTAATTAGTTATCCTGATTTCTTTGCATAGGGGGTCTAGGCTTTGGCTGTATCCACAGTGCACAACGATATAAGCATGATCGTGTCATAACTCAAAGTAATATCGTATTAGATTCACCATATATGATATTTAGACGGATATCGACCTAACATATATCCATGTGTCCAATAAAATTGTTTGCGGTAGATCTTGTACCCATGATGACCACAAAAACACAAATAGTCCCTAGTTGGAGTGGATTCAATGCACTTGTATCATGTGCTAACGCACCTTTTACACAAATCGGTTACTGTCCAATGATTTCCGGATCACCAACTGAATTCAATACGGTGTATACGGTCATGAAACAAGTTCAAAGAATGATGACAACACTAGGACAGAATGACTCGGTCATTACATTCGACTTGGCCATATATGTCAAGGCAAAGGAGATCCAGTGGCGATATAAAGAAGAGTTTAGTGACACTGTGATCAGACTGGGGGGATTCCACATTGCGCTAAACTACTTAGCTATTATTGGAAAGATGTTTGATGACTCTGGCTTAGATCTCCTCATAGAGGCCAACACATATGGTAGCAGCACGGCTGCTGCTCTACTTAAAGGGAAGTCATATAATCGAGGAGTGAGGGCTCACAAATTGGTTATGGAAGCGCTGCTGCGATTACAATGGCAGTCTTTTTCCAAATGGGTTCAACAAAATGGAGAACATGAAGACCACATTACTCCAACAGAATTGGAGAGTCTGGATGAGAAAATTAAGATGTGCCGAAGCAGCATTGACGACTTAGACGCACTGCAAGAAAATTTCAAAGAGGTGTGTATGTACGTGAATAAATTGCAACAGCTGTTCAAATCCTTTAAAGTTGAGTCAAGCTCGAAATCACACCTGTTCGCATTTTGGAACTCATATATTCATATGGTAGAGCTGCTGCTTGGATTCATAAGAGCTGAGAGAACTGGAGATTGGCAGGCACACCTATCTGCTACTGCTGCTATGGCGCCATATTTCTACAGCATGGACAGAACCAATTATGCAAGATGGCTGCCAATATATCTTGCGGACATGAAGATGCTTCCATGTACACATCCCCATGTACATGAACAATTCTTGAATGGAAATCATTCCGTAAGTCGCTCAGACCATCCATTCAATCAAGTGTGGACAGATATGGCCTTAGAGCAATCGATTAATTTGGATTCCAAAAAGCGAGGTGGTATTATTGGAATAACACAAAAGCCAGGAGCTCTGGAGAGGTGGTTTTTAACTAGCCACGAGAGGGCAGCCATAACAACGGTCACAAAGCAAATGTGTGGGTTACAAGATAGTCACATGTTTGGAGTACATAAGGAAATGGGGACTAATCGAATGAACAGGGATGAAACCGATGTGCAGAAGATACTTTCGATGTTCTCATCAGATATAATGACCAATCCATTTAATAATGCGGAAAACGACGACAGCGAGTGTCTTCCGCTTGTAAACATTGCAACTGGTGTGGTATTGCCTAGTGAAATCGCCAAGAGACTTGTTTCCGTCTGTGACATTGGTAAGGAGATTATGGAAAAGTTTGTTCAGGAGCGGCTGGACACTAACACGAAAAGATTTTGGGACACGTTGCCACACTTAAAATTTAAAACATTTGCCAGCCTAGCACAGAAGAAAAAACTCAAAACAAATGATGAAAAAATTCACAATGTGAGATCTGACCGCGAACTATTTGGTCGATTAATTATTGCCGCAAGGTCCAGAGATGTTGATTTAAAACTAGTGATGACGTATGAACTGTCTGCTGTTCCACTATCATTGTCACATACAGATGGGACTCTAAGAAAGAATGTGAAAAGTGTTTTGTTAAGTGAACTAGAAAAGGAAGTAAATGTTGATGGACGGCTTCCACCTGTTGACAAGACAGGCGCAACAGCTTATGTAGTAGATGGCATGGCAATTGTGCAAATGGTTAAAACTGGAGGTACGTCTACATTTGGAGAATTGGCTGATAAATACTGGCACATCTTTACAGTTCCACTGAATCAAGAAGACTGCAACAGAGTAGATATAGTTTTTGACAGATATGATAGACTGGAATCTCTCAAAGCGGAAGAGCGGCTAAAACGTGGGTCATCAACAGCATTGGAAGTAAAGATTGCTGGAGAAAATACTCCCGTTCCAAAGCAATGGGCCAAGTACATCAGCAATCCAAGCAACAAAAGTAACCTGGTTGAATCTCTCAGCAAGCGGTGGCGTGATACTGGTCCAAATATGCTATCTGCCGACAATTGCGTCATTCTTGCTGGTGGCTTTAACGATGGAATGGATGTTGTTGTCATTTCAGCGAACAATTCGTCGTATTTGGAAGAATTTCGATCAGATCACGAGGAAGCAGATACGCGTATGATGTTGCACGCGCTACACGCTTCAAAAGACCACATGCGTGTTGTTATACAGTCTCCTGATACAGACGTGGCAGTACTTAGTATATATACGTATCGTTCGCTTCACTGTTCTGAACTATGGTTCCGTACGGGCACAAAGGACAAATTGCGATACATACCAATACATACAGTTGCTCAAGTACTGGGCCCAGCTATCTGTCTGTCTTTGCCTGGGTTTCATTCTCTTACAGGTTGTGATAGCAATAGTGCATTATTTGGAGTCGCCCAGAGAAAAGCATTCAATCTCTTAAAGTCATCTGAATGTCATCAGCTTAGCTTAGCCCAACTCGGCGAACATGTTGACTTATCACCGAATACTGCAATTCTATGTGAGAAATTTGTCTGTGAGTTGTATACCACCAGGGATGTGGGAAAGACAGCTGATGAAACCCGTTATTGGCTCTTTTGTCAAAAGAGACAAAGAAATGAAAATCTTCCACCTACATCGAATAGTCTAAAGCATCACACCGAAAGGGCCAATTCTCAAGCTCTTGTTTGGAGACGTTCATTGCAAGCTGTTCAGAATCTTCCATCTCCAAATGGACATGGCTGGAGTATAGTGGATGGTCTACTCAAGCCTGTTCTAATGTCAAAGGATCCTGCTCCATTTGGATTAATTGAACTCACATCATGTAGATGTCAAAAGTCTGCCTGCAAAAGAACAGATCTCTGTCAATGCAAGGCTAACAATCTACTCTGCACTGAAGCATGCCTTTGTATGGGAGGTGAAATGTGTGACAATGTTCAGCATACAATTGTCGAAGATGACTCTGACACGGATGAGTAACGTTCTCTCATTTGCTCACGTGATAAATATGTCCTGCCAGCTTGTGTAGACATGCACTGCATGTTAGTTAAAAGTTTAATTATGAAAAATGTAGAAAACAGGCATTGTTGTAGCTAAGGTATTGCTAGTCACAAGAAGACCTAAGTGCCCCAATATGTACAAAGCAACATACAGGTGTCTTAAACGAGGTTGATTATGTATAAATCTGCGATATACGATCACTCCTTTCCAATTTGGTCAAGATTGTATTGATATAACATGCGCTTAAGTTTGTGACAAATTTACCATTGTGAAAATTGTTTGAGAGCTACATTCAACACCTATTGTAAATGGGCTTCTCACGGGTTAGTGATACCACAATTTTCTTGTACAACACGGCTCAGAATATACCCAAGACATCGGTCTAGCATAATATAGAGACAAACCTTCTGAATACTGGGTGTGCTACGAAACCATTCTTCTAGACCCCTTTTGAAAATTGGCTCCCGGACTATTAAATTGTGAGAATGCAAGGAGAGATAACATGCAGAAAAAGGGAAGAAAGAAGCCTGAACTACTAAGATATCGCATGAGAGAGTACTGCTAGATAAGATAATGATATGCACATATGTAATAAGGTGAAAAAAGACACCACTGAAAAAGAAATAACTTATCTAGCTCAGAAAAATCAAAATTCGAAACAAAAAAGTAGATAGGAGGCCCGACCCCCTATCCAAATGAGCCGAATGGGGTCCACAAAAGGGACCAGAGCGTGGTTCCACTAAACGTGGTCCCACTAAACTCGGTCCCAAATCTTAGGCCATTCAGGACCTGGGAAACATGAGAAAAAATGCCAAAAATAGTGGAATTTCTTTTTTAAATTGTGACACTCCGGGATCCGGATCCCACCCCGGGCCAAAGCCGGGTCCGGGGCAGCGACTTCAGAATTCTAGAGAAAAAGATGAAGAACTCTGCATTTCAAATTTGATTTTGACACACCGGAATGACTGGTCCCGACTCGGGCCGGGGCGGGAAAGCCAGGAGATTGACCAGAGAGGAGAGGACCCGGGAGAAACCCGGGGGCGGGGCTGGAGCTGACAAGAAAACAGAACCCAAAGTATCCCTAATGGCGGGACCAAGACAGAAACCCGGGTGCGAACCCAAGGATTAAATCGGTAACCTAAGCCGGCCAACATCCCAACACGGGGCTGGTAAAAAACCTGGCCACGGGGCCAGCTGGCACAAACTCTGAACCCGAAACCTCCCTAGAGGCTGGCCCCGGACAAAAATTCAGGTCCGGCCCCAAGGATGAAATCGGTAACCTAAGCAGGTCAACGTCCAGACCCACGGCCAGCCAAAAAACCCCGGCCCGGGGCCGGAAGTCTAGCTGGAGTAACAGCATATACAATATAAGAAGACATAACTGGCTTTGTAGAAGACAGCGGATGTACGATCACCTGGACCACTCTGGTCGGGAAATCCTCCGACCCAGCCAGTGAAGAAGTAGTAGTGATAGATGACAAACCGGACCGACTTATAACTCGCTCGGGCCCCGAGTCCTAACACGGTCTTCAAGGGCACAGGCTGCAGAATGTTGACTGAACCGGACCCACTTATAACCTGCTCGGGCCCCGAGACCTAACACGGTCTTCAAGGGTGCAGTCTGCGGAATGTAGGCTGAAGATGAAGAAAAATCCTGGAGCGATATGACTGGCTTCTGAACAAGCGGTGAACAAGGCGAAACCCGAGTCTTTGTGCTTTTGTTCTTTCCATTCTTTGTGGTACCCTGAAACAATGCAAATCAGTGAGCTGTAGTTGGTTAGACTTAGAGAATAGGCGCTTCCTTGGCACAGCCAGTTCCAATGCTTCACAATCAACTATGTCAAGAGATGAAGCATTGGAAACTGACTGGTCCAGTATAATTTTATAAATCCTGCTGTCAATAGACGAGTCGATATTGCTAACTTGTTTCTGGAGACATTCCATTGACAAAACAATTTTCTCAAGGATGGCCGAATCCGCCGTGGCCTCGTGTTTGACCCTTATTTTAACCGCCGACTTTAAAGGAGGATTCCCAGGAAATTTTGAAATCTCAGGGGAATTTGGTTTGAAGAAAGACATTCTGGTAGCTTGCGACCATGACCCACCTGCATATCAGACAGGTCGACTCAAAAGTACACGAAGTGCATTTGGAACACACATGTCCAGAGTGTACCGACTTTATAAATCTACTACACTTCCCTTCAGAGAAGGAAAGAGCAATAGTAATGCAAGGAGGTAGGTTGTAATGTAGTAATAACAGAAATGGAAGGCAGACAAATAATTTTCAAATATTTTGACACTAAATTAAAAGTTAACCCTCCGGCACCCCACACCCGCAACGTTACAACCAAGATCGCATAAGCCGGCAACAAGAACAAGAGTGGGCCAATAATAAACCCATAAATTTATCCTGCAGGATGTATAAACACGGAACCAGGAACCATATCAGAAGCATTTGCGGTATATTTAAGAATTAATTTCAAAATTTCAAAAACCAAACGATACGTGAAGGAACAACAAAAAATAAACTAGATGATATAAATCAAATAATCCCCCCGCAACGTCAGCCATGTTTGTGGGATGACATAATCCCACTGATTTGAATAGACATATGAATGGGTACACAGACAATTGGGAGCTGATAATTATAAACTAGCCACATGAGATTACTAACCTAAGTTTCGTCACAATACCCCAAGCAAAGATAAAGTTATTGAACGAAAACCCAAAATTTGCATGGACGGACAGACACAAATTCAGAGACAAAGGGATGGATGGATGGAGGGATGGGCTGACTGACCCACAAAATAAAGTACATTTCCCTAGTACCATAGCCAATGTTCCCATGAAGTTTCCTCACAATACTCCAAGCAAAGATAAAGTTATTGTACGAAAAGCCAAAATCTGCACGGATGGAAAGACACAAATTCAGAGACAAAGGGATGGATGGACGGAGGGATGGGCTGACTGACCCTCAAACTAAAGTGCATTTTCCTACTACCCTACTACCATAGCCAACCTTCCGATGAAGTTTCGTCACAATACTCCAAGCAAAGATAAAGTTATCGAATGAAACCCCAAAATTTGCACGGACGGACAGACACAAAGGGATGGGCAGACAGAGGGACAGGCTGACTGAACCTCAAACTAAGGTGCATTTGCCTACTACCATAGCAAACCTTCCCATGAAGTGTTGTCCCAATACTCCAAGCAAAAGTAGTTATCGAAAGAAAACCTGTGTGTGTGTGCACATGTGACGCACGCACGGATGGATGCATGGACGGACAGAAGCTTTTCGCTAAAGCGGGGTGGGGGGGGATAATTAACATTACTTCTGTAGAACACGGTAAAACTGCAAAACACACATCTTAATCAAGAATTTTGAAATCATCGATCAATGCAAACAGATCGTGATCTCACGCAAAACTTGACATAATTCAAGTTTCTGGCACAAAACACATGCAGCACCAAGAATAAGATGCACGAATTAATGAAACATTTCCTTCACCAAATAATCCGAGAAATAACAGGGTGTGACATCACCCGCTCAGACCCTACGGTTGAACGACATCTGATCGCCGTTGGGATTAAAGGAGGCGATCTTATCTGGCATATTTTGTTGTAACCACACGTCCCAGTTCCGGCTCAGAAAATGGGACATGCAACACAGACAAAATTTCAGACATAAGTCTCCATATAGCTAGAGAAACAACATGAAAGAATACGACCTGAGTATCAATAGCTCCTTCCATAGTAAATCCAGTAATTCCAGAAACGAAACAGCAAATAGGCACAAAGAAAAACACAAAGAAATCTCAAAAAGCAATGTATCTCTTGTTGCTATGCAAACAAGAATTAGTGTTTCTGGCAGGCGGGTACCCAGTTGTTGGGAACCGGGTACCCGGTTCCACTGGAGCCGGTAAAGCTATCTAAATCTAGATTCCTAGAGCCAGCTATCAGGATACCTGTATTATCAATGAGTAATGTAATGGTAAGTATTGATCGAAGGAGAAAACCCAATTACATTTTTAAAAACCCACCAATTTTCAAAATTTCTAGGAGTGAATTCTGGGTTATCTATCAATCTAAAGGTAGACAAAAAATTGATTTATATAGGTCCTGGATAGAAATAAAACGTGTATATCTTAACCCTCAAATTTGTTTATGAAAATTTCAATCTTCTCATAGTAAATGTCCATTTGAAGACCAAGAGAAGAGTATTTTTTTTAATTTGCCACTGGAATGACTGGCTCGGTTATCAAGCCAGTCATTCCAGTGGTAAATTAAAAAAAATAGTCTCATGGTCTGCAAATGGACATTCTTCAAGGCCACTGCAGAAGCTATTTTTGGCTGATATTAGTGTCAAGGGGTTAATTGATGCGCTCCTCTGAAATATTAATGCAATCCATCTTAATGTAGATAAATTTATTTATAAAATTCCTCTGACAACTTTCTGTTCATTATTCTGAAAGCAATTTGAATGACGTGTTGCTAACAAATGCTGCACCAGCATTCAATCAATTTGTTCACCATGCATCCAATCACTCTCATACTATCTATAAAACATTTTTAGGACATTCACAATTCATGAATCCATTGCCTCAGCCAATCATATGATGTCCTAATCAGCTAAGTGACATGTAGGATGACATCATAATCATTACGTTATGAATGACTCGATTTAGTCCGTCTTGAACGCTTAATAGTCCGAAACATTGTACGAATTGTCTGTCTTTGCTATTTAATAAACATGCTGTTGGATATTTTGAAACTAATTTGACTGGGCGCTGTTGCTGCCAGGCAGCAACACCACCCAGTCAAATTAGTTTCAAAATAGTCAACAGCTTACCTGACTGTATAGTTTTCTGGAAATTGATAGTCATGAGCGAGGCGTGGGTGGCGCTTAGCTAGAGATGGGTGTGGCGTAGCTAAAACGGGATGGTCAATTAAATTGGTTAACCAGGTGTTGAAAGGGTAGATGGAATGAACATTTGCTTCATCAACTCGCTTCACATAATGCAGGCATGTTGGCATTAATATCCCTGTTAGATCTAAATTCAATATACTCTAGGGGCTAGTACAAAGCTAGTTTGATTTCCGCCACTGACATTATCTCTGAAAGCAGTCACTGAAAATCACAAAGCGAGCTTAGTCTCCAAACATTTTTTTTGGCAAAGTACCGTAAGGATAAAATATTGACTTAATATTACAGCAGCATTATATGAAACGCTGTCAGCAATTTTACATTCATGAATGGCCAGTCACTGCCCATCTGCCAACAACTGGAACACACATTTTTGGGGACCCTAGAGTTGGTCAATGACCCGACTAAATAACAAAAAGCATAAATTTTCCCAGATAGCCTGATGTAAATGGCATTCACAATTGATATTGTATTGCTTTTGTAATGGCTAAATACACAAGACTATTGAGCTTGCAGTGCCGCACGCAGCGCACAGCTGATAAATGGCAATGTGTCTAAGCCAGCGACGGTAGAGGTACGCTGATCGATCAGACACGACACGGTTGGGACATGTATGAACAGAAAACCATGCTATAGCATACATTGGCTGCCTATGCATAAAAACTCAAGTAATGTTGTGTACAACAAATCACTATCTCATAGTTCAATATTTTGTTCTCCAGAGATCAATCGCATTACCATGGAAACATCCACAAGGATTATACACATATAATGAGAATAACTATCACATGAGAATAACTGCATGCGCCTTCGTCAAATAAATCAAAGCAAATATTTAATTTGTCTACTGGGTATTAGAGGCAAAATATGGTTTCCATGTACAGACCAGTATCCAGATCCGCAGCTCTATGTGGTTATTTAAGCTGTCAAAACAGATCTATATATAAAGAACACTAAAAGATGAATGTTAAAGAGAGCTGAGGTAGTAGTTTGGTAATTGTCAGAGTAAATGCCCGTACGATTGTGGCTGCTTAACCATTAATGGGGGGGGGGGGGGGGGGTTTGGTGTTTTTTTAAATTTATATTTTCTCAAAAAGGAACGGCCATTTATAAGCCAAGAGAAGGCTATTTTAGAAAGCTTACCGCCAGAATGTCTGGGCTCGTTATCGAGCCAATTCCAATGGTAAATTTTCAAAAATATTCTTCTTTTGGACTGCAAATGGACATATCTCAAGACCACTACATAAGCCATTTTTGCCGGCTTGGCAATTAAAGGGCTAAGTTTGTCAAATGGTCTTTGACCAGTCTTAAAGAACTGCCATCCTATGAGCACAATGCTACACTGCCTTCATCATGGATAGTTGCATATATGACTTAGGAAATGTAAGCAGCATTCAGTTTTCAGCCAACTTCCCATAACATCCTGTGCTCAACAATAGTCAATGCAATGAATAGTGAGTAGTTGGCCAAATACAGAAATAATATAGATTAACTCTTTAATGGATATTTGAAGACGGTCTATGCATTGTTGTACAAATTGTTTGCTTTTACTATTTAATACATATTCATAGGCAGCAACAGCACCCAGTGAAATTAGTTACAAAATATTCAACAGCTTCCCTGTATAGTTTTCAGGAAATTGATGGCTAGGGCATTCGGGGATCGATCAATCCCAACACAGCGAGGTGTGGGTGGAGCGTAGCTAGTGATGGGCGGGGCATAGCTAAAAATGGAAAGGTCCATTAATCAATCATACCAAGCTTGTGCAAGCACAACCACTTCATTTTCTATCGAGCAAACGTTCTCAATATTTTGTCTTAATCACCTATGGTGTTGGTTGAACTACTCCTCCGCCTCATTGGTTGGGAGGGCCAGTGGAATTATGAGCCATGTGTGAAGAGGATACACACGATCACCAGGAAGAATGCTGTCTCTGAAATGATAATTTTCAAAATCTTGGCTCAGCTGACATGTATTCTATATAAATAATGTACCGCGTGGGTACTACACAGCCATCTTGAATCAAGATTAATAAATTTCAATAGATGGGTGCAGTCTCTTTGATCGTTTACTACATGGTAGTGCCTGCGAAAAGGCATCTTCATAGAGATTTGGAACTTTTATCACGACAAAACTGCAAACAATGCATTCAACAACATTCAATATATATGGTGTCTGTCATTTTAAAAACATCCTTCCTTGGCAACTTGTTGTTCAGCTGACAGTCTTGGAAAATTTATTAGTTCCTGTCCTCTTTGGGTCGCCAGTGCAGTTGATACACGTGTATCAATTAAGGATGCCTATGCTTGACTAATACTAGTCAAGTCTCCACTCACATACTGAAAGTATCACAACACACATATAACTTGTAAATTTTACGGGCATAGCGTGATTATGTTGAGTAGAATGTTCAATTTCAGGCAAAGTTATTAAAACATTAACCTGTAGAATCACACAACGTGACATCGTCTACCTTTTTATTAGATTGACGTCGCCGTAAATATCTAGAGGATTTAACCCCTCACAAATTATTCTATTTCTTTGTATGATTCTATAAATGTCCTCATCCACTGCGAGTAGTAACGCTATTATTTATCAGTGGTGTTTGCGGGAGTCATAATAGCTCCTGCAAACTATGGTCTGTTAATGTGACAGTTTGCATTGCCACAAAAATAGTGTGGACTTCTGGAATACCTGAGAAATTGTGGTATTAACGTGTCCTTTGTGTTCCCACTAAAGCATGCATGCATTTTCTAAATAAGGCCCCTGGTTTTAGAACTGGACATATTTCTTCCAACACACTCAAAATCTATTATAACAAGAATTCCGCGGAAGTAAATGTTGCCAGTCCTAATCTTTAGAAAGGTTACAAGGTTATAGTGACTGTAACCTTTGACTATGTTACCTCATTGTCATTGTGCCATTTTGTACCAGTATATGCAACCATGTGTGCAAGTTTAGTTCCAATAGGCTTAACCATACCTCAAATATAAATGTCCCTATTTTTCTACAAAGATTTGTGTACGGTAGTTCTTTTAAACATAGCTTTACTGTTTATGCATCATTGTTCTCATCCTTGAATACTTTCTTAATGCATAGAATGTGTATGATTTGCATGAAATACAGTTTCTATCACTGTTTGGCCATGAAGTGCTTAAGAAGGTCCAGCACAACCTTGAAAGCTATTCTTCTCTTGACCTTCAAATAGGCATTTCTCAAGCCAACAACAAACAGAGGTTTTAGCCGGCTTGATGGTTAAAGGGGAACACAAGAAGGGTCGCCATCGTTTGCATAAAACACGCAGTTCTATTGTAGAGCCCATATTTAAGTCACTGTGTAAAACTTTCCCGCGACATTTATATATAAATCTGATTAAAATGGTGTTAAAAATGTTACTATGTTACTATAATTTTCTGTGAGTTAATTAAACTTATGATGTCATGGGTTGAATCCCACCTGACAAGAACCATAATAATGGCACTCTGACGACAGGGGTGCATGCATTTGGATGGTGATATCTCTATCGGTGATAGTGCTATCGACATCATTTATATATGTACAGATTGAAGAGATAAAGACATTTATCACACTATCGCAAATTTATGGAATATATTTTTTATTTCATACATTAGTTGCCGAACCTTAAGATGGCCATTTTCTATGAATCTGCCTGCCAATTAGATGAATATTACATTATCTCATGAGGTTTTGAGGCTAGTATGAAAACATAAGTACCTAAAGATGTATTGGGATGTATGTAAGCCATACTTAAACTCTCATATTAATAGATGAAACTTTAATATTATCTGCTGTAGCGCCAATAAGTGTTGATTCAAAAATGGTAATTGCACTGATATATGTATCTATACTATTGCGTCATTCATTTATCTCAAATACAAAAAACTTGCACCATCAGAGAAATCAGACAAAGGACAGTTATTATATATTCTTCAACATTTCTGCAAATATAGTTTATATATTCCTAACACCGCTGAAGAGAACCCTCGCTATAAAACATAATTCACATTTTTATTGCGATAGTGTAGGATGACAGCAAGAAAAACATTCAACTTATGACATCATATGCCTCATCTGAGAATAGAAAGTTAACTAATGTATCACATATTTAAACAACGAAAATATATATTTCTAATCTGAGCACAGAGTTAACAATTATTTTTGAAAACATTACGGTCTCTAAATCCATTTTATACAAAGTAGTGTAGCGGGTCTGGCATTCTCCTATAAACCAAAGAATTGCCTCATTCATACAAAAATAATTAAACTATCTAATCACAGATTACAAGGCAGGCCTGGTGAAATAGACTCATTTATGACGTAATGATTATGACATCATCCTACATGTACACACGTCATATGATAGATGGATACTCTGGAAAGGTCCATTAAGTTATGAGGAAAAGAAAATGCATTTGGCTAAAGATTTCTCTGATCTGACTATCTTGTGATGAGTCAGGCAAGGGGGATGTTTTAAAAAATACTCTCTCCTCGAATTGCTGAGTAGTTCTTCAATCTGTCAATCAAGTATCTTATGCCATCATCAAATACATCACATGTTAGCTGATAACACATTATGTAGCCCCTCATGAAAATCTAAATGTCTGTCATGAAATTTCCAATTTATTAAAGATTCTACTGAATATTTTGAAACAAATCTTTAAAAATATTCAACAGTCTAGCATACCTGTACAGAGCTACCTTGGAATTGAGATTCTGGAAATTCAGTTTTCAAATCGATTCTAACAAGTGTGTAAAAGGTGTTCAGAGTTTAACTAGAAATGGGCAGGGAATAGAAAGAAATGGATCCATTTATAGGTTATTATCTTGGGCATCAGTGACCAGTAGAGGGATAATATAAACTCCTCGTCAAACTACATGTAGCACTAATAACCCTTTAATGGACACACCGGCTAAAAGAGGCTGCTCTTATGGTCATTCGCAAGGTCAAGACAATTTTTTGAAAATTTACCACTGGAACAACTGGCTCAATAATCGAGCCAATCATTCATGGTAAATTTTCAAAAATTGTCTTCTCCTGTCCTGCAAATGGACATTGTCTCTGGAAAACTTTCGATTTGCTTGACCAATCTTGGCTGTTAAAATGTTAAGCAGACCTTTTTCATCACAATCACGCAAGGAAACCCCCAACATGCCCCCCCCCCCCCCTTGCAGGTTGGTCTGTAGTTTTATTAACCACTATAAAACATACTTACCATTCAATCACTACTTGCTAAACCAACTACTCTGCATTTAGCCACCAGAATAAGATGTTTATGCTTGTTTACATACCCCCATATGCCTATTCCATTTCAATATACTCTCAAGCAGGCTACTAGTAGGGTACACCGCCAGCATATGTCCTGATAGAGACTGGCACCAGACTGTACTCACTCCTTGGTGACACCTGTCACTAAGCATGCCCACGCATGCACATTGGAGCCCAAATAGGAAACGGATTCACTTTTCTAAATTTAAGTGCCAAATGTTACAAACAGATTTTCAAATCATTCCCCCGAGGGGTGGTTGAGGCCGGGTCGTAGTGATTGAATGGTAAGTATGCTTTATAGTGGTTAATAAAACTACAGACCAACCCGCAAGGGGGGGGGGGGGGTGTGTGTGTGTCTGTTGGGGGTTGTTATTACACCACAAAAACATCTATCCCGTTCAGTCACTACTTGCTAACCCCGTAGATTTGGTCAGTGCCCCACTTAAAACCTTTGGTGGGTGGAGATTTGAGAATCGTTAAACAAGGATAAAAATTAAACAAATCATATCCAAATGTTAATAACATAACATAATAGTGCATCTTAACCAATAATGCAGTGATTATCGAACAAGGAAAACTTTAAACTTAAGGAAACAAGAGGCCCAAGGGGCCTGTATCGCTCACCTGGACAACAGGCATTTCAACTAGAATGCTCTTTATCAACAAGACGGCCAGCAAACCATTTATCCGACAGTTTCGAAAATTGCAAATTTGAGATCAGAATACCCAAAAACATATAAAAACAATTTCAGCCTCAATATCCATCAAATAGAAAAATCCAATATGGCCACCAAACATGCTATATTTTGATTGGCCCACGGCGGCCATGTTTTCTGACGGAGCAACTTCTGTTGAACAAACTTTAATGGCCCTTAGGCCCTAATCATATCTGCCAAATTTCGGCCCGATCCCTATAGCGCTTCTGGAGAATAAGTCATTTTCACTACAACTAGGTCAATCAAGTTCCCTTGCCATAAATCATATTTCATGAGGTTTGCATCAATCCCCCAAGACGTTTCGGAGAAGATTTTTAAAGACGTTTCCTAAAATCGGCCTAAATCCAAGATGGCCGATGGACAAATTGGCCGATCGGGTTCATTTGAACAAACTTAGATAACTATGCCCTATGAATGCTTCCTCCCAAATATAATTGAAATCGGCCCAGTGGTTCTTGAGAAGAAGTCGTTCAAAGAATTCCCCATTGCTTTACTATTGGCCCATTGCTTTACTATGGAAGCCTTTGGCGGGAAAACAAACTAAGATGGCAGCCAAAATGTTTATCCGACAGTCTCGAAAGTGGCATATTTGAACTCACCACACTGATAAGCATACATGTATATAAAGCCATTTTTGCCATCAAAATACATCAAATACAAAAAAGCCAATATGACCTAGAAATGCTGAATTTTGATTGGTTGATGGCGGCCATGTTTTTTAACGAACAAACTTCCCTTGAACAAACTTGAAAGGCGTGTAGTCCCTAAGCATATTTACAAAATTTCAGCTCTATCCCTTCAGCGGTTCGGGAGAAGTCGTTTTCGCGAAAACTAGGTCATCCAAGATGGCCGCCAAGCAAATCGGCCAATTACGTTGCTTTGAACAAACTTGGGTCTACCGCTGCCACAGATGATGTGTTATGAGGTTTGAATCAATTCCTCCAGCGGTTTCGGAGATTTTTTAGTGTTTCTAAAAATCAGCCATTTTGGCCGACGCCCATCTTGGATTTTGACCGATCCGCTTCGTTGAAACAAACTTAGATCTCTATGCCATATGAATACTTCCTCCAAAATATAATTGAAATTGGCACAGTGGTTCTTGAGAAGAAGTCGTTTAAAGAATTCCCCATTGCTTTACTACATGGGCCCATTGCTTTACTATGGGAGCCTATGGCGGGAAAACAAACCAGGATGGCAACCAAACCGTTTATCCGATAGTCTCAAAAGTGGCATATTTGAACTCGCCACACTGATAAGCTTATATAACGCAATTTTCGCCATCAAAATACATCAAATACAAAAAAGCCAATATGACCAACAAACGCTAAATTTTGATTGGTTGATGGCGGCCATATTTTTTAACGTACAAACTTCCCTTGAACAAACTTGAATGGACCTTGGTCCCTAAGCATATTTACTAAATTTCAGACCTATCCCTTCTGCGGTTAGGGGGAAGAAGTCATTTTCACGAAAACTAGGTCATCCTAGATGGCCGTCCGGCAAATAGGCCAATCAGGTTGCCGTGAACAAACTTGGGTCTACCATTGCAATAGATGATGTGTTATGAGTTTTGAATCAATTCCACCAGCGGTCTCGGAGATTTTTTAGTGTTTCTAAAAATCGGCTATTTTGGCCGGTGGCCATCTTAGATTTTGGCCGATCTGCTTCATTTGAACAAACTTGAATCTCTATGCCCTAGGGATGCTTCGTCCCAAATATAATTGAAATCGGCCCCGTGGTTCTTGAGAAGTCGTTTTAAAGGAAAAGTTGATGGACGGATGACGGACGGATAACAGACGGACAGTCGCCACAACATAAGCTCACTTGGCCTTTCAGGCCAGGTGAGCTACTAAATAAAACCAAAGAAAACTCTCACCATTTCTCACAGATGCAGTCTTAATGAAAATGGTGGGATGTGCTTGGTAAACGGTCTTCTGCTTTTTTAGTTAAAATCGTGATATTTCTAAAAAAAATGAGGCCACTGCACTCTGATCTTTTAAATAAAAAGAAGTAAAAGTTGATTCAGATTTCCAGCCTGCGACCTGCATGACCTCGTCTAAAGATGAGGCCAGCAAAAAGAGCGAAAGAGGCAGCCATTCCCCTAACATCGTGAGCTTTAACATGGGATAGATTAACTTGTTCAGGAGAAGCAATCGCAGGCCATCCATAAAAAAGATTTTGTTTCCTGCAAACCGGGTGTAGAAAAAAGATTTCAGTAGGGAGGAAATTAATTTTTTTTTAGTTTTTAATTTATTCTAAAGAGGTCCTAAATATTTGGTTTCCAGATATTTTACTAGATATCAATTAAATATGGTTGTAATTGCCAAATTTGTTATGTTTTTCATGCCACAATTAGTAAAATGGATTCACATTGCATACAAATGGGATTAAAACATTGTAATTTGTATAGTTTGACAAATGTATGCATGTTTTAACATTTATGCTGGGTAGAAAAAAAATATTTTATTCCCGGCCAGGTGAAAACAAAGAAAAATTTCACCCGGGAGGTTTACAGGAAACGAAACTATTTTTTAATTTTGCCTCATAACAAAGTTTGATGGTCTCACAAATCCATCTGGCAATCGTGGCCTTAGAGACCTCCTCCACGTACTGACCCCATAAATGGGATGGATCAGACCTTTTAAAATCGGTTCGGCGCTTATAAACCTTTAATGATAATGATTTTAAAATGATCGGCTTAGCTGGCAAATGGTTAGACTGTCTTTGATAAAAAATTCCTTCTGAGATAAAAAACTAAACCGTCCCCCGATACGATAAATCTATCCTTTTCGGCAGAAAGAGCATGAATTTCTGATCGTCTTCTAGCAGAAACAGATGCAACAAGAAAAACAGCCTTAAGAGTTAAAGGTTTTATACTAATAGAAGCAATAAGTTCAAAATGGTGACCTGCCAAAACCTGAAGAACCAAAGCCAAATTCCATGAAGGCAAGGGTTAGCTACTGGAGGACGAATATTGCCCAATCCTCTGATAAAAACCATTAAGAATCTTCGTATCCTTGACACCAGCATTCAAAAGACAAGGAAGCGAAGAAGCTAAAGAAAATCTATAACCCCTGACTGTGTTAGCAGATAACTGTAAAGAATCAGAGATAGGATAAAAAATCTAACACTTGGGGAATAGAAACAGAATTGGGCAAGAGACCATGGTCTGAACACCATTCTCCAAAAATTTTAAGTCGACCCTTGTAAACTCGACGGGTCGACTCCCTCCTGGCAGAATAAATAATTTCCCGAGATCTAGAAGAAACTTTGATCTCAGGGACATGACGCTCGATATCCTCCAAACACACAGACTGAAGATTTCTGGGTTTGGATGAAGACACGTGCCCCTTACTTGAGAGAGAAGATCTGGAGAGACTGGAAGGAGACGAGGGAAGTCTACCAGGGGATCAAGAAGGTCTACAAACCAGATCCGCTTTGGCCAAAAGGGAGCTATCAGGAGAATTTCGCAGAACTGGTCCCTGACCTTCAAAACCAAAGGAATCAGGATTGTTGGAGGGAATGCATAAGTGAACATTCCTGTCTACGACTGAGACAGGGCATCTACCGCCAGCGCTGGACTGTCCGGAAAAAGAGACATGAAAGAGATTGCAGGAAATGTCAATTTCCCTTTCTCCGAGATCTAACAATACTCACCATTCTGTTACTTCTGATATACAGCTGGCCCTGACAGCGGCTCTAGGATTATAGACTTAGAAAGCTTTACCGACTCCTGGGAACTGGGTACCCGGCTCCCCACTGCCGAGTACCCGTTTACCATAGAGCTCATATTGTTTGCATAGCCACCAAACAAGAGAAAACTATGGCTTGCCTCCGTGGGGCTGGGAGGCTGGGTCCGTAACAGAATGGTGAGTATTGTTAGATCTCGGAGAAAGGGAAATTGACATTTCCTGCATTCTCCTTCGATCAATACTCACCATTCTGTTACTTCTGATATACACCAGATTTGATCAGTAACCTGGTGGGAAGGGGCAAGCCATACATGCTAATTTTGCCCCTTGGAGAAAGATTTTAGACTTCAAACTTGACTAACGGAGACCTAAAAGGACCGTCAAGTTCACGGAACCGAATCACATTCGCGTCACAGCACCCCCCCCCCTTTTTCCTCCTAAGAAAAGGGAGAGAACTAACGAACATGTATCTCGCCTGAAACACCAATATGCCAAGAGGGTTAACTACTCCCTGCATATCGCTTGTATTAGCCTGGGAATGAGCATGAATATATAAGATGAATGAACATGATACATATACATAATACAAAAAACTCTCACTTGTTGAATTACCTTATGATAACAGGACTTCAGACGTACCGCCTCCAACCAATCACCGGTTCGGCCATCAGTGACACAATCTGGTTGACATCCTCTCGCCTGACCATGCCTGCTTTAGGTTCTTTTCTTACCGAAGTGAGAAAAGGGTGAAAAGCAGTGTGGTCACTAACTATCGTTTCAAAACAGCTAAAGCGAGTGGATTGGCTGAGTCTGACACATCCCTCATATAGTAATCCGTGAATGAGGACTCACAGTGCCATTGTGCAACGGCCATGATGTCCTATAACGGAACACCATTGTAAAGGGCGGTCGAGGAGGCTATTCCTCTGACATTGTCTGCCCTTACGCCTTGCACCTGGTGCCCAGTCGCCATCTCCTGAGTAGTCTGAATGCATTCGACCACCCAACGAGAGATAGTATCCATGGATGCGGCGCCATAAGACTTTTTATGGCAGATCCACAGATGTCTATCGTTCGACAGTAACGAGTCAGTCCGTTTCTTGTACTTAGTCAAAGCACGGACCGGGCACCAGACACTGGCATCACGATCAAACCTAGTTAACTTCGGTATAATGATCGGTTTGCCGGGATATCCCAAAGATTGGTTCTTTGACATAACCTCTGCTCTTGGCAGAAGACGCAGACCTTCTCCAGAAACAATAAATCGGTTCCTCTCTGCCGAAAGCGCATGGATCTCACTGCGCCTTCTAGCTGAGGAAGCTGCCAATAGAAAGACCGCCTTTAGAGTCAAATGCTTTAGACTAGCCGAACGCAACGGTTCGAAAGGGTGCTTGGCCAGTACATTAAGCACTAAAGATAGACTCCAGGCTGGAATGACTACCGGTTGTCTCGGTCGGAGATTGCTCATTCCCTTCAACATCACATTTAACTGGGCCACCTCTGGACTATCCCTGTTGGCTAGACAAGGGATAACTGATACCAAAGCTGACTTGTATCCAGCAACTGTGACGGGAGCTAGTCCTCAAAAGAACAGCTCACAGAGAAAGTCTGCTATTTGCTGATAGTGGATTGAAAGGTATCAATACCCTTTTCTTCACACCAGTCTGCAAATCTGTTAACCTTGTTGTTATATGACTTGAAGGTTGACCTCCTTCTCGCAGCCGCGATGAAATCAGCAGCCTGTCGAGAAAAGCCTTCCGACGTGGAACGTTGTTTGATAACATCCACGCAGTCATTGAACATTTCGGGACACTCGTGTAGGAAGCGTCCCTTGGCCTGGGAGATTATGTTCGGAATCTCGGGCAACTGCACAGGATTTTCCACCAGCAGATCTAGAAGATCCGTGAACCACGCCCTGCTCGGCCAATACGGCGCTATTAGCAGGACCAGACACGGTTCCTCCCTGACCATCACCAAAACCTTCGGTAGAAGAATGGTGGGTGGGTACGCGTAAGCGTGCATCCCTCTCCAGCTTATCGCCAGAGCGTCTGTATCGACGGCATTTGGATCTGTAATCGGCGAGACATATGTCAGGATTTGAGCATTTTCCTTTGTGGCGAACAAGTCCACGTTGGGTTTGCCCCAATGCTCGAAGATCCGTCGCAGAACTGGAGGGTTGAGGGACCATTCTGTTGGCAGGATTCTCTGTCTGCGAGACAAAGCATCCGCCAGAATGTTCAATCGGCCAGGAATACGAGCTGCTTTCAAAACAACCGAGTAATTCCTGCACCATTGAATCAAGTGCCACACCCTGATACACAGAGTGGGCGACCTGGTCCCGCCTTGGCGATTTATATATGATACTACTGTCGAATCGACCGACCGTATCAATATCACCCTGCCCCTGATCATTGGAAGGAACTCTTCCAACGCCAGTTCCACTGCCATCATTTCCAACAGATTGATATGCAGCTGACTCTCCGGGAGAGTCCATGTGCCCGAGACCTGGTTCTCCCAGGCAGGCACCCCACCCTTCCAGCGATGCATCCGTGTAGACGGAGAGCTGGGGGCGGGGTAGGTGCAGCGAAACCCCTAATAGGAGATTCTGACGCTGTTTCCACCATAGAAGATGCGATATTATCGGCTCCAAAACTGGCAACAGTTTTGACAGGGGTTCTATTCTCTGTTTCCACAGGGACATCAGATACAACTGGATAGGCCTTCGCATTAGAGCATCGTACGGGATAACCTGCTCCATGGAGACCATCATGCCCAGCATCTGAAGGAACCGCCTCGCCTTGAATGTGGTTTCCCACTCGAAAACTCTTGAGGATGGCTAACAGACACACCACTCTGGGCTCTGATGGGTAAACCCTGCCCTCCTCAAGGTCGAATCGCATCCCCAAATAAACGAAACGTTGAGTGGGCGTCAACTCGGATTTCTCCTCGTTGACTATGCAGCGTAGATCTGAAAGTAGAGTCAGAGCAGTATCCACGTTCAACCTGGCTGCCGAGTCTGCCTTAAGCAGCCAGTCGTCTATGTAGGTGTGTAGCGCCACGTTCTCTTTTCTGAGAAACGCTGTCACCGCAAGGACCACTCTTGTGAAAACCCTCGGAGCTGTCGACAGGCCAAACGGGAGACTGTAAACTCCCATACTTGATTCTGAAACGCAAATCTCAGAAACCTGTGCCAACTCCGATTCATAGGAATGTGGAAATATGCATTTTTCAGATCGATCGATACACACCACATTCCTTTCCTCAATCCCGCATTACCGACCTCGGCGTTTCCATCTGGAACCGAGGCGTATGGATAAACCAATTTAATGGCCTGAGATTGAGTATGGGTCTCCATCCCCCTGTGCTCTTGGGGACAAGGAACATGTTTGAATAGAAGCCTGGAGTGTTTCGATTTGCTGGTTTTATTGCTCCCTTCAGAAGCAAACCCGACACTTCCTTTTGAACGGCTTCTAACTTGTCTGGCTCCCTTGGTACGGGTGTCCAGACAGGTGCCAAAGACAGATTTTGTGGTGGAAAGTCCCACCACTCCGGCATGTAACCCTGGGATAACCATCCCAGGACCAGACTGTCTGACGTCACACCTTGCCAGGCCTCGACGAAACGCATGAGCCTTCCACCCACCATAGACGCCTCGACGTCTAACGGGGTTGTCCGGCTCGCAGTCCGCCCCCCCACTCTTTCTTAACGAGAGAGAGAGAACCATTTCGTTCTAGGCACGACGGGTATAACTGGCACCGCTGTTCCTGTCACACAGGCGCGGTCCAGGCGGATATGAAGGGAGCTTTCGTACCCTCAGGTACGCTTCGGCCCCTTCTGTCCGCCCTTTGAGGCCTTACCCTTACCCTTCCCCTTGCCCTTCCCACCTCTAGGGCGGTCAGGAGCAACACTGGGGAGGGTAGGCGCCTCTACAACCTTCCTGGGCTTCTTCGCCGGCGGCGGCTCTGAAACCCCAGCTGAAGCAGAAGTCGCAACAGGCCTAGCTTTCGCCTTGCCCTTATGCTTCTTCTGCTCCTTTGAAGGTTGTCCCGTTAGCGGTTTCCCCACAGGCCCTAGTGCATGCGCTTGTCGCACTAGCTCTAGCTGTAGGTTTACCGCTAACCGATTCTGCGCGATACTGGCGGTATCCTCTAAGATGGCCCACGCTTGGCCACCGAAGATGCTAGGCCCTGTCAGGGGTGTCCCAAGGAGACGCTCCCTGACTGCCGTAGCCGGACGCATATGGTCAATGACCATTTGCCTCCTGGATTTCGTCACACGCGCTTGCACCCTTGCCAATGCGTCCATCGACAGCACCAGGCCGTCATTGACACATGAAAGCGCCACAGGTGGCACAGGGTGGCCTGCCCCGCTTCAGCCCACACCGACTGAAGGAGACGATAAGAGTGGTTGACAGCGCTCATCGCTGCCCTCACACCCTCATCGCATAGGGACAGTACTTCTTCCTGGTGTACCTGAGACTTGTCCACAAGTGCCGGACCGGGGTGACCCGGCACGGCACTCTGGACGCCCAGTACCCATCGGTCATCCTCCGTGACCGACGGGACTACACCATACCTGTCGTATTCCCCCCGCGGAATACGACATCTTGCCCGCACCTCCCTGGAGGCCGCAGGGAGCTGACCCTTGGTCATCAGTTGTTTGCTATAAATAGCATCCAACCATTCTATGAACCGTGGATCCAGTCCCACTGACTGGATCCGGGCCAAGGGCAAAATCCCCGTCCTGATCGATGCAACCGACGGACGGGGCGCATCTTCATCGGCCGTGGCCGAAACCACAGACGGGTCAACCCTGGCTAGCCACGCCAGAGCATCTGACCAATCTACCTCCGATGAAGACACCCCCGCAAACACGTCACCCGTTGACGTGCTCACGGGTCTGCCAGCCACGGCCTCCCAGCAAGGAGCCACGGCTGACACGCCAGGCACTCCGGTACCACACGGTTCCGCCGCCACCCCATGAAACACTCCGGACCAGGCGAGATAGGTGAGTACCACGCCCGGCCCGGCACACCCGTTCCCGTGACGGCTGGTGCCAAACCAAGCCGCACGGAACCGGTGCACGGTAACGGATTTGCCTCAGCCACAGGCGGAGCCGCTGACCTGGCTTGCGCCAAACCAGACAAATGGAGGCCGGTTCCGTCTAGGACGGAATCAACCTCCATATTCTCCACCTGCGGCTTCACGGGCCGCAGCAACCTCTCCTCCTCGGCCTCCTCGTCTTCAGACTCCGAAGAGTCGTCACTAGTCGAGTCAACCGTGGAACCGTCCTGGCGGACGGCTCCCACACCTGACGGACCGGCCACCGCTACTGGACCACCCGGAGGTGGCCGCAGAGAAACAGAAACCCGTCTGGCCGAAGCCAGACGGGACTGCCAGGGGGCCGTACGAGACGGCCCCCCTCGGTAACCAGTCCAGAATCCTGTCCGAGGACAGGATCCGTACCAGGCATGGGGAGAAACTGCCCCCCAACCTTTGGTAGCAGGGACGACACTAGCGTGGTCAGAACGCTATGCAGAAAAACCCTGCAGAGCCGGACCAAACCACGCCGGCGGTGCCATCTCCGCCACCTCCAGCTGGGGACGTTGAGCACCCGCACCGGCCGAACCGGGCGCTCCACGATTTACTCTCGGACCGCCTGACCCCGCGTCAGACCCAGCCAAGTCCTTCTGGGCAAGGAACTTAACCATCGTTTCGACGAACCACACTGCACAAACATTACACCTATGAACTATATTACACAGGGCACACATAAAACAGACATGGTCCTTGAACATTACACGGACAAACTTATGGCAGTCGTCACATGATGGCGGGGCTGGCTTGGCCTATAAAATAAGCACAAACCTACAATAAACAAGCGGAACGAGACCCGGATGGAAGGCAGACAATTAATTTTCTAATAATTTGACTCATAAATTAACGGTAACCTCCCCGCACCCCACCCCGCCACGTTACAACAACGATCGCATTGATTATGACGACAAGTACGCGGCGGGCACAACACACCCATAATAGATCCTCCAGGATGTGTAACGGCTCCAGGAATCATATCGCATAGCATTCAGGGTATATTTACTAATCAATATAAATTATACTCCTAACGAACGCAGCACGATATGTGAAGAAAACAACAAAATGTATAACAAAACTGCTGTCTCACACGGTAAAACCGCAGACCACACATCTACTCAAGAATTTTGAAACCACCGATCATTGCAAACCGATCGTGATCGCACGTAAACTTGATCATTCTAAAGTTTCCGGTACCATTTTTAGTACGCAGCACCCAGAATAAGATGCGCGAATTAATGAAAAAATTTTTCTTCACATAAACATCCGAGCGACCGGGTGTGACGTCACCCGCTCGGATTCTACGGAGAACGACGTCAGCCGATATTCGTGTTAGAAATACCGTAGCAAACACCTATTTTCATATCTGCCGATCGCCTGTTGGGGTTTAAAGAAGGCGATCGTCTGGCATATATCGTTGTTAGCACACGTCCCAGATTCTATGGGGACAGAAATTGGAACATGCGACACAACGAAATTTAGAGACCTAAGTCTTTTAACTATGGATAATAAAGAACAATACAACCTGGTTGTCTTGGGCGGTATTCTCCATAGTCCTTAGTTAATCCTTTCAGAACACACAAACTATCACTGATTAAAGACTTAGATTATTTTAAAACACTAAAATCCTTAATGCAAAAAGCATGTATTGCTCTTGTCGCTATGCAAACAAGAATGAGCTCTATGGTAAACGGGTACTCGGCAGTGGGGAGCCGGGTACCCGGTTCCCAGGAGTCGGTAAAGCTTTCTAAGTCTATAATCCTAGAGCCGCTGTCAGGGCCAGCTGTATATCAGAAGTAACAGAAGTAACAGAATGGTGAGTATTGATCGAAGGAGAACTGGGCATTCACACAGGTTGCAAACAGATCTACGTGGGAACGATCCATAAGCTTGAAAATCGCTCTGGCAACCGCTTTAACTGCCACTCTGTGTGGGCAAATTTGCTGGGACGTGACAGCTGGTCCGCAAGACAATTCAGACTGCATGGGATATGAGTGGACACTAGAAAAATGTGATTCTTGCGGCACCACAAGAGAAGGTTCCAAACCTCCATACAGAGGAGGGAAGACCTCATTCCCCCCTGTCTGTTGATGTAAGAAACCACCATTGAATTGTCTGATCGAATCGAGACTTTGAAGCCTTTCACTCGATCCGACCATGAGAGAAGAGCCTTCTTGACAGCCCACAATTCCAAGATGTTGATGTGAGCTGTCGACTCCTCCAGAGACCAAAGACTGGAGACCAACAGCGAGTCCCAGACCGCTCCCCATCCCTCTTGAGAAGCGTCTGTGAAGATAATCACCTGAGGTGAGGACTTGACCAGAGGGACACCCCTTAGAAGCAGAGAACGATCTTTCCAAAAGTCTAGATGGGGAATTAAGTGTTCTCTTATGGGAATCTGATGGTAAATGGAGTGAACCGACTGCTTCCAAAGGGACATCAAGTGCATTTGAAAGGGTCTTCTCATCAGCACCGCCCAAGGAATGACGTTCTCGACGCTGACCATCAAGCTTATCACCTCGAGAAAGAATCTTGCTCTGACTGGAAGAAGTTGACAGAATGTCCATTATCAACGAAATAGCCTCTACTCTTGGATCTGAAGGAAAAACTAGGCCCCTGAGCCCGTGAGATCGAAAGAAACACCTAGATGAGTGAAGACTTGAGAGCAAACTAGACTTGATTTTTTTAGATTTAAAATCCAACCAAGGCTGCATGCCAGACTGCAAACCTCTGGAATGACTTCTGAAAGAATTGAGGAAGACTGGTTTTATTAACCAATCGTCTATATAAACATGAAGATGGATAGAATGACGGTGCAAGATTCCTGCCACGGCTGAAACTAGACGAGTGAAGAAAAAGGGGGCGAGGTGAGGCTGAAGGGCATGGCTCGAAATTTCCATACCTGATCCTTGTAGGCGAACCTCATGAACTTTCGGAAAGATGGGTGGATAAGCACATGGAAGTAGGTGTCCTTTAGATCAATGGAGGAATTCCACATGCCTGGATCTAGACTGGTGATGATCTGGGAGGTGGTCTCCATATTGAACTATGGGGTTAAAATAAGGTTTAACTTCTTTAGATCGATGATAGGATGCCAACCTCCTGTTTTCTTGGAAACTAAGAAAATGGTTGAGTAGTAGCCCGGGTCTACTCTCCAAAGGGGAACCTCTTCTATGGCCTCCTTGACAATCATAGACTCCAACTCCTCTTCTAAGGCCACCAACTTCTCAGGATTGGAGGGAACTGGTGTCCACTTGGGAAGGAGTGAGAGAGTGGGATGATGAAGGATCCAAGAAGGTGCATACCCCAGGCGAATCTGATTTACAAGCCAGGAGTCCTGAACGAGGGTATGCCAAGTCGCCCAGAACAGAGACAGACGCCCTCCCACTGGCAAGCTGGCCAGAAGGCACTGGACCGACAGATCCGAAGGCACAAGAAGAGGAAGGGAAGAGACTGGATAAGGAAAGAGAGCTGGACCTACCTGGGCGGTGGCCACACTTTCAAACTCTCTTACCCTGGAAACCTCTTAAGATGACCGACCTCTGGACCTTGAACTGGGTCTACGAGAATAAGCATGGACCCCTCTCGCCCTAAGAGAAGGGGGCTGACGAACCTGGGATCTAGAATGGTGATAGGAGATTGACTCAAAACGATCCCCCTCCTCGGATCGGTCATGGAAATTGGAAGAAGATCTGTTCGAGTTTGTAACTATCCTGGAGGGATACGCACCAAACTCATCTGGCCTAAGACTCTTCCTCCTAGGAGAGGAATAGGGGCTCTTAACAGAGGAAGTCTCTCTTCATTGAGGGTCTCGAAATAGAGATCTGAGCCTGAAGATCCCTAGAAGATCTAAGACGCTCAGACTATGACCGAATGAGGCTAGAGGAAGACTGACCAAAAATATCCTGGCCGAAAGGAGGAGCCGAGATGAGACTACTCTTGAGATTATTAGAAATATTAACCTCTACAATCTTCCTAGATCTGCTGTTCAAAGTAATAAAGCCTAATGATCTAGACAGAATTAAGATAACATCTCAAAATATCGGCCATAGTGCGAAAAACCTCCCTCCTGGGACGTAAGAACTGCCTCCGAAAGTAAGGCAAGAAAATTAGCCAACTTAAGCTGTGACCTACACACAAACTCCCATTTAAAAAGATCAGAAGAGGCCTCCACTTTCGCAGAATCCTTTAAATTAGAGGAAAGAACTTCTCAAGCAGGGCCATTGACCGATTGAGACGAGGCAACTCGAAGATAATCATCCTTGGGAATCTGAACCGGAGCTTTGAATTTGGGGGTAAGAGAAGTCCTTAGAATGAACATCGCTCACATAGAAGTCTAACATGTCAACTACTAAATTATCAACCGGGAGGACCTGAGGAGACAATGAGGGAGTCAGAGGAGGAAAGAGCAGACCCAAAAGAAGGTAGGTCTATGGAGAATTCATCCTTGAGAGGAAGAGAAAGACTAGAAGCAATCCACTGATGAGCCAGGGACCAGTCTTCCGAAGAGGCCCTGACCAGACAAAACCTCTTCAGATCCCTGACCCCGACTGATCTGGGAATCGAGGAACATCGATTAGAAGAAGATTGATGAGAAGAATCACAAGAAACGAAAGAGTCTAGAGGTCTAGAAGAGAGGAGATCAAGACCTACGAGACACTAGAAGAGTAGACACAGGCAAAGAATCTGAAACTCAAGAAAATTGGTCAGACAGAATAGGATCAACATCACTCTGCTGACCAGAAGACAAGGGAAATTGAACCAGACCACTAGCCGAAAACCTAGAGAGAATGGAAAATCGAGCCGACACGAAAGAACGATCAAGGGAAGGGTCTCTAACAACAGAAAACAAAGAAAAATCCAGAGCAGAATCAACAATTTGGAACTCTAATTCAGGGGAAAGCACAACACACTATAGGGTCAAGATGATCAAAGGAGGAAGAAGCAAGAGGAGGAAGGAGGAAGAGAAGAATTAGGATGAACAGAAGAAGAGTGAGCAGGATCCGAAGAACCTGGGAAGGAATTGATAGCAGAATGAAGGCGGGAAAACCCAGGAGGAGGGATAGACAGACTGAAAAAGAGAGGAAGAATTAGAAACATGGCTGGAGGAAAAAATCGCTTGCCGAAAGAGAAGAGGAAGAAGAAGGAAAAACCTACATGTATCTCTCTGAACATTAGAAGAAGAACGAGGAGGAGGATGCCTAGCATCAGAAGAAGAACCTGAAACTACATCACGAAAAGAGGAAGAAAAGGAATCTGAAGACGCATCAACCTTAACTGAGAAAGAGACGGAGATCCAAAATCCTGAACCGGATGATCAGTAAAATAATATGAGTCAGAACTATCCCTAAGCCGAGAAGGAGAATAACCAGAGCTAACCAGATTTCTAGTATCGACAGAAACCTGACTCTTATCAAACAAATGCGATTCCGAAAAAATTGGCCGACTAGAAGAGGAACCTGTAAGCCCAGGAAACTCTTGACTGGATGCGCAAAACCTAATCCCAGGAGAACCGGAAACAGGAAGTTGGCGCTGGGATAAGGCCGTAACCGGATCTTGCAGACCTTGATAATTGACCAAACCGGAAGTCTCAGCAAAACCGGAAGTGGAAACCAGATGCGTAGCCAGATCTTGAAGACCCGGAAGAGCACCCCTCAAACCGGAGCAGCCCTCAAACTGGAATGGAAGAGATAACACCGGGATCAGAAACGGAAGTGGAAGTGCACCTACCGGAAATCGGGAAATTAATAGGGTCCTGAGGACCCAGATACCTGGCAGGACAGGAAGACCCACTAGAATCAGAAGAACAAGCACCAGAAGAGGCCTACTGGAACTCGAAAAACAAACAGGATCCTGAGGACCCGGACATTCGGCCAAACTGGAAGTCATACCAGAAGCGGAAGAAGGACCGGAAACACAAACCGGAAGTAGCCCCGGGTCTTGCAGACCCGAATCTACCAAGCACCTACAGGAAGTGCTTGACAAACCGGAAGTTACCAAACTTCCTGTCTGAACTAAGATAGGAACATGCGATCTCTTAACATTTCTGGCTACCGGAACTACATAAAACTGGACATTGGCATAGGCACTTGAATCAGGGACTTCCGTCGCTGACACCACTGCTTGAGGGTAATGCCCCTCCTCAAGGCTTAGGTGGGTTTTGCCCAGTGACTTACTCGAAACCACCGTTATAGGCTTTTTCTTCGAATCCTTAGATTTCGGTTTCGGGGACCGAATCTCTCGCCTGGACGTGAGGGAAGTCGGCTTCCGCATGCCCGCTAACTTCCGGTTCTCGTCCGACTCAGATGAATCTTCTCTTGCCGTATGAATGGCTGACGAAATCCGCTCATCTAAAGACTTACTCAATATGGTAGCAGAAGACTCAAAACATGCAAAAAGAATTAGAAGAGGCCCCACCACCTCTGTTGCTGGCATAGACGACACAGAGGTACTAGCAAAAGACAGAGCTTTAGACTTGGGAGCAACGGAGGGGGAGCAATCAGTGGGCAACGCAGACTTGGTCACAAATCCTTGAAAAATGCTTTAGAAACGGTCAACGACCATCCTTTGTATATCCCGCACATCGCTACAGGAGTACACGTAGTACATTTAACGCAAACATGGCCCCCCAAAACTCCACAGAGTGGATCCGATTGCACTTAGCCGACGTGCACTTCACCTTCTCAACTGATCTAACACTCCTAAAAACGAAAAATAAAAATAGAGAATGAAACATGCAGCTTCAAAAGAACTTCTCTAAAATATTGAGTCTGAGATAAAGAAACAAGCACATGCTTAGAAAATGTGGGAAAATTCAAATTCAAATGTCCCTAATTAAAAAGGACTACTAGACCTCAAATTTTCTTAGGGATATAATACGAAATGCACTAAAACATGATTAGATATAAGTGAATATAAAGGAAGAGTAATTGAGGGTTAAGAAATGATGATGATGATGACTTAGGCATTTTGATTGACTACCACAAAAACGGGATATTACTACGAAAACTGTTAACATATTTATAAAGAATATAAATTGCAATAAAAACCACAAAATACTCAATAAACATAACTTAGGGAGGATAGACTTCATATTAGGCATAATCCTGGACAGAAACACTCAAATACGTAAGCTGAACTCAGCGCAAAGCTATAAAAACTTAAACTGGAATATTTGCAGACTGTAACGCTTGCAGAATATTTGAATCCGTTTCCTATTTGGGCTCCAATGCGCATGCGTGGGCATGCTTAGTGACAGGTGTCACCAAGAAGTGAGAACAGGCTGGGGCCAGTCTCTACCAGGCCATATGCTAGGGGTATACCCTACTAGTAGCCTGGTTGAGGGTATATTGAAATGGAATAGGCATATGAAGGTATGTAAGCAAGCATGGAAATCTTATTCTGGTGGCTCAATGCAGAGTAGTTGATTTAGCAAGTAGTGATTGAACGGTATAGATGTTTTTGTGGTGTAATAACAACAATAGATTCTAGACATTCTTCATCAGTGCCATGTGGTCTCTACGCATTTAATGGGAGTCGGCCAAATCCAGCCTCTGCAGTCATCTTGTGGAATGTCCAACTTGTACAAGCTAAGAGACTGTATTTGGAAATATACCACTGAAATTCCTAGCTCAATAACTGAGCATGCAGCCAATTCAGTGGTAAGTTTTCAAAAATAGTCTTCTTTTGGCATGTGAATGGACATTCAAAATGCAAATACGATTTTTATGACCAATTTTGTTGATTAACGCTTTAAGCCTTAAAACTGTCCTAGCCAGTCAATCCAGTGGTAAAGTTTGAAAAATAATCTTTTGGTCTGCAAATAGACATTTCTCAACACTACTACAGAAGCTGTTTTGGCCGGTTTGTGTGTTAACCCCTACTACTCTGATGTCAATAATTGGTCTTTTCCTGGGTCCCTAGCAAAGAAACTAATGTACATTTTTTGACAGCACCATCGTCCACCAAATTTTTTGAAAAATGAGCACCAGCTCATCTTTGAATTTAAACTGAAATTTTAAAATTTTTACATCAGAGTGGTAAGGGTTAAAGGCATTACTGAAGTGAACAGTTTCAATAGTAACAGAGATTTTTGTACACCTATTGAAGTGCCATATTACTGTACATACATGTAAGTCTTTGAAATCTATGAAAATAATTTGACTGCAAGTTAAGGCTGTCGTCTTAGGCAGTGAGAGTTCCCAAGGCCAATTAATTTCAAAACATTGTTTAAATCCTACAAGAATTTGTTGCATCTTGTTATTAGAATGGGAAGAGCTAATTGCATAAGCACAATTTCCATTGAAGCATAATTAATGAAAATAAATAAGATTAAGTGAAGAGTGGGAGTGAGTCAGCCTGTGCGATGACAGCAGTAATCCTGGGGAACATACAATATACCTTAGAAATAACTTAACATGTATGGTACTGTTGAATATTTTAAACATAATAGGAAGACGTAATTGCTGTCTTAGGCAGCAATGTCTTCCAATGCAATTATGCTCAAAACATTCAGTAGAACATTTCTTATATTGTGTTCAAAATTGTACTAACGTGTTTCTGTTTTTGCTATGGAAACATGTTAAGTTATTTCTAAGCTGTACTGTAAATATTCTACATGTGCACTGATAACATGTTCTGAGTAGTGTCAGCACATCCATCCATCGTCATGAATAATAGACCATCACGCATGTTGCCAATACTGGCAGAGAAAAAATGTGACACATGAGTGTGACAGAATTGTAACCTGAATATATATATATAGCTTTACAGTTGCATCCAGCTGCTCTTTCATGACTGAGGGATTTTTACCCGCGTCGCTAGACTGAAAGGTTAATGCGAGCATGGAGTGCTCGTTGTTGTTGTTCTCAAGACACTTTTGAATAACTCTGGCTCACTCTCACTAGTGGAAGCTTGGCCAATTTTGGGGTAAAAAACTACAAGGTAACAGCAGTTCAGCTTTCAGAAAAATTGTTTTCAAATTGACATTTTTTCAATAACTCTAGTTCTACCATAATGATCATCTCCAAAACGGGGTGGATGTTTGTCTGTGGTATCCCAAAAATATACACCAATTTTGCGGTCAAAAGCTAAAATACAACAGTACCAGCTTGTAGTAACATTGTATACAAAATACAAATCTTTTCAATAACTAGTTCTACCGGTCTCCAAACTCGAGTGGATGTTTTCAATAGTTCTACCGGAACGATCTTCTCCAAATTTGGATGGATGTTTGTCTGTGTTGTCTAGAAGATGTAAAATGTCAGTTTGGTGGTAAAAAGAAAAAATGCACCAGTAACAGCTTAAAGCAGCAGCTTTAAACAACATTGTTTCTAAAATAGACACTTGTCCTCACAGCAGCTTGATTAAAAATATATTAATGATGTGGTATCAGACAAATTTATCCTTGTCTAATTACAAAAAACTACTGGTGATGCTTAATGAATTTGAGAATGAAATTGTAAATAAAAATGACTATGGGCGCATTAGATCTTAAATCGAAACAATGTAATTGTCTCTAACCACAAAATTTAAACAAATTCTTTATGGTCTGTTCCATATTAAATTCCGATAATTCCTAAGCCCTTTTGCTTTTCAACACACAGAAGAAAAAAACTAATTGTCCAACCCATGTAAAATTATGGAAAGAATTTGAAAATCATCTTCATTATGATGCAGACTGGATACAAAGATGATATAGAACACATCTAATTTTGTAAAGCTTTATTGAGATCAGATTATAAGCCTTTGATGAATTAGAGGAAACTAATATTATCTTAACCCTTTAACCTTCCAATTTGGTCATGAAAATTCTAATTTTCTCATAGAAAATGTCAATTTGCAGACCAAGCAGACTATTTTTGAAAATTTACCACTGGAATGACTGGCTCGGTTATCGTAGTAAAAAATAGTCTTCTATGGTCTGCAAATGAACATTTCTCAAGACTACTGCTGAAGCCATTTTGGTTGATGAGTGTTAAAGGGTTAAACTATCCATTAAACCGATGTAATATTCCTGCACATACCAATTCTAAAGGTGCGGTGTTTTAATATTTTTATTATGTAATAGTGTCGATGAAAGATATTCAGACTTTCATACTTAAACACCGATACATTTCTCTAGTCTATGAAAGCCGCCATGATTTATTCTTCAACCAATTAGAAAATACCTAGCCTGTCTGCTTCTGTATATATACACTCAATTATTTAGATGCAATCTAGTTTGGTTGTGTGGAATAAAAGCGATGAGACATGTAAGTTGTAGAATATTTTGAGATTAATTTGAATTAAACTAATTGAAAATAATTTGACTCTAGATGTTGCTGTCAAACTGTTTCAAAATATTCAGTATAATCATTATTAGATAACAAGAGCTCCGCAAACGGCGCATAATACCCTGCCATGATGACAAAACAATGAATGAGAGCTTTCAGAAAATATGTATTTCTTCCTCAGTCATCGTCCAGTTATGAAGTGTCAAAGAGCTTCCGTTAAACGGTCAATGAGGTATCGTCCGGAAACCAATTTTCAAGATGGCCGCCACTGACTGGTTGCCATATTGGATTTCGGATGATCATAAATTTCGATAAGTTTCTTCACCAGACATATTCCAACGACCCTATGAAGTGATCCGATAAATGGTAACGGAGATATCATCCAGAAACCAACTTTCAAAATGGCAGCTCATGGCTGGCGGCCATTCTGGAGGTCGGATCATCGTCAATTTCGATAGGTTTCTTCTCCAGACTTATTCCAACCACCCTATGAAGTTTCAAAGCTGATAAACAGTAACGGAGTTATCATCTGGAAACCAATTTTCAAGATGGCCACCGGTGGCTGGTGGCCAGCTTGAATTTTGGATCATTGTCAATTTCGATAGGGTTATTCCCCAGAGGTAGTCGAAACACCCTATGAAGTTTCTTAGCGATCCGATAATCGGTAATGGAGTTATCATCTGGAACCCACTCTGCCACCTGTATGCCCGCCCGCACGCCTGCCCGGACGCCAACATTACATTATATCTCGTCAAATTTTTTGGCGGGGTATAAAAAGTGTGTTGTATCTGCATCGACATGGTATCACACACCATCACTTGAGGAGACAAAATGACAGTGATTACAGTTCAGCATTAAGCTGATGTTAAGGAGCAAACAATGGTGATACAGATAAACTATCTATACGCCAAGGAGCGAATGATATGGAATCTATATACCATAATCTATCAGTACAATACAGCATTGAGATTAGTATCCCTTGTACTCTTCAATATCTAAATTTGGTCAACAAAATCAAAATATTTCTTTATTGAATGTCCATTTGCATGCCAAGAAGAGCATTTTTGAAAATTTACCACTGGAATGGCTGACTCAGTTGCCGAGCCAGGCATTCTAGTGGTAAATTTTAAACAAGAGTCCCAAGGGGCCTGTATCGCTCACCTGGAATTATTGGCTACTGGCACAACCAAACAAAGAGATGACAACTACAGCAGGAGGCCCAAAGGCCTGTGGTGCTCACCTGGACCATTAGCATTTGAACCATTAGAATTTTAACCAGCTGCATATATATAGATTTGATCGATACTTTTCAGAAAATCCAAGATGCCCACCCAAGGTATTGACCAATCAAAAATCTGAATAAAAGTTTTAGAGTCTACCATGATAGGGTCATTCTAGCCAAATTTGAACACTTGAATCTCTATGCCCTAACTATGCTTCCGGCCGAATATAATTGAAATCAGCACATTGGTCCTTGATAAGTCGTTTAAAGAAAATGTTGACGGACAGACAGATAGACAGATAGACAGACAGACAGCTGGATGGTCGCCACGACATAAGCTCACTTGGCCATTCTGGCCAGGTGAGCTACAAATAGCCTTCTCTTGGCCTGTAAATGGACAGTCCTCAAGATGACTACAGAGGCAGCGTTTTGCCAGCTTCATCATGAAAGGGTTAACCCTTAGCACTCTGATGTCAAAATTTTAAATTTTCAAATTAAAGTAAAAGATGAACAGGTGTTTATTTTTCAAAAAATTTGGTGGAAGATGGTGAACAATAAACACCAGTTTCTTTGCTATTGAGACCGTAAAAGATAGAATATTGACATCAGTGTGCTAAGGGTTAAATGTTCATTAAAAAAACCATTTACAAAATTCTTGTTGCATGTACACCATTTGGATCACTATGTTGAGTCATCCTCCGCTTCAAGTATGGCTCGACAAGGATGTTCCATCAACAAATGACCTATTACCTCATGAAAAGGAGCCTTTTTTACGATGGCTAAAATAGCGTCAAAATGACTAGTCTAAATATAGTCATAAATTGTTTACCCATTTAATGGTCAAGCCGGCCAAACCCGGCCTCTGCAATGGTCTTGAGGAATGCCCATTTGCAGAACAAGTGACAGTAATTTTTGAAATTTTACCACTGGAATGACTGGCTTGATAAATAAGCCAGTCATTCCAGTGGTACATTTTTAAAAATAGTCTTCTTTTGACCTACAAATGGACATTTACTTAGTAAAATTTAAATTTTTTTAGAATTATTGTGACCATTAAAGGGTTAAGCAGAACCCTAAATGGGCTTAAATGAATCACTTAACATTCAAGATAATGCTATATATTTCATTACTTTTATATACACCTGTGCAAAAGTTAAGCACCACCCTATTTTTACGCACATGCGAGGGTATATTCATGTGCTATGAAGAAAGCAATAGCATAAACATTTATGTACCCATCCATCTTAGTGCAAGAGGTAATAATGCAACTAGAGGAATGCTGATTATGATGGTGGGGAAACACTGTATGATTTTGTTTGAACTTGAAAACGAGGCCTGAATATGGTTACATTGACACAACTGACAACTATTGCCCTACAGTTGACACACGTGGCTAGATTGTCATTAATGGTGTCTGAAAACGAAGTTTAACATCTGTTCACGAGTTTGAGACTGCCATTATTAATACCGGGTATATCCACCTTGTGCCTGGATGACGGCCTGGACACGACGTCTCATGCTGGTCACCAACCGACTGATACGCCATTGTGGTATTCGTTGCCATTCAAGATGGAGTGCGTCTGTTAATTCCTGTAGGTTCTGCACAGGAGGATCCCTCCTTCTCACCATGTTTCCCAGAATGTCCCAGATATGCTCAATAGGGTTCATGTCAGGGCTCCTTGCTGGCCATGGTAGGGTTTCGATGGCATTCTGGCGGAGGTATTCATGCACAGCTCTAGCACGATGTGGTCGGGCGTTGTCATCCATGAATATAGGGTGGGTTCCAGGTGCATGATTTACAAAATGAGGGACCACAACTCTATCCAGTATGGAATCTTGATATCTTTGTCCATTTAGTGTTCCAGGTACAGTCAACAGATCCAGCTTACAATCAAATGAGATGCACCCCCATATCATAACGGAACCTCCACCAAATGGAACTTCTTCCATGATGTTACGTTAGTCGTACGCCGTGTGTCTGGACCTCCATACACGAGTTCGACCATCTGTGGCATGAAGCAGGAAACCGACTTTCATCGGACCAGTGTACCCGTCTCCAGGATCTCATGTTCCACTGTCTTCTTTCGTTGCACTACCTCAGACGCTCCTCTTTGTGGTGTGCAGTGAGGAGGACGTCTGACAGGTCTCCTAGCTTTCATGCCAGCAGCATACAGTCTCCTTTTGACGGTAGACATTGACACTCTATTGCGCGTTTCCCATTGCTGGCTGAGCACTCTGCTGTTGGTGAATGGAGATCTCCTAACAAGGCGTACTAGGGCTCGATCATCACGGGCAGTAGTCTTCTTCGGTCTTCCAGATCTAGGCCTGTCCTTCACCTCGTTAGTTTGCCCATGTTTTGCAATCAAACGACTGATTACAGTATGGTTAATGTTCAGCTGTCTGCCAATCTCTCTGCATGACATACCAGTGGTATGCATGCCTATGATTTGCCATTTCACACGATCACTTAACCTTCGTCTTGCCATAGCGGTTCACAATCAAGAGCTAATTCTCTCTGTACAAATAAACCACGGTCATGAACACAAAATTCCTAATCTTGTCGCCTAAATCTGTATGTAATGTTCTACACCTCAAACTGGACTTTTACATAACTGAACACGTGTGCTGTTTCCCGCCACGCACGGACATCAAGCGGTGTGAAGTCATGCATGCATGTGCATTTTGTACTTGGAATTATGTCAGCTAACGCGGGGACAAAAAGTATGGCAGCCTAGTTGTACCATCATGTTTCTACGTTCTATTGTTTTTGCTGGTGCTTAACTTTTGCACAGGTGTATATGTACAAATTTAAGATTTACATCAGATTTTTTTTTAATTTGTCTAATGGCATGATCACATTCACCGCTCTAGATGACCACCCTCCATTTCCGCATTAGCAGTTCTCAATACATTGCCCTGCACAGACGAAGTCTCAGACATAAGACTCAAGCAATAAACCATCCACTCACCAGAGGTCCAAATCTCACACAATTATCCACTATCCCATGTGATGGGATGGGGATGGTGGGTTAGAATTCCACTAAATGTTACATGTATAAATACAGTAATGTGCTTCATGAGACAATTTGAAGTCCTGTCTCACAATAATCAATTTCTGCCAGCTGCACATGTGTCATATATGTTTAGCAAAAAAATAGGGTTTTCTTAGCTGTCAGTTAGGGCCTCATTGTATCTGAGAATGTTTAGAATTAAAACTTTTCTGCAGGAGGAAACCTGGACGCCACATTGAGGCTGCCTCATAATGCTCGCCGGGAATCTCACTCTAAGTAACTATGGCTCACAATCTCTCCATTACTTTCCATAATTTCTATAATTGGTCACAATGACCTTACTCCAAAATTAATATGATTCTTTGGTTAAGGGAAATGAACATGTACATGCCAAATCTGGTTAAATATCCCTTATAGTAGAATCTGAGTTATCATCCAGAAACAATTTCAGTTAACAGATGGATCCATTTCTAGCTATGCCCCTCCCATTTCTAGCTAAACTCCTCCCACTGTGTACATGTATTTAAACCAATTTATATACAATTTAAACCATGAATTCCCAGAATGTAAATTTCAAGGCAGCTAATACAGGTAAGCTCTCAGTCAAATTAGTTTCAAAATAACCAACAGAATGTATATTAAATAGTATATTAATCAAAGAAATACCTGGTACAATTTGCACACTTTGGTGAGACTTTTCTATATTTAAGATAGAGCTATATATCATATTTTATTATGATGTCAACTAACATGTGATGTATTTTATTATGATGTCAGGTAATGTGATTTATTTTATTATGACATCAATTACTTGAGGGACAGGTCAGATCCATTCCGTTCTCGGGAAAACTTGAGTTATCATGCACAAATACCATTTCTGTAATGCAAGGTCGTCAGTCTGAAAGCCACAAAAGCAAACTTCAGATGGCATACAACTGAAAGTGGAAAGAGCTGCTATTCATAATATTTACTCACTAACATCTCTACAGCAAATTTATCACAACATTAAAGTTCATTAACCCTTTAACCCTAAATTTTTTCAAGAAAATTTTCTCATAGAAAATATCCATTTGCAGACCAAGAGATTATTTTTGAAAATTTATCAATGTATTGACTGGCTCGGTTATCGAGCCAGTCATTCCGCTGATAAATTTGTTAAAATAGAGTTCTTTTGGTATGCAAATGGACATTTCTCAAGACCACTGCAGAGGCCGTTTTTGGCTGATATGAGTGTTAAAGGGTTAAATAACCGTGAACTTGCTATAGTTGTGACTTAGGCAGATTTCACAGAAATGCATTTAATTTGACAGACCGACAGACAGACGGACACAGACACACTTATACTTAGTTGTGAGACATAACTAAAAATTTACATGTTACAGATATTGCTGATCTTAATCGACATCAAATGACCATATATGTTATGATGTAAACTGTTAGACATGTAGGTCTTTCAATATCAACCTATTATTATTACATTTACCATCTTTGAGTGATTGCCTTTAATTAGATACCAAACTTCTTTAATATTGAAAACCATATTTGATTTACATATTTAATATTCCCAAATGTGGCATGGCTTAAATGACATCAATAAGAAAATTGCCCATATATGTCAAAGGGTCACCAATCAGATTCCGTGTATATACATGCATCACTACCACTTAAAGGTATCCAGAAGCAGTAAGATTAGAAAATTTCACTACAAATAGTCTTCTTCGAATCCACCATTTTAGTTTGATATTTGTAGCCGCCACTATTTGGCATTCTATTATTCTTGCTGTTTTGCGATTGTCAGTATAAAACCATTCCCATAATGCTAATGATTGTAATTGTACTGATGACCTTCCAAGGTCAGCGGAGCTTAGCCTCGGTAACGTATAGCAAGAGCGTAATAGTTTGATTCTAATTGTGTATTTCCTATGGTAGAGGCGAAGCCTGCAAGGCTAAATATTATTTATAACAAGTTCACTGAAGTGTTGTTGGCTAAATTAAGGGAACTTTTAGACTAAGTTCGCACCACAGATCAAGGATAGAAAATCAAGCAATAAGAACAGTTAGGCATTTACTACATTCCTATGATAGACACAAAACTATCCAGATGTATACGAGAAAAGAAGCATCTGTAAAAAAAACACCCATAAAAGGTGTATTGACTGCATTCATAATTTCAATATATATTAAAGAAAAACATTTAACAAGACTTGCGCAGAATTAAATGTCTCTGTCTCTGTTTGTCACAGTGTCCCTGATCTTTGACCTTGTGATCTTAAATATTATCGCGTTCCTGCCTAACATTAGAGGTATGCATGTATTCAAGCTTAGTTCTAATAGGAGTAATGAGCAGAGGTAAAATAGCAATGTCAGAATGACCTTGACCTTTGATCTAGTGACCTCACTATGAGCACACATATTCCTTATGGTATAGGGAAGCATGTGTCCAAGTTTAGTTCTGGTAGTATGAAGCCGTTCTGAAATATAAATGTAAATGATTTGCTACACACAACAACTTACAGGCAACAACTTAATGCTGAAAAAGCAGAGGTCAAATATCAATGTCAGAATGACCTTGACCTTTGACATATGGTATAGGGAAGCGTATGTCCAAGTTTAGTTCTGGTAGTATGAATCAATTCTGAAATATAAATGTAAATGATTTGCTACATACAACAACTTACAGGCAACAACTTAAAATGTTGAAAAAGCAGAGGTCAAATAGCAATGTCAGAATGACCTTGACCTTTGACATAGTGACCTAACTATCAGCACACATCTTCCTTATAGTATAGGGAAGCATGTGTCCAAGTTTAGTTCTGGTAGTATGAAGCAATTCTGAAATATAAATGTAAATGATTTGCTAAACGCAAAAACTTATGGTTGATGCCATCGTCACCACTGTTGTCGTCACCGTCATCTTCATCGGAAAGGTGATAACTATTGTCTCGCTTCCTGCTATGCAGGCAAGACAAAAATTGCATTTTTCAAAACAGTATTTTCTAAATACAAGGGGTCTGTATCGCTCACTTGGAACGTAGGCATTTCAACCAGATTGTCCATCAACAACAAGAAGTCCAACGGGCCTGTATCGCTCACCTGGAATATAGGCATTTAAACTCGAAAGATCATTGGTTATAAGTAGAGGTTCTGGAGTTCTTTTTGTGAAAACTAGGTCATCCAAGATGGCTATTAAACAAATTGAAGAGATCTAACAATACTTACCATTACATTACTCACTGATAATACAGCTTTCCTAATAGCTGGCTCTAGGAATCTAGATTTAGAAAGCTTTACCGGCTCCTGGAACCGGGTACCCGGTTCCCAACAACCGGGTACCCGCCTGCCAGAGACACTCATATTGTTTGCATAGCTACCAAACAAGAGAATAACTCATGGCTTGCTTCGGTGGGGCTGGGAGGTAAGGTCCGTAATGTAATGGTAAGTATTGTTAGATCTCAGAGAAAGGGAAATTGAAATTTCCTTCATTCTCCTTCGATCAATACTTACCATTACATTACTCATTGATAACACCAGATTTAGTCAGTAACCTGGTGGGAAGGGGCAAGCCATACAAAGCCTCTTTTGCCCCTGGAGAAAGAACTTAGACCTAAACTTGACATACAGAGACCTAAAAGGACCTACAAGCTTTGGGACCGAATCACATTCACATCGCCGCTCCCCCCCCCCCCCCCTTTCTCCTAAAAAAGGGAGAGAACTCACGATCATGCATCTCGCCTGAAAACACAAATGTGCGAAGAGGGTTAACAGCTTTTTACACTTATAAGCATGGGAATGAGCATGAATATATAAGATGAATGATCACGATATATAAGCATAATACAAAAAACTGTCAAACTTGAATTACCTCATGAATGATGGATTCCAGACATGGAGCCATCAACCAACACACCTTCGACCAAACGTGTCCCATACGGTTGAATTCCTCTCACTTGACCATGTCTGTTCTTACTACTTTTGCTTTTCAAAGTTATCAAAAGGAGATGAGCAGTGTGGCCACTAGACTATCGTTTCAAAACAGCTAAAGCGAGTGGATTGGCAGAGTCTGACATGTCCCTCATATAGTAATCCGTGAGGTCTCACAGTGCCATTGTGCAACGGCCATGATGTCCTCTAACGGGACACCATTGAATAGGGCGGTCGAGGCGGCTATTCCTCTAACATCGTGAGCCCTAGCACATTGCACCTGGTGCCTAGTCGCAATCTCGTGGGTACTCTGAATGCATTCGACTACCCAATGAGAGATAGTATCCATGGATGCGGCGCCATATGGCTTCTTATGGCAGATCCATAAATGCCTATCATTTGACCGTAGAGAGTCCATCCGGTTTGTTTGTACTTGGTCAAAGCACGGACTGGACACCAGGCACTGGTATCACGATCAAACCTAGTTAGCTTCGGTATAATGATCGGTTTGCCGGGATATCTCAAAGATTGGTTCTTTGACATAAACTCTGCTCTTGGCAGAAGACACAGACCTTCTCGAGAAACAATAAATCGGCCCCTCTCTGCCGAAAGCGCATGGATCTCACTACGCCTTCTTGCTGAGGAAGCTGCCAATAGAAAAACCGCCTTTAGAATCAGATGCTTTAGACTAGCTGAACCCAAAGGTTCGAAAGGGTGCTTGGCCAGTACATTACGCACCAAAGATAGACTCCAGGCTGGAATGACGACCGGTTGTCTCGGTCGGAGATTGCTCATTCCCTTCACCATCACATTCAACTGGGCCACCTCTGGACTATCTCTGTTGGCTAAACAAGGGATAACTGATGCCAAAACTGACTTGTATCCAGCAATTGTGACAGGTGCCAGTCCTGTAAAGAACAGCTCACAGAGAAAGTCTGCTATTTGCTGAATAGTGGATTGAAAGGGATCAATCAATACCCTTTCTTCATATGGCATATGAAATATACATGTAAATATTGATATTGATTTTTGATTGTGTTGTTTATAGACATTAATGACTGATGTATTTTAATTTTGAAATGGCTTTTAAATAGATTGTAATTATAACTATACTGTTTAAATTTTTGTTTGAAAAGCAAATAGAAATGATTTTGATTCTTCAAATTTTGTGTAGATATAACAGAATATTGGCAATGGATTAAATTCTTTTAGCTACATGTATTTTGTTAACAAGCTAGCCCCTTTGTTTAGATTCTTTTGATTGTGGACATTCGTAAACATTATTCAGTTTATGACACAAACACTGCCAACATGTTTCCCTGCTATCTGAAATAACCACATCTTAATAGTACTTAGAAGTCTTTGACTAAATTCCTGAGTCTCTCACACACATTAGACAAGGCAGCCTTTATTGTGTCCACAGTGTCCATTTTATTACATAAATCTGGATAACTTTGACATTCCTATCTATTATTAAGAATTTTGTAGCTCTTTAGTAAAATACTGGTTTGCAGTTAATGTACACTTTATTATATAAATACTGGCAACTATACTATTTCTATATCAAACCTTTTATCTTCCCGCAAATGGGCTGGTGTTATCAGACACAAGGCATTATCTTCATATTGTCTCAAATCATGTTCTATGCTTCATTGTACTCTCCCAGATCAGATTTTCATTGTGCTTTGGTTTGGGAGCAGTCACTTTATAAATATAAGCTTAGGACATTATGCAAAAAATACAATGTCAAAAGTTCTCCTGAAATTCCACTCCTGACATTATATAAACTTATGCAACGTGACGAAACTGAACACCTGCTAAGATTTAATTAAATGTTGATAAATGTTATTTACAAAAGCCAGGCAGTTAACTTAACCATTGGCCTAAGTCCACTGGCCAATGACAAATCAACTGCCAGACAAGAGGTGCCAATCACACTGAATCCAACTTTAGCTGAGATAATTTGGAACCTTTATAAGCAAGAAATTTCTTGTAGAGTACTGCACTGAACTGAATTTAGCCATAATAAAAAGTTGCAGTTTGCTCTGATTATTTACGAAGAATTTCTTGTCTTCTTTTTAAGGTAAGCCATAGTCAATTTGTATCATAAAGTAAAAGACTAACTGCATCAACAGCCTTAGAAAGTCAGAATTATTTATAATTCATGAGTTAGATTTATAGCTATATTTTGAACTGAAGAATGATTATAGCACAGAACACAAATTACCAGAAGTGACAAGTAAGCTATTTGATAACTTGGTATATTTAAAATGCAAGCATCCTTTTAGTATACTTGCATTTGCTGAATCTATAATTATTTGGAAGTCAACGAATGTAGTGTACATAGTTCATTAAACTATTGTGGACGCTGTTGATAATAGGAGTCATTTACCATTTTTATAGTGTGTATTTTTTATATTAAACTTTATATTTTTATTATTATATATATCACATATCTTTGATTAATAACCAAGTGATTTTAAGAGCTGAATGCATTTGACGTTTAAGCCATTAAAAATAGTAGTCTCCCGTTGTGAATGGATGCAAATATCACATTTTGGAAGTGAAATGAATTATTCATGGATTTCACAATTTACAGACAATCAAGTTAATTGAAGAAAATATTTTAATAATTCCCTCCAATCGACTATGATTTATTTAGACTTAACATTGAAAACATTTATCAAAGATTTATCTAATTTGGATTAATTGAAGTGAAAACAAACAAGTATTTCATTTATATTTCTAATTCTGTCCAATCAAATTATCTCCCCTGAATAGAACTAAAATTAGTCTAGCATCTGAATTGTCTCACTTGATTGTCACTCAAATTAACTTGGTGTGTTTGCATCCATCATATATATATATATATATATATATATATATATATATATATATATATATATATATATATATATATATATATATATTTATATATATATATTTATTTGGCTTAATGCATCATTAATTGAGAAAGCTAGTTTATTTGATTTTCACATATAGTTATGTTTAATTTTAGAATATTCCGTCTCAAAGATGATTATGAATTTATTTAATAAGTAATTAAATGTAATACAGTTGATCATATATATATCTACACTAAGTATATTAATATATCTACTGAATAAGACACTGAACTGAATTTAGCCATAATAAAAAGTTGCAGTTTGCTCTGATTATTTACGAAGAATTTCTTGTCTTCTTTTTAAGGAGAAAATCCCCGGCCAAGCGAGTGCGACACAAAAACAGCCAGAACATTACTACAATTATCCCCACATCCCCATACTTCACACCACTCTGCAAATTTGTTAACCTTGTGGTTATATGACTTAAAGGTTGACCTCCTCGCAGTTGCGATGAAACTCGCAGCCTGTTGAGAAAAGTCTTCCGACGTGGAACGTTGTTTAATAACATCCACACAGTCAATTTGAACATCCCAGGCCGCTTGTGTAGGAAGCGGGCCTTGGCCTGGGAGATTATGTTCGGAATCTCGGGCAGCTGCACTGGATTGTCCACCAGCAGATCTGTGAACCACGCCCTTCTGGGCCAAAACGACGCTATTATAGGTCTTCGCATTAGAGCTGTGCACGGTATTGCCTGCTCCATGGAGACCATAATGCCAAGCATCTGAAGAAACCGCCTAGCCTGAATGTGGCTTCCCAATCGAAAACTTTTGAGGATGGCTAACAGAGACAGCACTCTGGGCAAACCAATTCAATGGCCTGAGATTGAGTACAGGTCTCCACCACGCTGTGCTCTTGGGCACAAGCCTGGAGTGGCCTGGTTTGCTGGTTTTATTGCTCCCTTCATAAGCAAACCTAACATTGTTTTGAATGGCTTCTAATTTGTCTGTCTCCCTTGGAACGGGAGTCCAGACAGGTGCCAAAACCAGATTTTGTGGCGGGAAATCCCACCACTATGGCATGAAACCCTGGGATATCCATCCTAGGACCAGACTGTCTGACGTCAAGCCTCGCCAAGCCTCGATGAAACGCATGAGCCTTCCACCCACTATAGGCACATTGACGCCTAATGCAGGTGTCTGGCTCACGATCTGCTCCCCCACTCCCACCCCACCCCTCTTAACGAAGGAGAGAAAGAACCATTTTGGTCTTGGCTTAACTGGTCTAACTGGCACCGCTGTTCCTGTCACACAGGCGTGGTCCAGACAGATACGAAGGGGGCTATCATACCCTCAGGTACGATCTGCTCCCTTCTTTCCGCCCTTGGAGGACTCACCTTTGCCCTTGCCCTTCCCGCCTCTCGGGCGATCAGGGCCAACACTATGGTGGGCAGGATCCTCCACAACCTTCCTCGCCTTCTTAGCCCCAGGCAGCTGAGAAGGCCCAGCAAGAGCAGAAGGAGCTGGCTTGGCTTTCACCTTGCCCGTATGCTACCTCTACTTCTTGGAGGAAGGTTGGGCAGTTGGCGGTTTCGCAACAGCCCCTAGTGCATGCGCCTGACGCATTAGCTCAGTGCATGCGCCTGATGCATTAGCTCTAGCTGAAGATTAACCGCTAACCCACTTTGCTTGATGTTGGCTGTGTCCTCTAGGATGGCCTGCGCTTGGCCACCAGAGATGCTAGGGCAATTCAGGGGCGTTCCAAGCAAACGTTCCCCGACAGCCGTAGCGGGACGCATATGCTCAAGGACCATCTGCCTCCTGGCCTTGGTCACTCGCGCCTGCACCCTGGCCAATGCGTCCATCGACAGCACAAGGCCGTCGTTGCCACATGAAAGCGCAGCAGATGGCACAGGGTGGCATGCCCACACCGACTGAAACAAGCGATAGGAGTGATTGACAGCATTCAGCTGCCCTCACTCCCTCATCGCAAAGGGACAGGACTTCCTCATTGTGTGCTTGGCTCTTGTCCACAAGTGCCTGAGTGGGGCCACCCACTCATGCACTCTGGACACCAAGAACCCACACCATACCGCTCAATAATCCCCCTGGGGATACGGCACCTTGCTCACACCTCCCTAGAGACCACAGGGAGTGAGCTCTTGGTCAAGCGTTGCTTGGCATAAACAGGCTCAAGCAACTCCTTGAACTTTGGATCCAGCCCAATGGACTGAATCCGAGTCGCAGGCAAGACCCCCATCCGAATCGATGCAACCAATGGACAGGGCATGTCGTCCTCGGTCGTGGCCGAGACCACGGACGGGTTCACACTGGCTAGCCAAGCCAGAGCATCGGACCAATCCGCCTCCGAGGAAGACACCCCCATGAACACATCACCCGTTGATGTGTTCACGGGTCTACCAGCAGCAGCCTCCCGACAAGGAGGCACTACTGGAAAGACAGCAACACCGGTATTGCATGGTTCCATCGCCACCCCATGAAACAAATTGTTCAACAGAGTAGGCCCGCATGGAAAACCATGCAGACCCGTAGCAGTTGTGTGTGGCCGCTGAACCAGGACAGATAGGCGAGTACCAAGCCTAACCAGCCACACCCGTCAGTGTCGGTTGGTGGCAAACCAACCAGCACTGGATGGGTGCCCGGTACCGGTGTGGCCTCAACCATGGGTGGAGCGGCTGCCATGGCGTACGCCAAGCCAGACAGATGGAGGGCGGTTCTGTCTAGGACGGAATCGACCTCCATGCACTCCACCCGCGGTATCTCAGGCTGCAACAACCTCTCCTCTTCGGCCTCCTCATCCTCAGACCCTGAAGAGTAGTCACTGGATGAGTATACGGATGATGTGTTCATGGGTCTACCAGCAGTCGCCTCCCGGCAAGGAGCCACTACCGAAAAGCCAGCAACACCGGTATCACACAGTTCCGCCGCCACCCCATGAAACAAACTGTTCCATGGAGTAGGCCCACATGGAAGACCATGCGGACCCATAGCAGTTACGGAACCATGGCCATACACGGGCGCCAATGGCAGCTGTGTGTGGCCGCTGGACCAGGCGAGATAGCTGAGTACCAAGCCTGGCCAGCCACACCCGTCACTGTGTCGGTTGGTGGCAAACCAACGAGCACTGGACGGGTGCCCGATACCAGTGTGGCTTCAACCACGGGCCGAGCGGCTGCCATGGCTTGCACCAAGCCAGACAGATGGAGGGCGGTTCCGTCCAGGACGGAATCGACCTCCATGCGCTCCACCCGCAGTGTCAGGCCGCAACAGGCTCTCCTCATCATCAGACCCCGAAGAGTCGTCACCGGATGAAGAGACACTGGAGCCATCCTTGCGAATGGCTCCCATGCCCGACGGACCGGCCACCGCTACTGGACCACCTGGAGGTGGCCGCAGAGCAGTACCCACCAGGCTGGAGCCCGACGGGACCACCAGGGAGCCATACGAGATGGCATCCCTCAGTAACCAGTCCAAAGACAGGGTCCGTACCGGACATGGAGAGGCTGCACCAGTCTTCGATATCAGAGATGACACCAGCGTGGGCAGGACGCTATGCAAGAAGCCTTGCATAGCCGGTCCAACCCACGCTGGGGGTGCCATCTCCGAACCCTCCAACTGCAGACGAGGAGCGCCCTCAGGGGCCAAAACGGATGCTCCTCGATTTCTTTTCGAACCGCCTGACCCCGCATCAGACCCAGCCAAGTCCTTCTGGGCAAGGAATTCGACTAACAACTCGACGGGCCACACTGCATAGCCATTACACCCATTGTCAACGTCACATTTCGAACACCGATAACAGACATGGACCTTGAATGCGACCTTCATGAATTTATGACACTCAGGACATGATGGCGGGGTAGGCTTGGTCTAAAAACAAGCACAAAACCTAAATAAGCAAGCGGAACAAAACAGGAATAGAAGGCAGACAAATAATTTTCAAATATTTTGGCAATAAATTAAAAGATAACCCCACACCCGCAACGTTACAACTAAGATTGCTGGCGACAAGAACGAGAGTGGGCCAATAATACACCCATAAATTGATCCTGGAGGATGTATAAACCCGGAACCAGGAACCATATCGGAAGCATTCACGGTATATTTAAGAATTAATTTCAAAATTATACTACTCAAGCGAAAGCCAAATGATATGTCAAGGAACAACAAAATGAATTAACATTACTGCTGTAGAACACGGTAAAACTGCAGAACACACATCTTAATCAAGAATTTTGAAATTATCGATCAATGCAAACAGATTGTCATCACACGCAAAACTCGACATAATTCAAAAGTTTCTGTTCTGGCACAAAACGCACGCAGCACCAAGACTAAGATGCACGAATTAATGAAACATTTCCTTCACCAAATAATCCGAGACATAAAAGGATGTGACATCACCCGCTCGGACCATACGGTTGAATGACGTACGCCGATCTTAGTGTTACAAAACCATAAACCAATGCCTAGTTTCATATTACTGCCCATTCACCGTTGGGATTAAAGGAGGTGATCTTATCTGGCATATTTCGTTGTAACCACACGTCCCAGTTCCGCGGGTCAGAAAATGAGACATGCAACACACACAAAATAAGTCTCCATATAACTAGAGAAATAGCATGAAAGAATACGACCTGAGATTCAGAGGCTCCTTCCATAGTAAATCCAGTAATCCAGAAACAAGAAACAGCAAATTGGCACAGGGAAAAACACAAAGAAAACTAAGATTTCTCCACGAACAAAACAGCAATGTATTCTCTTGTTGCTATGCAAACAAGAATGAGTGTCTATAGCAGGCGGGTACCCGGTTGTCGGGAACCGGGTACCCGGTTCCAGGAGCCAGTAAAGCTTTCTAAATCTAGATTCCTAGAGCCAGCTATCAGGATAGCTGTATTATCAATGAGTAACGTAATGGTAAGTATTGATCGAAGGAGAATGCAGGAAATGTCAATTTCCCTTTCTCCGAGATCTAACAATACTCACCATTCTGTTACTTCTGATATACAGCTGGCCCTGACAGCGGCTCTAGGATTATAGACTTAGAAAGCTTTACCGACTCCTGGGAACCGGGTACTCGGCTCCCAACTGCCGAGTACCCGTTTACCATAGAGCTCATATTGTTTGCATAGCCACCAAACAAGAGAAAGCTATGGCTTGCCTCCGTGGGGCTGGGAGGCTGGGAGGCTGGGTCCGTAACAGAATGGTGAGTATTGTTAGATCTCGGAGAAAGGGAAATTGACATTTCCTGCATTCTCCTTCGATCAATACTCACCATTCTGTTACTTCTGATATACACCATATTTGATCAGTAACCTGGTGGGAAGGGGCAAGCCATAAATGCTAATTTTGCCCCTTGGAGAAAGATTTTAGACTTCAAACTTGACTAACGGAGACCTAAAAGGACCGTCAAGTTCACGGAACCGAATCACATTCGCGTCACAGCCCCCCCCCCCACCCACCCTTTTTCCTCCTAAGAAAAGGGAGAGAACTAACGAACATGTATCTCGCCTGAAAACACAAATATGCCAAGAGGGTTAACTACTCCCTGCATATTCCATGTATTAGCCTGGGAATGAGCATGAATATATAAGATGAATGAACATGATACATATACATAATACAAAAAAACTCTCACTTATTGAATTACCTTATGATAATTGGACTTCAGACGTACCGCCTCCAACCATTCACCGGTTCGGCCATCGGTGACACAATCTGGTTGACATCCTCTCGCCTTACCATGCCTGCTTTAGGTTCTTTTCTTACCAAAGTGAGAAAAGGGTGAAAAGCAGTGTGGTCACTAACTATCGTTTCAAAACAGCTAAAGCGAGTGGATTGGCTGAGTCTGACATATCCCTCATATAGTAATCCGTGAATGAGGACTCACAGTGCCATTGTGCAACGGCCATGATGTCCTCTAACGGAACACCATTGTAAAGGGCGGTCGAGGCGGCTATTCCTCCGACATTGTGTGCCCTTACGCCTTGCACCTGGTGCCCAGTCGCCATCTCCTGAGTAGTCTGAATGCATTCGACCACCCAACGAGAGATAGTATCCATGGATGCCGCGCCATAAGGCTTTTTATGGCAGATCCACAGATGTCTATCGTTCGACCGTAACGAGTCAGTCCGTTTCTTGTACTTAGTCAAAGCACGGACCGGGCACCAGACACTGGCATCACGATCAAACCTAGTTAACTTCGGTATAATGATCGGTTTGCCGGGATATCTCAAAGATTGGCTCTTTGACATAAACTCTGCTCTTGGCAAAAGACGCAGACCTTCTCCAGAAACAATAAATCGGTTCCTCTCTGCCGAAAGCGCATGGATCTCACTGCGCCTTCTAGCTGAGGAAGCTGCCAATAGAAAGACCACCTTTAGAGTCAAATGCTTTAGACTAGCCGAACGCAACGGTTCGAAAGGGTGCTTGGCCAGTACATTAAGCACTAAAGATAGACTCCAGGCTGGAATGACTACCGGTTGTCTCGGTCGGAGATTGCTCATTCCCTTCAACATCACATTTAACTGGCCACCTCTGGACTATCCCTGTTGGCTAGACAAGGGATAACTGATGCCAAAGCTGACTTGTATCCAGCAACTGTGATGGGAGCTAGTCCTGAAAAGAACAGCTCACAGAGAAAGTCTGCTATTTGCTGATAGTGGATTGAAAGGTATCAATACCCTTTTCTTCACACCAGTCTGCAAATCTGTTAACCTTGTTGTTATATGACTTGAAGGTTGAAATCAGCAGCCTGTCGAGAAAAGCCTTCCGACGTGGAACGTTGTTTGATAACATCCACGCAGTCAATTTGAACATTTCGGGACGCTCGTGTAGGAAGCGTCCCTTGGCCTGGGAGATTATGTTCGGAATCTCGGGCAACTGCACAGGATTTTCCACCAGCAGATCTAGAAGATCCGTGAACCAGGCCCTGCTCGGCCAATACGGCGCTATTAGCAGGACCAGACACGGTTCCTCCCTGACCTTCACCAATACCTTCGGTAGAAGAATGGTGGGTGGGTACGCGTAAGCGTGCATCCCTCTCCAGCTTATCGCCAGAGCGTCTGTATCGACGGCATTTGGATCTGGAATCGGCGAGACATATGTCATGATTTGAGCATTTTCCTTTGTGGCGAACAAGTCCACGTTGGGTTTGCCCCAATGCTCGAAGATCCGTCGCAGAACTGGAGGGTTGAGGGACCATTCTGTTGGCAGGATTCTCTGTCTGCGAGACAAAGCATCCGCCAGAATGTTCAATCGGCCAGGAATATGAGCTGCTTTCAAAACAACCGAGTAATTCCTGCACCATTGAATCAAGTGCCACACCCTGATACACAGAGTGGGCGACCTGGTCCCGCCTTGGCGATTTATATATGATACTACTGTCGAATTGTCCGACCGTATCAATATCACCTTGCCCCTGATCATCGGAAGGAACTCTTCCAACGCCAGTTCCACTGCCATCATTTCCAACAGATTGATATGCAGCTGACTCTCCGGGAGAGTCCATGTGCCCGAGACCTGGTGTTCTCCCAGGCAGGCACCCCACCCTTCCAGCGATGCATCCGTGTAGACGGAGAGCTGGGGGTGGAGTAGGTGCAGCAAAACCCCTAATAGGAGATTCTGACGCTGTTTCCACCATAGAAGATGCGATATTATCGGCTCCAAAACTGGCACCAGTTTTGACAGGGGTTCTGTTCTCTGTTTCCACAGAGACATCAGATACAACTGGATAGGCCTTCGCATTAGAGCAGCGTACGGGATAACCTGCTCCATGGAGACCATCATGCCCAGCATCTGAAGGAACCGCCTCGCCTGAATGTGGTTTCCCACTCGAAAACTCCTGAGGATGGCTAACAGAGGCACCACTCTGGGCTCTGACGGGTAAACCCTGCCCTCCTCGAGGTCGAATCGCATCCCCAAATAAACGAAATGTTGAGTGGGCGTCAACTCGGATTTCTCCTTGTTGACTATCCAGCCTAGATCTGAAAGTAACTTCAGAGTCAGAGCAGTATCCACGTTCAACCTGGCTGGCGAGTCTGCCTTGAGCAGCCAGTCGTCTATGTAGGTGTGTAGCGCCACTTCTCTTTTCTGAGAAACGCTGTCACCGCAAGGAACACTCTTGTGAAAACCCTCGGAGCTGTCGACAGGCCAAATGGGAGAACTGTAAACTCCCATACTTGATTCTGAAACGCAAATCTCAGAAACCTGTGCCAACTCCGATTCATAGGAATGTGGAAATATGCATCTTTCAGATCGATCGATACACACCACATTCCTTTCTTCAATCCCGCCATTACCGACCTCGGCGTTTCCATCTGGAACCGAGGCGTATGGATAAACCAATTTAATGGCCTGAGATTGAGTATGGGTCTCCATCCCCCTGTGCTCTTGGGGACAAGGAACATGTTTGAATAGAAGCCTGGAGTGTTTCGGTTTGCTGGTTTTATTGCTCCCTTCAGAAGCAAACCCGACACTTCCTTTTGAACGGCTTCCAACTTGTCTGGCTCCCTTGGTACGGGTGTCCAGACAGGTGCCAAAGACAGATTTTGTGGTGGAAAGTCCCACCACTCCGGCATGTAACCCTGGGATAACCATCCCAGGACCAGACTGTCTGACGTCACACCTCACCAGGCCTCGACGAAACGCATGAGCCTTCCACCCACCATAGACGCCTCGAGGTCTAACGGGGTTGTCCGGCTTGCAGTCCGCCCCCCCCCCCCCCTTTCTTAACGAGAGAGAGTGAGAACCATTTCGTTCTAGGCACGACGGGTATAACTGGCACCGCTGTTCCTGTTGCACAGGCGTGGTCCAGGCGGATATGAAGGGAGCTTTCGTACCCTCAGGTACGCGTCGGCCCGTTCTGTCCGCCCTTTGAGGCCTTACCCTTGCCCTTCCCGCACCTAGGGCGGTCAGGAGCAACATTGGGGAGGGTAGGCGACTCTACAACCTTCCTGGGCTTCTTCGCCGGCGGCGGCTCTGAAAACCCAGCTGAAGCAGAAGTCGCAACAGGCCTGGCTTTCGCCTTGCCCGTATGCTGCTTCTGCTTCTTTGAAGGCTGTCCCGTTAGCGGTTTCCCCACAGCCCCTAGTGCGTGCGCTTGCCGCACTAGCTCTAGCTGTAGGTTTACCGCTAACCGATTCTGCGCGATACTGGCGGTGTCCTCTAAGATGGCCCGCGCTTGGCCACCGAAGATGCTAGGCCCTGTCAGGGGCGTCCCAAGAAGACGCTCCCTGACTGCCGTAGCCGGACGCATATGGTCAATGACCATTTGCCTCCTGGACTTCGTCACTCGCGCTTGCATCCTTGCCAATGCGTCCATCGACAGCACAAAGCCGTCATTAACACATGAAAGCGCCACAGGTGGCACAGGGTGGCCTGCCCCCGCTTCAGCCCACACCGACTGAAGGAGACGATAAGAATGATTGACAGCGCTCATCGCTGCCCTCCCACCCTCATCGCATAGGGACAGGACTTCTTCCTGGTGTACTTGAGATTTATCCACTAGTGCCGGACCGGGGCCACCCGACCCGGCACTCTGGAGTCCCAGTACCCATCGGTCATCCTCCGTGACCGACGGGACTACACCATACCTGTCGTATTCCCCCCGCGGAATACGACATCTTGCCCGCACCTCCCTGGAGGCCGCAGGGAGCTGACCCTTGGTCATTAGTTGTTTGCTATAAATAGCATCCAACAAATCTATGAACCGTGGATCCAGTCCCACTGACTGGATCCGGGCCGCGGGCAAAATCCCCGTCCTGATCGACGGACGGGGCGCATCTTCATCGGCCGTGGCCGAAACCAGACGGGTCAACCCTGGCTAGCCATGCCAGAGCATCCGACCCAATCTACCTCCGACGAAGACACCCCCGCAAACACGTCACCCGTTGACGTGCTCACGGGTCTGCCAGCCACGGCCTCCCGGCAAGGAGCCACGGCTGACACGCCAGGCACTCCGCTACCACACGGTTCCACCGCCACACCATGAAACACTCCGATCCATGGGGTAGGTCCGCACGGAAAACCGTACGGACCTGTAACAGTCGCGGAACCGTAGCCGGACACGGGCGCCAACGGCACCCCACATCCGGCTGCCGGACCAGGCGAGATAGGTGAGTACCACGCCTGGCCTGGCCCGGCACACCCGTTCCCGTGACGGCTGGTGACAAACCGGAACCGGTGCACGGTAATGGATTGGCCTCAGCCGCAGGCGGAGCCGCTGACCTGGCTTGCGCCAAACCAGACAAATGGAGGCCGGTTCCGTCCAGGACGGAATCAACCTCCATATTCTCCACCTGCGGCTTCACGGGCCGCAGCAACCTCTCCTCCTCGTCTTCAGACTCCGAAGAGCCTGGCGGATGGCTCCCACACCTGACGGACCGGCCACCGCTACTGGACCATCCGGAAGTGGCCGCAGAGAGACAGAACCCGTCTGGCCGAAGCCAGACGGGACTGCCAGGGGGGCCGTACGAGATGGCCCCCTCGGTAACCAGTCCAGAATCCTGTCCGAGGACAGGATCCGTACCAGGCATGGGGAGAAACTGCCCCCCAACCTTTGGTAGCAGGGACGACACCAGCGTGGGCAGAACGCTATGCAGAAAACCCTGCATAGCCGGACCAAACCACGCCGGCGGTGCCATCTCTGCCACCTCCAGCTGGGGACGTGGAGCACCCCCACCGGCCGATCCACGATTTCGTCTCGGACCGCCTGACCCCCGCGTCAGACCCAGCCAAGTCCTTCTGGGCAAGGAACTTAACCATCATCTCGACGGACCACACTGCACAAACATTACACCTATGATCTATATTACACAGGGAACACCTAAAACAAGCATGGTCCTTGAACACTACACGGACAAACTTATGGCATTCATCACATGATGGCGGGGCTGGCTTGGCCTATAAAATAAGCACAAACCTACAATAAACAAGCGGAACGAGACCCGGATGGAAGGCAGACAATTAATTTTCAAATAATTTTGACTCATAAATTAACCGTAACCTCCCCGCACCCCACCCCGCCACGTTACAACAACGATCGCATTGATTATGACGACAAGAACGCGGCGGGCATCAAACACACCCATAATAGATCCTCCAGGATGTGTAACGGCTCCAGGAATAATATCGCATAGCATTCGGGGTATATTTACTAATCAATATAAATTATACTCCTAACGAAAGCAGCACGATATGTGAAGAAAACAACAAAATGTATAACAAACTGCTGTATCACACGGTAAAACCGCAGACCACGCATCTACTCAAGAATTTTGAAACCACCGATCATTGCAAACCGATCGTGATCGCACGTAAACTTGATCATTCTAAAGTTTCCGGTACCAGTTTTAGTACGCAGCACCCAGAACAAGATGCGCGAATTAATGAAAAATTTTTCTTCACATAAACATCCGAGCGACCGGGTGTGACGTCACCCGCTCGGATCCTACGGAGAACGACGTCAGCCGATATTCGTATTAGAAATACCGTAGCATAACACCTATTTTCATATCTGCCGATCGCCTGTTGGGGGTTAAAGAAGGCGATCGTCTGGCATATATCGTTGTTAGCACACGTCCCAGATTCTATGGGGTCAGAAATTGGAACATGCGACACAGCGAAATTTAGAGACCTAAGTCTTTTAACTATGGATAATAAAGAACGATACAACCTGGTTATCTTCGGCGGTATTCTCCATAGTATCCTTTAGTTAATCCTTTCACGAACACACAAACTATCACAGATTAAAGACTTAAGATTTTCTTTCACAAAACCACTAAAATCCTCAATGCAGAAAGCATGTATTGCTCTTGTTGCTATGCAAACAAGAATGAGCTCTATGGTAAACGGGTACTCGGCAGTTGGGAGCCGAGTACCCGGTTCCCAGGAGTCGGTAAAGCTTTCTAAGTCTATAATCCTAGAGCCGCTGTCAGGGCCAGCTGTATATCAGAAGTAACAGAATGGTGAGTATTGATCGAAGGAGAATTGGACTTTTGCCCTAGATGGCTGCTGGCTAAATTGGCCGATCAGCTCTGTTTGTACAAACTTGAATCTCTACACCCTAAGGTGCTTCCTGTCAAATATAATTAAAATCGGCCCAGCAGTTCTCGAGAAGACATTTTAAATTTCCCATTGCTTTAGTATGGGAGCTTTTGGCGGGAAAATGATCCAAGATGCCTGTCAAATCGTTTAGCCAACAGTTTCGAAAATTGCAAATTTGAAATCAGAATAACAAAAAACACATAAAACCAATTTCAGCCTCAAAATCCATCAAATAAACAAATCCAATATAGCCACCAAACACGCTATATCTTGATTGGCCGGGTGCGGCCATGTTTTTTGACGGATCAACTTCCGTTGAACAAACTTTAATGGGCCTTAGTCTCTAATCATATCTGTCAAATTTTGGCCCGATCCCTTCAACGGTTCTGGAGCTGTTTTCATTAAAAACTAGGTCAACCAAGATGGCGGCCGCACCATCTGACAACTCAAGTTCCCTTGAACAAACATGGTTCAGCTCTTGATCTAGATCATATTTCATGAGGTTTGTATCAATCACCCAAGCGGTTTCGGAGAATATTTTTGAAGACGTTTCCTACAATCCAAGATGGCCACCGGCCAAACTGGCCGATTGGCTTCGTTTGAACAAACTTGGATCCCTATGCCCTAAGGATTCTTCTTGCCAAATATAATTGAAATCGGCGCAATGGTTCTTGAGAAGAAGTCGTTTAAAGGAAAAGTTAACAGATGGCTGATAGATGGATGGACACACGACGGATGGCCGCCATGGCATACGTTCACTTGGCCCTTCAGGCCAGGTGAGCTAACAAGTAGACCATTAAAGAGTTGAGCAGAAGTGTAACAAGAAAATAGAGGCCATGTTTCTTTATGTATCAACTTCTCGTGACCAAACTTTAATGGCCCTTAGTCCCTAATCATATCTCACTAATTTCGGCCCAATCCGTCGAGCCATTTTACCAATCAAGTTCCCTTGAACAAACTTGGTTTAGCTCATGCCTTAAATGATATTTCATGAGTTTTGAATCGATCACTCAAAACAGTTTAGGAGATTTTTAAAGACATTTCTAAAACTCAGCCACAATCCAAAATGGCAACCGCCCAAATGGGCCGATCAGCTTCGTTTGAACAAACTTGGATACCTATGCCCTAGGGATGCTTCCTGCCAAACATAATTGGAATCGGCCCAGTGGTTTTTGACAAGTCGTTTAAAAGCAAAGTTGACGGACACATGACGGCCGGTCAACATAAGCTCACTTGGCCTTTCAGGGCAGTTGAGCTAAAAATCAGCAAAAGATGGCTGCCAATCAAATTGGCCTTTCAGCTTTGTTTGAACAAACTTAAATATCTATGCCCTAAGGATGCTTTCTGCCAAATATAATTGAAATTGGCCCAATAGTTCTTGAGAAGCTGTTTAAAGAAACGGTTGATGGACGAGGAACGGTTGCCATGGCCAGGCCAGGTGAGCTAATAAACGAGATATCCCATTGGGGCATGTAATCAGCAAAGTGTAAATGGTTTTATGGTTCCATGATCACACCCGTGAGAAATGTACCTTAACTAAATCTACAATACATACAGACAACCAAACTATGTAATCCTCCAAGTAGTGATAGTCTTACCCCAAGGGATTCATATATATATATATACACCAGTGCAAAAGTTAAGCACCAGCAAAAACAATAGAACGTAGAAACATGATGGTACAACTAGGCTGCCATACTTTTTGTCCCCGCGTTAGCTGACATAATTCCAAGTACGAAATGCACATGCATGCATGACTTCACACCGCTTGATGTCCGTGCGTGGCGGGAAACAGCACACGTGTTCAGTTATGTAAAAGTCCAGTTTGAGGTGTAGAACATTACATACAGATTTAGGCGACAAGATTAGGAATTTTGTGTTCATGACCGTGGTTTATTTGTACAGAGAGAATTAGCTCTTGATTGTGAACCGCTATGGCAAGACGAAGGTTAAGTGATCGTGTGAAATGGCAAATCATAGGCATGCATACCACTGGTATGTCATGCAGAGAGATTGGCAGACAGCTGAACATTAACCATACTGTAATCAGTCGTTTGATTGCAAAACATGGGCAAACTAATGAGGTGAAGGACAGGCCTAGATCTGGAGGACCGAAGAAGACTACTGCCCGTGATGATCGAGCCCTAGTACGCCTTGTTAGGAGATCTCCATTCACCAACAGCAGAGTGCTCAGCCAGCAATGGGAAACGCGCAATAGAGTGTCAATGTCTACCGTCAAAAGGAGACTGTATGCTGCTGGCATGAAAGCTAGGAGACCTGTCAGACGTCCTCTCCTCACTGCACACCACAAAGAGGAGCGTCTGAGGTGGTGCAACGAAAGAAGACACTGGAACATGAGATCCTGGAGACGGGTACACTGGTCCGATGAAAGTCGGTTCCTGCTTCATGCCACAGATGGTCGAACTCGTGTATGGAGGTCCAGACGCACGGCGTACGACCAACGTAACATCATGGAAGAATTTCCATTTGGTGGAGGTTCCGTTATGATATGGGGGTGCATCTCATTTGATTGTAAGCTGGATCTGTTGACTGTACCTGGAACACTAAATGGACAAAGATATCAAGATTCCATACTGGATAGAGATGTGGTCCCTCATTTTGTAAATAATGCACCTGGAACCCACCCTATATTCATGGATGACAACGCCCGACCACATCGTGCTAGAGCTGTGCATGAATACCTCCGCCAGAATGCCATCGAAACCCTACCATGGCCAGCAAGGAGCCCTGACATGAACCCTATTGAGCATATCTGGGACATTCTGGGAAACATGGTGAGAAGGAGGGATCCTCCTGTGCAGAACCTACAGGAATTAACAGACGCACTCCATCTTGAATGGCAACGAATACCACAATGGCGTATCAGTCGGTTGGTGACCAGCATGAGACGTCGTGTCCAGGCCGTCATCCAGGCACAAGGTGGATATACCCGGTATTAATAATGACAGTCTCAAACTCGTGCACAGATGTTAAACTTCGTTTTCAGACACCATTAATGACAATCTAGCCACGTGTGTCAACTGTAGGGCAATAGTTGTCAGTTGTGTCAACGTAACCATATTCAGGCCTCGTTTTCAAGTTCAAACAAAAACATACAGTGTTTCCCCACCATCATAATCAGCATTCCTCTAGTTGCATTATTACCTCTTGCACTAAGATGGATGGGTACATAAATGTTTATGCTATTGCTTTCTTCATAGCACATGAATATACCCTCGCATGTGCGTAAAAATAGGGTGGTGCTTAACTTTTGCACAGGTGTGTGTATATATATATATATATATATATATATATATATATATATATATATATATATATATATATATATATATATATATATACATATATACTGCATGCAAGCATGCAAGTTGGAACATCCTCTCCCCTTACTCAACAGTTTACGCTGAGAGAAGATTTACAAGGCCATGAGGGGCCAGCTATGAAATGTCTGTCATCATTCTTACATACTTACTGAGGATCTTAACCAGTTAACACTCAAGTGAGCCAAAAACATCTTGAGCTGAGTACTCTGGAAAATGTCCATTTGCAGACCAAAAGAAGCATATTATTGTAAATTTACTAGTGGAATGACTGGTTTGATAATCGAGCCAGTCATACCAGTGATAAATTTTCAAAAATATACTTCTCTTGGTTTGCAAATGGACATTTTCAATGAGGAAATTTAAATTTTCTTGAAACATTAGTTTGAGCATTAAAGAGTTGAGCAAAGATGATATGATGTGGGTGTGGTATTATAGTTGAGGGGTATAGCTGAACAGAACCCATGTGTTAGCAATCAAGAAAATGATAGAGCAGATATGTGCTAATTAAGCAATTTGTTACTTTTACAGTCATTAAGCTTCCTTACAACTATATGCCATTTCCGCTAATACTAGGCAATACTTCATGCATTTAATTCACCCTCCCAGGAACATTAATAGATCATGTAAGTACAGTAATTCAGCACATCATATTGTTTCATAAAGAATTTGCAGAAACTGAGGCAGATAACTCTTTAACCCTTTAACCCATAGCACTCTGGTGTCAAAACTTTAAATTTTCAAATTAAATTAAGATGAACTGGTGTTCATTTTTCAACAAATTTGGTGGAAGATGGTGCTGTCATAAACAGCAACATCTTCCACCTAAATTGTTGAAAAATGCACACCAGTTTCTTTGACAGTGACAAAATAAAAGATAAAATATTGACATCAGAGTGGTAAGGGTTAACAGTTAAAGTTGTTCAGGAAGATTCCAATTTTCTCATATAAAATGTGACGTCCATTTGTTGCCCAAGAGACCGTTTTTGTAAATGTACCACTGGCATGATTGGCTCGATTATCGAGCCAATAATTCCAGTAATAAATTTTCAAAAATAGTCATCTCTTAGTCAACAAAAGGACATTTGTCAAGACCAATGCAGTTATGGCCGGCTTGACAATTAGGGGGGTTAATGATCAACATTGGTCAAGAAAATCAACAGTTTTGCTCAGTCAATATCTATTTGCATGCCAAGAAAAGACTACGTGTATTTTTTTAAATCTCCCATAGGAATGACTATCTCGGTTATTGAGCAAGTCATTCTAGTGGCAGTGATAAATTTTCGACCATGCAATCATGAAGTTTGACATTATGACTTTGCAATGAACTATGAATGAAGTTTGACTTTAAACATAAAATAGGTACAGAAGGTTTATCAATACACTTATCAATGACCATGATATTTGACCTTTTGACGTCAAAGTAACTATCTCATTTCCTCTCATTAGCAAGTGCTCAGGTTTGGGTGCAGTATGTGTATTCCCAGAACAACATGAGATATGAACTATGAATATTAACCGTTGACCATTTAGCTCTCTCATTATAAGGAACTTAATATGTACATAAGTTTGGGTCCAGAAAGTTTAAGCAAACATGAGATATATATATGAACTGGTAACTTGAGCAAAACACAAAATATTAATCCGGAAAAAACCCCTAAGTTTTTACCACACAATAAACTTGGCTGTTGTCATTTTGACCCCAACATCATTGTACGACGTCCTCCAATTATAAGTATGCGTCCATGGTCGGGTCCTGAATACTTAACCAAAAATGAGATATGAACTGCTAAGTAGAGCTAAATGCAAAATGTTAATATTGAAAAATCAGTCCTTACCAATGTCACAGTGACCTTGACCTTTTGAACCCAAGGTCATTATAAGTTGCCCTCTCATTATATGGAAGCGTGTGTCCATGTTTGGGTCCAGTATAATGAACCAAAGACGAAATATATAAATTGCTAAATTGAGCTAAACGGACAATGTTAATGTTGAAAAACATGGTTTTAACCAGTCACAGTGACCTTTGACCTTTTGACTCCAATGTCATTGTGCAATGCCGTGTCATTATAAGGAAGCATGTGTTCAAGTTTGGGTGCAGCATGATTAAACAAACACGAGATATAAATAGAGCTAAACGGAATATGTTAATGTTGAAAAAAACTAGGTTTTTACCACGGTCACAATGACCTTGACCTTTGAGCTTTCAATCTCAAGATCATTGTGTGATCTCGGGTCATTATAAGGAAGCATGTGTCCAAGTATGGATCCAATATTATTAAGAAAACATGAGATATAAACAGAAAAGTTGAGTTGAATTGTAAATTGGACACCGCAGCGGCCACGAACATGGCTGCCGAACGATGTTCAACATATCACAATAGCTTGTTTTCCTGCGTAAAGTCAAGCTAAAAATGGTCTTCTCTTGATCTGCAAATGGACATTGCCTAAAATCACTGCACAGGCTGGTTTTGACTGGCTTGAGCATTAAAGACTAATTAAAATGGTGACTGAATAATTTAACGGTACTGGGTATTTAAAATGTCAACTTAATTTACACACACTGCCTCATCACCAAATAAAGGCATTTTCCTCTTGGTTATAAAATGTCGTGTACCAAATATTGCTGCCAAAATCTGTTTGGTAGAATTAAATTATTGGTCACATCTTTAGTTGCAGTCCACTTCTTCATGGGCAGGGCAGATCGATACCAAATTTAAATAAAAGAACAGTTCTGGTCACAGTCGTCCCCCGACCAGGCCTTTTTAGTACAACGATAATTTTTTTAAATCCAACAAGGGAGATAACTCTGGTGTGTCTGGAAACATTTTGCCGATATGCAAGCCCCACCGAGGTCTTGTCATAAGGAGTTGACATTTCAAATCTGAAATGAATCCATTCAAACTAACTGAAGTTATGGAGTGGAAACCAAATATTTTACGATTTTTCAAGAAATCAAGGGGGATAACTCTGGTGGGTCTGGACACATTTTGCGGATGTGCAATCCCCACGGAGATCTTGTGATAAGGAGTTGATATTCGAAATTTGAAATGAATCCATTAAAGCATTAATGCTAAATGAAGTTATCGAGCGGAAACCAAATATTTTACAATTTTTCATGAAATCAAGGGGGATAACTCTGGTGTGTCTGGACACATTTTGCAAAATATCCAATCCCCACCGAGGTCTTGTCATAAATAAGGAGTCGACATTCCAAATTTGAAATGAATCTATTCAAGCTAACTGAAGTTATCGAGCGGAAACCACATATTTTACGAGTTTTCAAGAAATGAAGGGGATAACTCCGGTGGGTCTGGACACATTTGCCGATATACAATCCCCACTGAGATCTTGTCATAAGGAATTGACATTCCAAATTTGAAATGAATCAATTCACGCTAACTGAAGTTATCGAGTTGAAACTACATATTTTACGATTTTTCGAGAAATAAAGGGGATAACTCTGGTGGGTCTGGACACATTTTGCCGATATGTAATCCCTACTGAGGTCTTGTCATAAGGAGTAGACAATTCAAATTTGAAATGAATGCATTCAAGTTAACTGAAGTTAACGAGCGGAAACAACATATTTCACGACTTTTATAGAAATCAAGGGGGATAACTCCGGTGGGTCTGGACACATTTCGCCGATATGCAATCTATACCGAGGTCTTGTTATAAGGAGTCGACATACCAAATTTTAAATGAATCCATTCACGCCAACTGATGTTATCGAACGGAAACTAAATGCAGATGGACGGTTGCACACACAGATGGGACCCATTTCTAGTCCCCATCGATGATTTCGGGGGACTAAATAAACTTTTAGTCATACAGTACATCATAAAGGATACACCCCGCCCCCCTTTTGCTGAACCCTGCCTTTCGCTGAATGCATGCAATTAAATTTAAAGTTGGATGAACCATCATGAACTAATTCTACAAGTAGAATGTATCCATCCATACACCAAGATTGGGTAATGTACAAAACTCATAAAACTAAAGTCAGGTCAAGATTGGTCAAGAAGATATTTTGCTAAGTGAATGTCCATCTATTTCATGGCATATTCAGTCAGCAGTGCACTTAACCCTTTAACACTAATATCAGCCAAAAACGGCTTCTGCAGTCGTATTGAGAAATGTCCATTTGCAAACAGTCTATTTTTGAAAATCTACCACTGGAGTAACTGGCTCGATAACCGAGCCAGTCATTCCAGGGGCAAATTTTCACAAATAGTCTTCTCTAGGTCTGCAAATTCTGCACATTTTTTGGAGAATGAAGGAAATTTCAATTTCCCTTTCTCCGAGACCTAACAATACTCACCATTCTATTACTTCTGATACAACTAGCCTGGATAGCTGGGCCCTAGGACTATAGACGTAGTAAGCTTTACCGACTCCTGGAACCGGGTACTCGGCTCCCAACTGCCGAGTACCCGTTTGCCATGAAGCTCATATTGTTTGCATAGCCACCAAACAAGAGATACCCATGGCTTGCCTCCGTGGGGCTGGGAGGCTGGGTCCGTAATAGAATGGTGAGTATTGTTAGATTTCGGAGAAAGGGAAATTGAAATTTCCTTCATTCTCCTTCGATCAATACTCACCATTCTATTACTTCTGATATACACCAGATTTAGACAGTAACCTGGTGGGAAGGGGCAAGACATCACTTGCTACTTTTGCCCAATGGAGAGAGAGCTAGACTTAAACTTGATTAATGGAGACCTAAAAGGACCATTAACCAAGTTAACGGAACCGAATCACATTTGCATTACTGCACCACCCCCCACCCCCCTTTTGTCTCCTAAGAAAAGGGAGAGAACTCACGAACATGCATCTCGCCTGAAACACAAATATGCCAAGAGGGTTAACTGCTCTTTGCATATATTAGCCCGGGAATGAGCATGAATATATAAGATGAATGAACATGATATATGGACATAATACAAAAAACCCTCAATCTTGAATTACCTCATGATATTTGGATTCCAGACTTGGAGCCTCCAACCATTCACTTGTCCGACCATCAGTAACACAATCTGGTTGACATCCTCTCGCTCGACCATGTCTGCTTCTTAACTCTTTCTTACAAATGCCAAAAAAGGGAGAAGAGCAGTGTGGTCACATAACTATCGTTTCAAAACAGCTAAAGCGAGTGGATTGGCGGAGTCTGACACATCCCTCATATAGTAATCCGTAAAAGAGGACCCACAGTGCCACTGTGCAACAGCCATGATGTCCTCTAACGGAACACAATTGTAAAGGGCGGTCGAGGCGGCTATTCCTCTAACATCGTGTGCCCTTGCGCATTACACCTGGTGCCCAGTCGCAATTCCATGGGTAGTCTGAATGCATTCGACTACCCAACGAGAGATAGAATCCATGGATGCGGCGCCATATGTCTTCTTATGGCAGATCTACAGATGTCTATCATTCGACCGTAACGAGTCTGTCCGTTTTTTGTACTTAGTCAAAGCATGGACCGGGCACCAGACACGGCATCACGATCAAACCTAGTTAGTTTCGGTATAATGATCGGTTTGCCGGGATATCTCAAAGATTGATTCTTTGACATAAACTCTGCTCTTGGCAGTAGACGCAGACCCTCTCCAGAGACAATAAATCAGTCCCTCTCCGCTGAAAGTGCATGGATCTCACTGCGCCTTCTAACTGAGGAAGCTGCCAATAGAAAGACCGCCTTTAGAGTCAAATGCTTTAGACTAGCCGAACGCAACGGTTCGAAAGGGTGCTTGGCCAGTACATTAAACACTAAAGATAGACTCCAGGCTGGAATGACTACCGGTTGTCTCGGGCGGAGATTGCTCATTCCCTTCAACATCACATTTAACTGGGCCACCTCTGGACTATCCCTGTTGGCTAGACAAGGGATAACTGATGCCAAAGCTGACTTGTATCCAGCAACTGTGACGGGAGCTAGTCCTGAAAAGAACAGCTCACAGAGAAAGTCTGCTATTTGCTGAATAGTGGATTGAAAGGTATCAATACCCTTTTCTTCACACCAGTCTGCAAATCTGTTAACCTTGTTGTTATATGACTTGAAGGTTGACCTCCTTCTCGCAGCCGCGATGAAATCAGCAGCCTGTCGAGAAAAGCCTCATGACGTGGAACGTTGTTTGACAACATCCACGCAGTCAATTTGAACATTTCGGGACGCTCGTGTAGGAAGAGTCCCTTGGCCTGGGAGATTATGTCGGGGTATATTTACTAATCAATATAAATTATACTCCTAACGAAAGCAGCACGATATGTGAAGAAAACAACAAAATATATAACAAACTGCTGTATCACACGGTAAAACAGCAGACCACGCATCTACTCAAGAATTTTGAAACCACCGATCATTGCAAACCGATCGTGATCGCACGTAAACTTGATCATTCTAAAGTTTCCGGTACCATTTTTAGTACGCAGCACCCAGAACAAGATGCGCGAATTAATGAAAAATTTTTCTTCACATAAACATCCGAGCGACCGGGTGTGACGTCACCCGCTCGGATCCTACGGAGACCGACGTCAGCCGATATTCGTGTTAGAAATACTGTAGCATAACACCTATTTTCATATCTGCCGATCGCCTGTTGGGGGTTAAAGAAGGCGATCGTCTGGCATATATCGTTGTTAGCACACGTCCCAGATTCTATGGGGTCAGAAATTGGAACATGCGACACAGCGAAATTTAGAGACCTAAGTCTTTTAACTACGGATAATAAAGAACGATACAACCTGGTTATCTTCGGCGGTATTCTCCATAGTATCCTTTAGTTAATCCTTTCACGAACACACAAACTATCACAGATTAAAGACTTAGATTTTCTTTCACAAAACCACTAAAATCCTCAATGCAGAAAGCATGTATTGCTCTTGTTGCTATGCAAACAAGAATGAGCTCTATGGTAAACGGGTACTCGGCAGTTGGGAGCCGAGTACCCGGTTCCCAGGAGTCGGTAAAGCTTTCTAAGTCTATAATCCTAGAGCCGCTGTCAGGGCCAGCTGTATATCAGAAGTAACAGAATGGTGAGTATTGATCGAAGGAGAATTGGACTTTTGCCCTAGATGGCTGCTGGCTAAATTGGCCGATCAGCTCTGTTTGTACAAACTTGAATCTCTACACCCTAAGGTGCTTCCTGTCAAATATAATTAAAATCGGCCCAGCAGTTCTCGAGAACTCGAGAATCTACTAGAAGATCGAGAAGGTCCACGAACCAGATCCTTTTTGGCCAAAAGGGGGCTATCAACAAAATCTCGCAGAACTGATCCCTGACTTTCTTCAGAACCAAGGGAAGCAGGATAGTCTGAAGGAACGCATATGCGAAGATTCCTGTCCAGGACTGAGACAGGGCGCCCACCGCCAACGCCTGATTGTCCGGAAAAGGAGACATGAAAGAGGAGATCTGGGCATTCAGAGAGGTCGCGAACAGGTCTACATGGGGACGATCCAGGAGGTTGAAGATCGCTTTGACAACTGCCACTCTGTGTGGGCGAATTTGGAAGGGCGAGACAACTGATCCGCCAGAAAATTCAGACATCCTGGGACATGGGAGGACACCAGGAAAATCTGATTCATACGACACCACGTGAGGAGATTCCACACCTCTAAACAAAGGCGAGATGACTTTGTGCCTCCCTGCTTGTTGATATACGAGACTACTGTCGAATTGTCTGATCGAATCGAGATCCTGAGGCCCTGCACTCGATCCGACCAAGCAAGGAGTCTTCTTGACAGCCCACAATTCCAGAATGTTGATGTGGGCTGACGATTCCTCCAGGGACCACAGGCCTGAGACCGAAAGGGAACCCCAGACCGCTCCCCATTCCTCCTGGGAAGCGTCTGTAAAGATGATCGCTTGAGGAGAAGACTTGACCAGAGGAACACCCATCAGAAGCAGAGAGCGATCCTTCCAGAAGTCTAGGTGGGGACTTAAATGCTCTCTGACCGGGATCTGATGGTACACTGAATGGGTTGACTGTTTCCACAGGGACATTAGATACATCTGGAAAGGTCTCCTCATCAGCGCCGCCCACGGAATGATGTTCTCGACGCTGACCATCAAGCCTATCACTCGGAGAAAGAAGATTGCTCTGACCACGGCAGAGGATGCCAGAATTTCCATGGCTACTAGGATGGCTTCTACTCTTACGTCTGAAGGGAAGACTAAGCCTTGACCTAGGTCGAAAGCCACACCTAGGTGGGTGAAAACCTGAGACGGGACCAAAGATGATTTTTCTAGGTTTATTACCCATCCTAGACTGGAAGCCAGACTGCAGACCTCTGGAATGATGCTTGACAGAATTGAGGCAGATTCTGCTTTTAGTAGCCAATCGTCTATGTAAACATGAAGGGGAATAGAACGACGGTGCAGAAAACCTGCAACTGCTGACACTAGGCGGGTGAAGAAGAAAGGAGCCGTGGTCAGGCCGAACGGCATGCTCTGAATTGCCATACCCGGCCCTTGAAAGCGAATCTCATGAATTTCCTGAACGGAGGGTGGATGAGAATGTGAAAGTAGGCGTCCTTGAGATCTATGGACGACGTCCACATGCCTGGCGATAATCTGAGATACTGTCTCCATCTTGAATTTTGGAGTGGATATTAGAAGATTTAATCTCTTTAGATTGATGATTGGACGCCATCCACCTGATTTCTTGGGGACTAGAAAGAGAGTTGAGTAGAATCCCGGGTCTACTCTCCAACAAGGAACCTCTTCTATAGCCTTCTTCAAACGCATTGACTCCAATTCGTCTTCCAGGGCTCCCAACTTCTCCAGATTGGATGGAACTGGAGTCCATTTGGGCTGGTAAGACAGAGGAGGAGGCAGATCTATCCAAGACGGTGCATAACCCCAGCGGATTTGATCTAACAGCCAGAAGTCCTGCGCAAGGGCTTGCCAAGTCTCCCAAAACAGAGACAAGCGCCCTCCTACTGGCACGCTGGGAAGAAGGGACTGCACCGATAGATCCAAAGGTGGTAGAAGAGGAGGAAGGACTGGTAAAGGAGAACGGGAAAGGCCTGCCCGGGTTGAGGCCACCCCTTCAAACCCGTCTAGGTTGAAAACCCCTAGAGGAGCGACCTCTAGAATTAGACCTGGAACCTGGAGAGAAAAACTGACCCCTTCTCGCCTGAGGAGTGGCTTGACGAACCTGGGCTCTAGCTCTATGTGAGGAAATGGATTTAAAACGACCCCCCTCCGCAGATCTGGAGTGGGAAGGAGAGGACCGATTAGAGTTCATGAAAACCCGTGACGGATAAGCCCCATACTCATCCGGCCTAAGACTCTTCCTCCTGGGAGAAGAGGAGGGACTCTTTACCGCGGAAGAGTCTCTTTTTGCTGAAGGCCTCAAAATAGAAATCTGATCCCGCAGATCCTTAGCTGATCTAAGACGATCCGACTCCGCCATAAGAATCGAGGTAGAATTCTGACCGAAAATATCTGATCTGAAAGGCGGAGCAGAAATCAGGTTACTCCTAAGGGAATCCGAAATGTTCACCTCAGCAAGCTCCCTTGACCTTCTCTTAGAGGTAATGAAACCCAACGAACGACAAACTGAATTCAACGAACCTCTTGAAAGGTCAGCTAAAGAACGAAATATTTCCGGAGGAATCTGACCACCCTTCTCCTGAGTTTTGAGAATAGCCTCAGAAAGAAGGGCCAAAAGGTTTGCTGATTTCAACTGAGCCCGACAGACAGACTCCCATTTAAAAAGGTCTGACGAAGATTCTACCGTAGCAGCTTCCTTCAGATGCGATGAAAGAACATCCCATGTTGGACCATTAAGAGATTGAGTAGAAGCCAATCTAATGTAATCATCTTTCGGAACCTGCACTGGAGCATCTACCTTGGGAGTAAGAGAGAAATCTTTCAATTGGACATCGTTAATGTAAAAATCTAACATATTTACGACCAAATTATCTACCGGAAGAACAGAAGGAACATTAGCTGAAGAGTCTGAAGATAAAAGAGCAGAACCAAACGACGGAGGATCAATCGAAAATTCATCCTGAAGAGGAAGAGATAGAGACGAAGCTATTCATTGATGAGACTTAGACCAGTCATCCGGAGAGGCCCTCTCATGATAGAACCTCTTCAGATCCCTGGCCCTGACTGATCTCTGAGTAGCCTTGACAGAAAGGTGAGATGGAGAAGAAGAAGGAGGACAGATGTCCGAGCCCGAATCTAAGCCTGAATCAACTATCTGGAATTCTAATTCTGGAGACAGAACGACAGAAACAATAGGATCCAAATGATCAAACGCCGGAGATGATGAAGAGTAGGAAGGCAAAGTAGGGACAGACGGAGCAGAAGAAGAAGGTATGTGAGAAGCCGCAGAATAATTCTGATGAAGGGAAGCTGGAATATGAAGAAAACCTGGAGGCGGAGATATAGCCGACGGATGAAAAAGAGAAGAATTAGAAACATGAGAAGACGAAAAATCCCTAGCAGATAAGACAGAAGCAGAAGAAGAGGATGGATGACTACTACTACTCTTCTGAGAACCTGCATGAGAGACAAAGGAAGGAGATGAAGAACGAGAGAGAGATACTACCTCACGAAAGGAAGGATGAACAAACTCTGACGCAGGAACAGACTGAGCAATAGACGAACGATCAGGATAATGACTATCCAAACCGGAAGGAGCGGCGCGAAAATAACTAGAATCGGAAGTAACAGACCTATTACTAAGCTGGGAATTGAGTTAGTCGGAAGCTCATAACTTGATGCGCAAACAGTAGTTCCTGCCGGAACTGAAACACAGAGACCGGAAATAGAATGCTTCATATCTCTTAAGGCGGAAGTAAAAAGACTGTCACCAGAAGCGGAAACGGAAAAACCGGAACCGGAAACGGAAGTCGCTTGCAAGGACGGGTCAAAACTACCCGGACCTGCATAAGTTGAACCGGAAGTGTCTACACTACCCCCGGAACCGGAAGTAAACAAAACTGGACCGGAAAAAGAGGATGTATGCAAAGACGGATCCAACTGACCTGGATAAGCATTCTTCCTACCGGAAGTAGCAACACTACTACCGGAAGAGCCTGGCAAACCGGAAACGGAACGATGCATAGACGGGTCCAACAGACCCGGATGCACATTCTTCCTACCGGAAGTAGCAACACTACTACCGGAAGAGGAAGCCGAAGAACCGGAAACGGAAGATGACAAATGATGCACCGCTGGGTCCAACAGACCCGGAACTACATACTCCCTCCCGGAACCGTAAACTCTATAGCTGGAAGCTGATGAACCGGAAACGGATGTTGACGAAAAAGCCAGATTCTCATGAGTCACCAGATGTTCAGCCAGGCCAGAAACAATCACGGTGCTCATTTCCGGATGCCCGGTAAAACCAGAAGACATTCCAGACGGCAAACCCGCTTGCCCGGACAAGCCAGGAGCAGAGACGGGTGCAGAGGCGATCGGCGATCTTACCACATTCCTGGCAATCGGAATCACTGTGAAACGGACCTTAGCTTGTGCTGACAAATCGGAAGCTTCCGCCACCGGTGCCACCGCTTGAGGATTAAGCTGATCCTCAAGGCTAACGTGGTCTTTGACCTGGCTCCTACCGGAGGTTGCCTTACCAGGTTTCCTTCTCGAATCACCGGACTTACCCTTTGGAGACTTGATTTGCTGTCTCGATGTTAAGGAAACCGGCTTACCCCACTTACGAGACCGAGACTGGGGGCTAAATTCGGAGTCTGACGGCTCCGCTTTAGCGGCCTTAATAGCGGATGAAATTCGTTCGTCTAAAGATTTAGTCAATACGCTGGCAAAGGATTCAAACCTGGCGAATAATGCCATAACTGGGTCTGTGATAGTGGAGCTGCCACCCCCCCCTCCGTTGTTAAACCCGACGTATTAACAGAGGTAGAAGCAGATGATACTGCTTTAGTACCTTCAACAACGGACGGGGAGCGATCTGAGGGCAACGCAGGCTTAACCACAAAGTCCTTGAAAAATGATTTAGAAATGACCAACCCTTGCAAATTCCACACATTTTTAGAGGGGTGCAGGTGATACACCTCAGGCAAACATGACCCGCATAATCCTTAGCGTGAACACGATCACACTTAATTTTTTTCTCAGAAGATAATGACACTTCCTATAAAAAATAAGAAATGATACGAAATAAAGCAGCTAGCTTTGAGAAACTACTGAGAAATCACAGAGGCTACACCTTGGGCGATTTTAATAAAGTGACTGAAGAAAGAATCAGTAATGATTCTGAATAATGATTGTTTGAGAGCACTAGGAACTACATTAATAGGAGTGGTACTGGCTATTATTATTATAACATGGTACTCTTGATGGTATATAATAGGCATGGTTACTCTAACCTTGAAAATGGTAGTGACACGAAAACTGGTAACTCCAAACGCTAGAGTTACAAACACCTCTAAAACACCATGATATAGAAGTTAGACATAACTTAGGAAGAATAGACTTCATGGTAGGCATTCCGTGTCAAATCTAGTGATATTACTTTCTATTAGATTCTAGTAGCAAGCTAAAACGTATATATCGAATTGATAGCAGGCAATACGGTCCTGCTAGCAGAATATTTGAAAAGTGAATCAGTTTTCACAATTGGGACCTACTGCGCATGCGCGAGCATGCTTAGTGACAAGTGTCACCAAGGAGTGAGTACAGACTGGTGCCAGTCTATTGTAAGGCTAATGCAGGGGATCCCTCTACCAGAAGTCTGGTGGAGGGTCTACATGGTGATGGTATAGGCATTAGGGAGTGTATAAGCAAGCATAAAAAACTTTATTCTGATAGCTAAATGCAGATATTTGATTTAGCAAGTAGTGATTGAACGGTAATGGATGTTTTGTGGTGTAATAACAACCGCAGACCACACATCTTTATCAAGAATTTTGAAACCACCGATCATTGCAAACAGATCGTGATAACACGCAAAACTGGAACATTCCAAAGTTTTCTGGTACCATTTTAGTACGCAGCACCTAGAATAAGATGTGCGAATTAATGAAAAAATTTTCTTCATAAACATCCGAGCAACACGGGTGTGACGTCACCCACTCGGATCTTATGGAGAACGACGTCAGCCGATATTCGTGTTAAAAATACCGTAGCAAACACCTATTTTCATATCTGCCGATCGCCTGTTGGGGTTTAAAGAAGGCGATCAGCCGGCATATTTCATTGTTAACACACGTTCCAGTTTCTTTGGGGTTAGAAATTGGAACATGCGACACAGACGAAATTTAGAGACCTAAGTCTTTTAACTATGGAATAATAAGGAAATATACAACCTGGTTATCATCGGCGGTATCCATATTAATCCAAATATCCTTGCAGAAACGCACTAGCTATCACAAAATCACAGTTTACACAAAGACTTAGACGTTAATTCTTAATCTTTCCAACTGCTAAAAAGCATGTATTGCTCTTGTTGCTATGCAAACAAGAATGAGCTCTATGGTAGACGGGTACTCGGCAGTTGGGAGCCGAGTACCCGGTTCCAAGGAGTCGGTAAAGCTTTCTATAGTCCTAGAGCCAGCTGTCAGGGCCAGTTGTATATCAGAAGTAACAGAATGGTGAGTATTGATCGAAGGAGAAAATATTTTCTTGAACAAATTCGCGGGTTAAAGGATTAAGGAATGTCCAAGGCAAGCCAAGAGAAGACGTTCTGAAAATACATATATATCAGTGGAATCACTGATTCGGTCAATAAAGCCAGGCATTCCAGTGAAAATTTTCAAAAATTGTCTTGGCCAGCAAATGGACATGCACTAAGCCCACTGCAAACTGAAGAGGTTGTTTTGACAGCTTGGCCATTAATTCTTTCATGATGAAACCAGCGAAAACTGGCCTCTACAGTGGTCTTGAGGAATGTCCATTTGCAGGCAGAGAATTATTTTTTTAATTTACCACTGGAATGACTGTCTCTATAACCGAGCGAGCCATTCCAGTGGTAAATATTCAAAAGTAGTCTTCTCGTGGCCTGCAAATGGACATTCAATAGGTAAATATTTAGATTTTCTTGACCAAATTTAACCATAAGCGTCACTCACACTTTGCCCGTGTTGGGATCGATCGATCGTTGAACTCCCTGACTATCAATTTCCAGAAAACTATACAAGTAAGCTGTTGAATATTTTGAAAATAATTCGACTGGGTGCTGTTGCTGTGATACGCCCAGTCAAATTAGTTTAAAGATATTCAGCAAAATGTTTATTAAATAATAAAGACATACAATCCATACAACAATGCTTAGTCCATCATCAATTGTGCGTTCGTGACGAACTTAGCTACGTCATTCATGACATAATTGGTTATGACATCAGCCTACGCATCATGTAGTTGATTATGACATCATATGATTGACTGAGAATGCAGGAAATGTCAATTTCCCTTTCTCCGAGATCTAACAATACTCACCATTCTGTTACTTCTGATATACAGCTGGCCTTGACAGCGGCTCTAGGATTATAGACTTAGAAAGCTTTACCGACTCCTGGGAACCGGGTACCCGGCTCCCCACTGCCGAGTACCCGTTTACCATAGAGCTCATATTGTTTGCATAGCCACCAAACAAGAGAAAACTATGGCTTGCCTCCGTGGGGCTGGGAGGCTGGGTCCGTAACAGAATGGTGAGTATTGTTAGATCTCGGAGAAAGGGAAATTGACATTTCCTGCATTCTCCTTCGATCAATACTCACCATTCTGTTACTTCTGATATACACCACATTTGATCAGTAACCTGGTGGGAAGGGGCAAGCCATACATGCTAATTTTGCCCCTTGGAGAAAGATTTTAGACTTCAAACTTGACTAACGGAGACCTAAAAGGACCGTCAAGTTCACGGAACCGAATCACATTCACGTCACAGCCCCCTCCCCCTTTTTCCTCCTAAGAAAAGGGAGAGAACTAACGAACATGTATCTCGCCTGAAACACCAATATGCCAAGAAGGTTAACTACTCCCTGCATATCGCTTGTATTAGCCTGGGAATGAGCATGAATATATAAGATGAATGAACATGATACATATCCATAATACAAAAAACTCTCACTATTGAATTACCTTATGATAATTGGACTTCAGACGTACCGCCTCCAACCATTCACCGGTTCGGCCATCAGTGACACAATCTGGTTGACATCCTCTCGCCTGACCATGCCTGCTTTAGGTTCTTTTCTTACCGAAGTGAGAAAAGGGTGAAAAGCAGTGTGGTCACTAACTATCGTTTCAAAACAGCTAAAGCGAGTGGATTGGCTGAGTCTGACACATCCCTCATATAGTAATCCGTGAATGAGGACTCACAGTGCCATTGTGCAATGACCATGATGTCCTATAACGGAACACCATTGTAAAGGGCGGTCGAGGCGGCTATTTCTCTGACATTTGTCTGCCCTTACGCCTTGCACCTGGTGCCCAGTCGCCATCTCGTGAGTAGTCTGAATGCATTCGACCACCCAACGAGAGATAGTATCCATGGATGCGGCGCCATAAGACTTTTAATGGCAGATCCACAGATGTCTATCGTTCGACCGTAACGAGTCAGTCCGTTTCTTGTACTTAGTCAAAGCACGGACCGGGCACCAAACACTGGCATCACGATCAAACCTAGTTAACTTCGGTATAATGATCGGTTTGCCGGGATATCTCAAAGATTGGTTCTTTGACATAACCTCTGCTCTTGGCAGAAGACGCAGACCTTCTCCAGAAACAATAAATCGGTTCCTCTCTGCCGAAAGCGCATGGATCTCACTGCGCCTTCTAGCTGAGGAAGCTGCCAATAGAAAGACCGCCTTTAGAGTCAAATGCTTTAGACTAGCCGAACGCAACGGTTCGAAAGGGTGCTTGGCCAGTACATTAAGCACTAAAGATAGACTCCAGGCTGGAATGACTACCGGTTGTCTCGGTCGGAGATTGCTCATTCCCTTCAACATCACATTTAACTGGGCCACCTCTGGACTATCCCTGTTGGCTAGACAAGGGATAACTGATGCCAAAGCTGACTTGTATCCAGCAACTGTGACGGGAGCTAGTCCTCAAAAGAACAGCTCACAGAGAAAGTCTGCTATTTGCTGATAGTGGATTGAAAGGTATCAATACCCTTTTCTTCACACCAGTCTGCAAATCTGTTAACCTTGTTGTTATATGACTTGAAGGTTGACCTCCTTCTCGCAGCCGCGATGAAATCAGCAGCCCGTCGAGAAAAGCCTTCCGACGTGGAACGTTGTTTGATAACATCCACGCAGTCATTGAACATTTCGGGACGCTCGTGTAGGAAGCGTCCCTTGGCCTGGGAGATTATGTTCGGAATCTCGGGCAACTGCACAGGATTTTCCACCAGCAGATCTAGAAGATCCGTGAACCACGCCCTGCTCGGCCAATACGGCGCTATTAGCAGGACCAGACACGGTTCCTCCCTGACCTTCACCAAAACCTTCGGTAGAAGAATGGTGGGTGGGTACGCGTAAGCGTGCATCCCTCTCCAGCTTATCGCCAGAGCGTCTGTATCGACGGCATTTGGATCTGTAATCGGCGAGACATATGTCATGATTTGAGCATTTTCCTTTGTGGCGAACAAGTCCACGTTGGGTTTGCCCCAATGCTCGAAGATCCGTCGCAGAACTGGAGGGTTGAGGGACCATTCTGTTGGCAGGATTCTCTGTCTGCGAGACAAAGCATCCGCCAGAATGTTCAATCGGCCAGGAATACGAGCTGCTTTCAAAACAACCGAGTAATTCCTTCACCATTGAATCAAGTGCCACACCCTGATACACAGAGTGGGCGACCTGGTCCCGCCTTGGCGATTTATATATGATACTACTGTCGAATCGACCGGCCGTATCAATATCACCCTGCCCCTGATCATCGGAAGGAACTCTTCCAACGCCAGTTCCACTGCCATCATTTCCAACAGATTGATATGCAGCTGACTCTCCGGGAGAGTCCATGTGCCCGAGACCTGGTTCTCCCAGGCAGGCACCCCACCCTTCCAGCGATGCATCCGTGTAGACGGACAGCTGGGGGCGGGGTAGGTGCAGCGAAACCCCTAATAGGAGATTCTGACGCTGTTTCCACCATAGAAGATGCGATATTATCGGCTCCAAAACTGGCACCAGTTTTGACAGGGGTTCTGTTCTCTGTTTCCACAGAGACATCAGATACAACTGGATAGGCCTTCGCATTAGAGCATCGTACGGGATAACCTGCTCCATGGAGACCATCATGCCCAGCATCTGAAGGAACCGCCTCGCCTTGAATGTGGTTTCCCACTCGAAAACTCTTGAGGATGGCTAACAGAGACACCACTCTGGGCTCTGACGGGTAAACCCTGCCCTCCTCAAGGTCGAATCGCATCCCTAAATAAACGAAACGTTGAGTGGGCGTCAACTCGGATTTCTCCTCGTTGACTATGCAGCGTAGATCTGAAAGTAACTTCAGAGTCAGAGCAGTATCCACGTTCAACCTGGCTGCCGAGTCTGCCTTAAGCAGCCAGTCGTCTATGTAGGTGTGTAGCGCCACGTTCTCTTTTCTGAGAAACGCTGTCACCGCAAGGACCACTCTTGTGAAAACCCTCGGAGCTGTCGACAGGCCAAACGGGAGACTGTAAACTCCCATACTTGATTCTGAAACGCAAATCTCAGAAACCTGTGCCAACTCCGATTCATAGGAATGTGGAAATATGCATTTTTCAGATCGATCGATACACACCACATTCCTTTCCTCAATCCCGCATTACCGACCTCGGCGTTTCCATCTGGAACCGAGGCGTATGGATAAACCAATTTAATGGCCTGAGATTGAGTATGGGTCTCCATCCCCCTGTGCTCTTGGGGACAAGGAACATGTTTGAATAGAAGCCTGGAGTGTTTCGATTTGCTGGTTTTATTGCTCCCTTCAGAAGCAAACCCAACACTTCCTTTTGAACGGCTTCTAACTTGTCTGGCTTCCTTGGTACGGGTGTCCAGACAGGTGCCAAAGACAGATTTTGTGGTGGAAAGTCCCACCACTCCGGCATGTAACCCTGGGATAACCATCCCCAGGACCAGACTGTCTGACGTCACACCTTGCCAGGCCTCGACGAAACGCATGAGCCTTCCACCCACCATAGACGCCTCGACGTCTAACGGGGTTGTCCGGCTCGCAGTCCGCACCCCCCACCCCCCACTCTTTCTTAACGAGAGAGAGAACCATTTCGTTCTAGGCACGACGGGTATAACTGGCACCGCTGTTCCTGTCGCACAGGCGCGGTCCAGGCGGATATGAAGGGAGCTTTCGTACCCTCAGGTACGCTTCGGCCCCTTCTGTCCGCCCTTTGAGGCCTTACCCTTACCCTTCCCCTTCCCGCCTCTAGGGCGGTCAGGAGCAACATTGGGGAGGGTAGGCGTCTCTACAACCTTCCTGGGCTTCTTCGCCGGCGGCGGCTCTGAAACCCCAGCTGAAGCAGAAGTCGCAACAGGCCTAGCTTTCGCCTTGCCCTTATGCTTCTTCTGCTCCTTTGAAGGTTGTCCCGTTAGCGGTTTCCCCACAGGCCCTAGTGCATGCGCTTGCCGCACTAGCTCTAGCTGTAGGTTTACCGCTAACCGATTCTGCGCGATACTGACGGTATCCTCTAAGATGGCCCACGCTTGGCCACCGAAGATGCTAGGCCCTGTCAGGGGTGTCCCAAGGAGACGCTCCCTGACTACCGTAGCCGGACGCATATGGTCAATGACCATTTGCCTCCTGGATTCCGTCACACGCGCTTGCACCCTTGCCAATGCGTCCATCGACAGCACCAGGCCGTCATTGACACATGAAAGCGCCACAGGTGGCACAGGGTGGCCTGCCCCGCTTCAGCCCACACCGACTGAAGGAGACGATAAGAGTGGTTGACAGCGCTCATCGCTGCCCTCACACCCTCATCGCATAGGGACAGGACTTCTTCCTGGTGTACCTGAGACTTGTCCACAAGTGTCGGACCGGGGTGACCCGGCACGGCACTCTGGACGCCCAGTACCCATCGGTCATCCTCCGTGACCGACGGGACTACACCATACCTGTCGTATTCCCCCCGCGGAATACGACATCTTGCCCGCACCTCCCTGGAGGCCGCAGGGAGCTGACCCTTGGTCATCAGTTGTTTGCTATAAATAGCATCCAACCATTCTATGAACCGTGGATCCAGTCCCACTGACTGGATCCGGGCCGCGGGCAAAATCCCTGTCCTGATCGACGCAACCGACGGACGGGGCGCATCTTCATCGGCCGTGGCCGAAACCACAGACGGGTCAACCCTGGCTAGCCACGCCAGAGCATCTGACCAATCTACCTCCGATGAAGACACCCCCGCAAACACGTCACCCGTTGACGTGCTCACGGGTCTGCCAGCCACGGCCTCCCAGCAAGGAGCCACGGCTGACACGCCAGGCACTCCGGTACCACACGGTTCCGCCGCCACCCCATGAAACACTCCGGTCCATGGGGTAGGTCCGCACGGAAACCGTACGGACCCGTAGCAGTCGCGGAACCATAGCCGGACACGGGCGCCCACGGCACCCCGCGTCCGACTGCCGGACCAGGCGGGATAGGTGAGTACCACGCCCGGCCGGGCACACCCGTTCTCGTGACGGCTGGTGCCGAACCAAGCCGCACGGAACCGGTGCACGGTAACGGATTTGCCTCAGCCACAGGCGGAGCCGCTGACCTGGCTTGCGCCAAACCAGACAAATGGAGGCCGGTTCCGTCTAGGACGGAATCAACCTCCATATTCTCCACCTGCGGCTTCACGGGCCGCAGCAACCTCTCCTCCTCGTCTTCAGACTCCGAAGAGTCGTCACTAGACGAGTCAACCGTGGAACCGTCCTGGCGGACGGCTCCCACACCTGACGGACCGGCCACCGCTACTGGACCACCCGGAGGTGGCCGCAGAGAAACAGAAACCTGTCTGGCCGAAGCCAGACGGGACTGCCAGGGGGCCGTACGAGATGGCCCCCTCGGTAACCAGTCCAGAATCCTGTCCGAGGACAGGATCCGTACCAGGCATGGGGAGAAACTGCCCCCAACCTTTGGTAGCAGGGACGACACCAGCGTGGTCAGAACGCTATGCAGAAAAAACCCTGCAGAGCCGGACCAAACCACGCCGGCGGTGCCATCTCCGCCACCTCCAGATGGGGACGTGGAGCACCCGCACCGGCCGAACCGGGCGCTCCACGATTTACTCTCGGACCGCCTGACCCCGCGTCAGACCCAGCCAAGTCCTTCTGGGCAAGGAACTTAACCATCGTTTCGACGGACCACACTGCACAAACATTACACCTATGATCTATATTACACAGGGCACACATAAAACAGACATGGTCCTTGAACATTACACGGACAAACTTATGGCAGTCGTCACATGATGGCGGGGCTGGCTTGGCCTATAAAATAAGCACAAACCTACAATAAACAAGCGGAACGAGACCCGGATGGAAGGCAGACAATTAATTTTCAAATAATTTGACTCATAAATTAACCGTAACCTCCCCGCACCCCACCCCGCCACGTTACAACAACGATCGCATTGATTATGACGACAAGTACGCGGCGGGCACAACACACCCATAATAGATCCTCCAGGATGTGTAACGGCTCCAGGAATCATATCGCATAGCATTCAGGGTATATTTACTAATCAATATAAATTATACTCCTAACGAACGCAGCACGATATGTGAAGAAAACAACAAAATGTATAACAAAACTGCTGTCTCACACGGTAAAACCGCAGACCACACATCTACTCAAGAATTTTGAAACCACCGATCATTGCAAACCGATCGTGATCGCACGTAAACTTGATCATTCTAAAGTTTCCGGTACCATTTTTAGTACGCAGCACCCAGAATAAGATGCGCGAATTAATGAAAAAATTTTTCTTCACATAAACATCCGAGCGACCGGGTGTGACGTCACCCGCTAGGATTCTACGGAGAATGACGTCAGCCGATATTCGTGTTAGAAATACCGTAGCAAACACCTATTTTCATATCTGCCGATCGCCTGTTGGGGTTTAAAGAAGGCGATCGTCTGGCATATATCGTTGTTAGCACACGTCCCAGATTCTATGGGGACAGAAATTGGAACATGCGACGCAACGAAATTTAGAGACCTAAGTCTTTTAACTATGGATAATAAAGAACAATACAACCTGGTTGTCTTGGGCAGTATTCTCCATAGTCCTTAGTTAATCCTTTCAGAACACACAAACTATCACTGATTAAAGACTTAGATTATTTTAAAACACTAAAATCCTTAATGCAAAAAGCATGTATTGCTCTTGTCGCTATGCAAACAAGAATGAGCTCTATGGTAAACGGGTACTCGGCAGTGGGGAGCCGGGTACCCGGTTCCCAGGAGTCGGTAAAGCTTTCTAAGTCTATAATCCTAGAGCCGCTGTCAAGGCCAGCTGTATATCAGAAGTAACAGAATGGTGAGTATTGATCGAAGGAGAAACTGGTATCCTCAATTAAAGCAAACCATTTACTATGGTAACACGCATTCTGTAAGTATTGCTTTGCAATACATGTCCCCTACCTGGTGACATAAATCTTTAGAGATTGACAGTCAAAAATTTCATTAGAAATTGTCAAAAGCAGCTGAAGCTGTAACTTCTCATAACATAGCAATAAACCAAGTCTCAGTTATATATGGTGAAGGAGAAGGAAAGTCTTGAAACCTGATATGTTTGTATTTCATAAGTCGAAAGGGGACATAACTCCATCAAAAAATAACGCAAACGCCCGAAATCCGAACTTGGTCTGTAGTTTCTCATAATAAAGTAATGTACCAATTCTCAGTTGAATATCTTGAAAGACTGCGAGAAAAAGGGCGGAAAACTAATATTTTTCGTATTTCATAGGTCGAAAGGGGGCATAACTCCATCAAAGATTTATGCATACGCCTGAAACTCGAACTTGGTCTGTAACTTCTCATAAAGCAATGTAGCAATTTTCAGTATAATATCTTGAGACTGCGGGGAAAAAAAAAGGTCCGGAAAATTAATATTTTTCGTATTGCATATAACGGACGGACAGACGGAGTGCAAACCTATAGTCACCCCGGTTTTACCGGTAGGGGATGTATAAATAGATGAGTGTTCTTAAGAACACACGTCTTAACACCTATCCTATGGAACCAGTAGTATCTGATCCTTGGAGAAGCAGGTGTCTGTTAAAACAATTACATGCAGAGGGTGTGTGAGGGTGGGATATAATATGAGAAAATTAATAAACTAATTATTTACTCATTCAGATCAATCATTGAAAAAGTTCATATCAATCAATCATTGAAAACCTAAATCAATCAAGGAAACACTCACTCATTCACTCCCTTCCTCCATCCCTCGCTTACCGGCTCACCCTCCCCACCCACAAACCCAATTTTATTTGATAAAGGATACGGCCATGTGATGATCTTGAGACATACATATCTCAGCCTGTTCCTCTGTGTCAGATAGTGGAATGCCTTGGGTACAAATCCAGGAAATAGAGGCTCATCATCTTCATCCTCGTCATCATGCTCATTGTTCTCAATTTCTGTGCTGTTTTCCTGACAACTCGTGCTATCATTCAGAGCTACAGTAGTGCTTCCATGAACACTGCTGGTGCTTTGGCCTTGATCTGCTTCCTGCTGTTGTGGTATGTGCGGTGGTGCCGGCTCCTGGTGATCCTGGTCATGGCTTTCAGAGCCACCACCGGACTCACCTTCCATAACGAACTAACCAGCAACAACAGCTGCTGAAGCTGTGTGCTGAGAAAAGCTGCTGATCATTGCTGTAGGGACATGAGAGGATAATCGCTAGTTGTCACACCAATAACAACTTCACAGCACATATTGACTCACACCTTGTATAATAACAGTGCTCACTGAACCACAAACAAAAGACTATTATTGCGAATATGGTAAATGAAATATTAGTAGTTTTTAGTACTTCCCGCATGTTTCTGAAGACATGGTCTATGATGACCTTCGATTAAATATAATCCAAGAATGTTTTTTAAAACATTATTAATATGGTAATATCATTGAAAAACACAGAAACCAAACATTAAATTAAAATATATATATAATCCTGATGTGTATTCAAAGAAAGCAGCAGTTTTACTTGAAGCTCCAAAAGCACTGTTTATCCCATTATATATGTATCTAGAGATGAGATTAGAGACTAGCACTCCAAATAGATATTCATGAACATTAATTACTTAATCAACAATTTACTCACACTTGCATATAAATTCTGATATTATGATATTCTTAATAATATTCAGAGAGGTGCAACAATCTACAATCGAGCACAAGATAATTCCATACTTTGATGAATCAAGGTTCTGTCCAAGCAGTGATAAATCCATGCAGTAATGCTCTAGTACTCCAGTTTGTGATTTCCTCCTGAAATGGAAAGATTCATTATAATTAAGTTACCTCAGCTAACCCTGAAATTTTCATCAAAATTTTAACTTTCTAAGTGAAAATTATCATTTGCAGAGAAAGAATTTTTTTTTTAATTTATCACTGCAATGACTGGCTCGGAGTCATTCATTCCAGTGGTAAATTAAAAAAAATAATCTATTCATCTGGAAGCACTGCAGAAGCCATTTTGGCCGGTTTGTGATCCTAAACCAGTGAGATGAACCAGTAGCGTAGCCAGGGTGGGAGCAGGGGGTTTGCTAGCTCCCACTGAGCCAATCTTCCCAAATGTGGTGGCTAAATCATGTCCGTAACACATACAAGTTTCTGGACGTCTCAACTCCCAAGCCACCGAGTTAATCTACATTGAAAATTAGAACTATATGAATTTACAACGTTGTTAATGTCTTCTTATCATGCTTGTTCATCGCTATGTTGAGACTTTTTGTTTTAATTACGCTGCATCAAGACAAATAATAGTAGAATGCACGCTACTTTCTTGGTAGAATAAAATAATTGGCACCGCTGGGATGCTATTTTCTCTTCATTAAAGAAATTTAAGCAGATTCCGAACTCTAATTGGTATGCGAGGTGGCGCCTTTTTAGTCCTCACTCAAGTGGGGTGGCGCCTTTTTAGACCTCACTCCCCCTGACATGAAAACCTGGCTACGCCACTGAGATGAGCATATTGTTTAGTCTTTGGCAGATTTGTCAGAAATGCCATAAATCTGACTCATAGAGAGACTGACAGACAAAGCGACTGACAAATTAATAGTTTCACAACTAAAAACTAGAATGTGCAAGTGATGCCATGCCGTCACAAATTCCCACACTCACAAACTTTGCCATTCCCCACTCCTCAACCCCCCCCCCCCCACCCACCCACCCAAACCCAGGGGTGGAGCCTAATCTAAACATCACCTCATAATCCACAATCATATGGGTAACTAACAAAATTTGGTTGGATTCCATCAACATTAACTATCTACCTCCACCCCATCCACCCTGTGCCCACCCCAGGCTGTGAGCGGAGCCTAACATAAATATTGTCTTGCAATCCCCATACATAACAAGTTTGATTAAATTCCACCAAATTGTTTCAGAGGAAATATCTGAACGGACAGAGGCGATTGGCAAGACCCCCTCCGTTTTTGAAAATGTCTCGGGATAACAAGAAAACACAGGCGGTGTACCATCATAAATTCCCATGCTTTCAAACATTGACATCTTTACCCATCCCACCCCGCCCTCACACCACACCACCCTATGAAGGCCTAATGTAAATGTTGTCTCAAAATCTGCAATCATATCATTATGGGTAAATCACTTACCAAATTTGGTTGAATTCCACCAATTCTGACATTCTGCCACCCCACCCTGGCCTTGACACTGGCCTTAACCAAGGGGTGGAGCCTAATGTAAACCTTGTCTTGCAATCCACAATTATATAGGCAACTTACATTAAACAAATATGGTGGAATTTCACCAAACAGTTTTGGAGGAGATAAGCCGGAAGGAGGGATGTAGATTGAGATGGACAGGCAAGCGATAGCAATATTACTGCATTTGAGAAAAATGCATGGGGATAATAATTTATTTTGTGTACAAATCTTGTGGGAGGAAGAAATTTCAGTATGGAGGCCTGAGGGGCGAAATATATTTGTTTAAAATTGATCTAAACTACCTAAAATTTATCACAAATTTATTTAACAATCTTTGCAAACACGTTATAGTTACGACATAGCCAGCTTCGGTAGCTCATTTCAATGGTAAATGTTCACAAATAGTCTTCTGATAGTCTACAAATTTCGAAAAACCACTGTAAAAACTGATTTTCAAAGAGTGGTTTATGTGTTAAAGGGTTAACATGAGATTATGACAACTTTTCGAAACAAATAGACTTAGGCCCACCAAAATCAGCCACTGCAATAGTCTTGAGGAATGTCCATTTGAAGGTCAATAGAAGACTATTTTTGAAATTTTATTACTGGACTGACTGGATCGATAACCGAGCCAAGTCATTACAATGGAACATTTTTAAAAATAATCTCTTGGTCTGTAGATGGACATTCAATGAGCAAATCTTTTGATTTTCTTGACAAAATTTGACCAGTAACAGGGTTTAAAACAAGTTTGCTATTCTCTTTGTAAATATCTATATATTGTCAGATTTGTGCCTACTGCATCAATCACACAGCAAGTTAAAATGGAGTAGGTAATCGATATACTTCTAACCTATTAAACCATCAGGGTTCTGTCAAGCCATTTGCTTAGCAGGGTCAAATAGTCCACTCCATCTAGAAAACATAGGTCATTTTGTCAAATATGGTGTTAATTACATTCATGGAAGTTATCTATAACCTTAAATCATGTGGGCCATTAGCCCATTGTGAAGGTAATGATCCAACATTGTGAATTTTATAGTGCTAAATGATGCAAGGGTTCTTTTGAACCCCGAACCGTAAACCCTTGAATATTTTGAAATTAATTTGACTGGAAGCCATTGCTGCCTAAGGCATCAACATGGTGTCCAGTCAAATTGGTTTCAAAATATCGAACAGAATATGTTTTATATCGTAAAGAATTTACTTTTTCATGGATTTGTTCATGAAAGGGTTAATGGTCAGATTTGGTCAATAGCAATACTTTCTTATTTAATGCCCATTTGCAGACAAAGAACTTTTTTGAAAATTTTCCACTGGAATAACTGGCTTTGTTACCCAGCCAATCATTTCAGTGGTGAAATTTAAAGAAATCGTCTTTCTTGGCCTGCAAATGGACATTCTCAAGAGAAAGTTGCAGAGGCCAGTTTTGTCCTGCTTGTCAACCATTAACTTATTTCTGAAAATTTACCACTTCAATCCAGCAATGAGTGGCTTGATTAGTGAGGCACAGTCGTAAAATTTCACAAAAATAATTTTCTCTTGGCATGCAAATGGACATTCTTCAAGATCACGTTGCAGAGGTCACGCAGGCCAACACCGGCCTCAGCAACTTGATCTTGAAGAATGTCCATTTGCACGCCAAGAGAAGACTATTGTTGAAAACTTACCACTGGAATGCCTGGTTCGATGACTTGGCCCAGTTATTCCAGTGGTAAATTAAAAAAAATAATATTCTCTTGGCCTGCAAATAGACATTCAGTATGTAAATATGTTGCCTAGCAAGTTGTGAGCTTATCTTCTCCTCTGATCCAAATCTTTGTGAGTGCATATTGAAACTTTGAACAACGCCCTAAAAAATCACTGAGAATTAACCCTTTAAGCCTTGAATTTGTTTAAGAAAATGAAAAATTTTTCAAAGAAAATATCCATTTTCAAACCAAGAGATTATTTTTGAAACTTTTAGCACTGGAATGATTGGCTTGATTATCGAGCCAGTCATTCCAGTGCTAAATTTTCAAAAATAGTCTTCTTTTGGTAGACACAAATTGACATTTCTCAAGAACACTGACTGTAGAAGCTGTTTTGGGCTATATAAGTGTAAAGGTTTAAAGCCTATTTAAGTTTACAAACTGAACTGAAGAATAGGGAAGGATATGGAACTGGGTCAATTTTCTTAGAAGAATGTGACTGAAATTTTTTAATACAATGGGCAGCAACAACTTTCAGTCAAGTCTTTATCAAAATAATCAGCAAAAAGTTAACTTTAGCCTTTACAAATGTTTTATGTACAAGACACGTGTCAAGCACAGAATGGAATGTGTTAAAATTAGGAATTACCATAAAAGTCCATATTTTCTTACCCAGATGACAATCATTGCTACTACTGTAACTATGACTATTCATGACCTTAGGTTACCTCCCTAACCCTATTGTATGTAAATTTTATTTTTTATTTTTTTGAAGCGACGTATACATATGCACTTGCAGCGATCAAAGAATACCACGCGTTAGCAAAAAAGTAGCGTCCAAGACAATCCCTTCAGGAAGACCGAATCTATACGTGTATAGAAACACCAGTCCAATAAGACTACCAAATACACGGACATGGAAACACAAGAAAAAATGTTCATGCAAGGCAATATTGGAAAATTAAATTATACTCACTTGACTTTATTTGTCAACATTGAAAAAAAGAACACAACATTAGTGTATTTCACTGAAACAGGCGTTACCGTAATAACAAATCCGATTTTAAGGCGATGGACAGAGCTGACGTGTTTTCCGAGCGGCGGTAAAGCGCAGACGAGAATTGGTAAAGCTTCTCCTTGTAGCGCGCTATACGTATACTACTGGCGAATATTCTATTGATGTTCGTCTGCCACGGCTCCAGAGTCACGTGGTATCGTGGTTGATTTGTTTCCCCAAGTGAGGTTCCCGTGGAGGATTATCGTGCGCTTCCAGTGGAGGTTGACAGACAGCCGAGGAATGGCTGAAATCGGTTCTTGGGGCTCCACAGGGTTTGGTTCCTGGTGACATATTCTTGGAATGAATGATGATCGTTGACATTCCATTACCAGCGTATACTAGTTGCATTTTCTTATAAATATGCGTGGATGATCTTCAACGCCATTTTGTAGTTAACAACCTGATTATTTTGAGAATAATTTGACTGAACGTCGCTGCTTCCTGAGGTAGTCATGATTTTCAGTCAAATTGTTTTCAAAATAATCAGCAACTGTCATCTTTATCTGAATTAAACCAGGTGTGCAGATTCCTGAGCACGATTCCAAGATTACGATGCGCGCATATATTTCCCTGTTGTGTAATACATTACAGTTAATAAATAAGTTAAAACGTTTCAAAAATAAAAACAGAAACACTTTTGTTAGTACAATTTGATGTAAGAAATGTTCTGTTGAATATTATGACGCTTGCACGATTAAAAGACATCGCTGCCGCTGATAGGCAACAATGCCTTCCAATCAAATTATGTTAACAATAGTCAACTGTCGGCTCCATAGCGAGCAAACGTTGGCCCAACGTTTACGACTACGTTGGGCCAACGTAATTTTGCTTATTGGCCCAATGTTGGCAATACGTTATTGGGCCAACGTGCATAAATCTATGAAGATATTTAAAACAGCACACCAGAAAGCATAAGTCAACAATTTAAAAATTGAAAGGTCAAAATTATGTTGATTTTGTTTGATTATCTGTGAAATTTTATATGCTGGCCCAACGTTGGCTCAATGTTGGCCCAACGTTGACAAACAAGTGAACAGCCAACGTTGGACCAACGTTGTAATGCCAACTGTCCGATCAATCACGTCAATCACGCCCAAACGCTCTTACGAACCACCGCTTGTGCGCACCTCTAAAGAATTGACGTAAGATTAAAATTAAAAATGAAGTTGTACTCAAATTTAAAAAATCTAAATTACCAGGTTAGGAAAGATTACTTTTTATACAAACGAATGAGTGGAATCCTATACGTCATACATCTGCAAGTAAACAGGGAATGAGGGAGGGCGGGAGGAGGGAGGGGGGGAGAGAGAGAGAGAGAGAGAGAGAGAGGGGGGGGGGAGGGAGGGGGGGGAGGGAGGGAGGGGGGGATACAAGAACGCTTATCAATACACTTATCAGTAACCATGACCATTGCCCATTTGGCCCCAGAGTAAGTGTGTACTCTCCTCTCAATACCATTTGTTAATTATCATAAACATTTAACGCAATATATGAATCGCTAAGTTGACGTGAAAGCAAAATGTTGTTGTTTTGTCATTATCACTCTTAATTACCATCACCGTTTGCTGCAAGGTGTTGTCATTCATTTGCGTTGTGCATAATGCTCTGGTTAGCCCCTCCAAATGTCTGGATTGACACCCAGTGGGTTACACCCCTGCGCCACGTTGAACAAGATGACATTATCAAAGTATGTAACTGGGCACACAAGGTGTTGTGACATGCCATCTCATTATAAAGAAAGCTGTGTCCGAATTCGCCCCCCCCCCACCACCCCCCCCCCCCCGTATGCTTAACCAAACATGAGATACAAATTGATAAATTGAGCTAACGGCAAAATATTACTGTTGAAAAAATAGGTTTTAGCAAGTGACCGTGACCTAGCTTTACCTCCAAGGTGGCATGCATCATTCCCTCTCATTAGAAATAAGCATGTGTCCAATACTGGCTCCAGTATGTTTAAGCAAACGTGAGATATAAATGGTGAAGTTGAGCTAAACATAAAATGTTAATGTTGGAAAGGGGTTTCACCAAGATCACAATGACTTTGACCCTTGTGCTACAAAGGCCATTGTGTCATGTTCGCTCATTATAACGAAGCATGTCTTCAAGTTTGTGTCCAGTATGATTAACCAAACAGGCGATATGAACTAATAAGTTGAGATAAATTCAAAATGTTAATGCTAAAAAAACGTGTCTTTTACTAATATCACAATGAGATTTACCTTTTAGCCATGCCCTCTCTTTATAAGGAAGTAGGCCCTATGTGCCTCATGTTGGTTCAGTAAGATTAACCAAATATGAGATATGAACTGCTAGGCTAAGCTAAACCCAAAAGCTTAATGTTGAAATCACAAATCAGTGTTTACCAATGCCATAGTGACGCTGATTGGGAGAGGGCCGAAATAAGTTGTTAGAACTTGTGCCCAATCCCTTTGTACACATGATACAATAAAATATGTTTGAGAAAGTGACGTTGACATTACGAACCAGCGTCATTATGTAACACCCTGCCGTTATAAGGACGCATGTGTCCAAGTTTGCGTCCAGTATGATTAACCAGAGATGAGTCAAACTGAAATGATAAATGACGAAAACTCCCCCCAGCTTTTACAAAGGTCAGAGTGCGCTTTTTACCAAAGGTCATTCTGTGATGCCCTGTCATGATAAGGAAACATTTGTTTTAAGTGTGGGTCCTGTATGAGACGTGAGATACGAACTGATAAGTTGAGCTATCCGCAAATTGGCCGCCGCCGCCACCGGCATCACAATAGCTTGTTTTACATCGTACAAGTGAGCTAGTCTTCTCAAATGGACATTTCTCAAGACAATCACCGATGTCGTTTTTTGGCCAGCTTGAGGACTAAAGGGTTAAATTGCAAATTAGTGTTCCTGTTTGATCGGCCATGTTCACAGTTAACGATCTGTATTTCGTTTGTTAAGAACCAACCCATTTAAACATCTGTATACGCCATAGTCAATCTTTGCAAACCAATCATTTGCCTTGTCTTATGCCTTAATTACCCGAGCTTAGATACGAACAAATTATAGACGCTCCACTTACATTGACGTCATCAACGAGGCCGAATCGATATAAAATTGGCTTTTATTCCAACGTATTCGCCCATCAGTAAACATTATGCTACCGGATACATCGGTCGACTGTGGATATACACAATTCCAAACTAGGACCTGTCCACAGGTTGGTTTAGAAAACCCCCATCACAATCTACAGCTTCAAGCCAAATTATCTCGACGCACAGTGGATGGATCCGATCTGTCACTCAATTATATGCCGTCATAATGAATTAGCTTACATGTAGGAAGGCGTCACGATCCTAATGCTCAGCCATGAAGATAGAATAGTCCGCCAAGTGTACGAATTATATATCTTTGATGGATTTATTATTTAATAAACATTCTGTTGAATATTTTGAAACTAATTTGACTGGGCATTGTTGCTGCCATAGACAGCAACAGCACCCAGTCAAATTAGTCCAAAATATCCAACAGCTTTACCTGTAGAACTACGTTGAAATTGGAACGCTGGGAATTCAAGATTCAAGGTAGGCTATATAAATCGATCCCTCCACGCGTAAAACGCGGGAACTAGAAATGGATCCCTCAATTGCATCTCAATAGAGGGATCCATTTCTAGCTATACCCCGCCCATTTCTAGCTAAGCTCCTCTCACGTTTTACGCACTAGCTAGAAGATCATTCAATAGCAGGGGTATAATAGTGATGTCTCTTTGTCGAGTTGACATATCATTGTTAGGTGGCGAGGTATCGTGGGTCTCATGTTGTGGTGGTCCAATGTAATCGTATAGTGCTGCAGACTGAATGGAGATATAATGATGGCGTGTTATAACGGGAGTCATGCTGAGGTGCTCTGGTCATGGACTGTTACTGGCCAAGTATTGGCCCACTATTGGCTCAGTATCATCCCAGCAAAATGCGTTATCTTTATGATATGCATGCATAGTTTGAGTTGGATGGCTAGTGTCTCATGGTAAGTGTGTTATGGTGGGTCATTGTTGATATCATGGCTGGGGCCATGGTGGGGTGCCGTGTTGTGTGTCTCATGGTGGAGGCATCATGGTTCTGGTATTATGGTGTCCGATTTGTGGTGGGTCATGGCATGGGTCCTGGTGGCATGTCCTGCTGGATGTTTGGTGGTGGGGGTGTTGTGGTTTGGGGAGCGTGCTCGGGCATCTGTGTTAAACTCTTCTTCTATGCCTTTTATGAATTAACCCCAGTAACAGTACGTGTATGCAATAATCTGTTTATTAGCATCAATTTACGTGGCAGTGAGCTTGAGACGGTCGTGAACTATCGGAAAAGAATAATTATGATATACTCGCATCATGTTTGTATAAGACTTCCATCTAGTATGTGCACGCAATGCTATGTAATATTAAACAAAATCTATAATTCTTCTAACGCGACATGACATATCGTGTTCATTTATCAGTATCGTTGCTGAGCCAGTGCATACATACTATTACAAGAACAAAATCAATATATAATTTGTAAAAAAGAATTCATGCTTTATATTAAGTGCGGTAGAACTGATAAATAACCATTTATTCACTAACATTCCAATAACTTCATTTTAAAGAGCCATATATGGTATGTGGCATTGGGGTTAATAATGACGTGAATGATTAGCGATCTCTGTTTCTCTTAACACTCATATCAGCCAAAAACTGCAGTGGTCTAGAGAAATGTCCTTTTGCAGACCAAGAGAAGACTATTTTTGAAAATCTACCTCTGGAATGACTGGCTAGATAACCGGTGCGACGTCACATGGGGTATCATGGTGTGGGGTGATATCTGTGGCTGGGCGGCCGCCGTCCTGCGCCTGCCCCACACCCCACCCACCCCCAGAAAAAGGCAGCCTCGGGAGAGGGATGGGTGGGTTGGGGGGGGGGGGGGGTGAGGTAGGAGCGAGCGGAAATTATCCCTGCGGTCATTACATCACTAATCGGCTGGCCGTCTATAAGATGTTCATCGCTCATTATAGAGTCGTTGGTACTGGTATTCTCTCTAAATCGACTAACTTTCCGCTCAAGGCAGAAACAAGGGTGTGCTTCTAATTTGGTGTGCGGTTGAAGGGGAATCTTCGCTTGCTGCTTTGGTGGTTGCCACCTGCCTGATCAGATGTTCTCTGGAGTCGTCCTGAGGCAGCGCGTCTGCGTGACCCTAACTCTAACTGTTTCAGATGGGCAACCAGCTCATGTAACTTAGGAGGAAAGAGTTTGTGGAATCCCTGTCTAGTCTAGACGCCTCAGTGGTCTAAAGTGACGGCTGATAGAGGACGGCACGGTCGATTGGAAAAGAATTCCAGGTGATGCGGTGGTTATCTGTTTCGGTCATCAAATCAAAGGGTGATAACTGCAGGATTGTGTAATTAAGCGAGCTTAGCCAGACTGATGGCTGAACGTTTGAAAAAGAAAAGGTAAAGTTAGTCGACGGAGAAGATCGTGCCGCGATGAGTTTCCTTCAAGGGTGAGCCTAATGCGTGCTAGTTGGTGTAGTGTGGTACCTTTTATGCGGCACGGTCTTCTAAAAAAGATGGGACAATGGGCGCTAGACCTGTAAGAAAAGGCTAAACATGTGTCGAACATTCGATTCCTTGAGAGAATACGTGGGAGCGGTCTTAAGCGGCATAAGCGAAGTCGTGATGGTAAGCATCTTCGATCACAGCACTAATAAATGTCTTCACACTATACGAAATGCAGAGGACGCCACCCGCAAATTTGGCGGCTAAGGTGGATTTCCTGTTAGATATCGAAAAGTGACATGACTACTGACGCCAATATATGTCTTCACGTCGAGCGAAGCGCAAGATCGTTGTCAGAATTTGGCAGCAAAGAAAGGCAATCCCTTGAGCAATCCAAGAGCAGGAAAAAGCTAAAACCACAGTGGGACGCTTACAGCAGTAAAATGTGTAAAGAATAGAAAGCTGTGAAAGTTAGTGCATTTAGGATTTAACAGAGTTCTTTCGGTCTTGGTAGCAGCGGAAAAAGTAGTGTGTCACAGTTTCCCCGTGAATGCAGAGTCTAGATTTTATTATTGTGGATGCTGCCAGCTTCAAACCAGCCTAGGCAGGTATGTTCCCAAGGTGCAACATCACACAGTGACTTAATCGTCAGCGGATTGAGATCACAATGCCGGATGATGACGGAATTTCTTAGGTGGAAAAAGTGTGTGTCGTTTCTCGAAAGCAGATGCGGATAGATCATCGGTGGAGTGTTTCAGAGGCAGGAGGAAGCGCTGAAGAAGTCACAAATGCAAAGCGTCATATTGTTCTTTCGTACGAGCGGTAGAAGTGCCGTTCCACAGGGTATTCCGTCACAGAGTCTTTGAAGGCAGAGGCACGGAGCGGGCACAGGGACTGAACTCTGTAGGAGTCAAGTACCAGATTCAGTGTTCATTCTAGTCTTTTCTTTCGCGGTAGGCGGATGGTGAAGCTATGTCCACTGTGGTCATAAAAAGTTTGCGGAAGCTGGGCGTATGCTGTCTAGTACACGAAAAGCACACAGGTTCAGTCCTCTTCTTCCATGCCCAATCCTCAGGGCGAAATAATTTTGGATGTTTAATTTGGCTTTAGTTCCTTTAGCAGCTGTCAAAAACTGGTTGCAGAACAAGGGCTTGCGGCTATGTAGGTGTCGCACACTGCGATCAGTCATTCGCTATGAGGAATTGAGTCATTTGCGATATTGGCTACGATGAATTGCTGGATGAATCGAAGGTCTTGTATTTGGATTGTGAAGTTGGCGGTTCCTGCAACTTCCATAGGAGCAGCACCACGAAGATGAGTGTGGGATTCTATTAAAGGCGGCCGTACACCTGGCATGGTGGCGTAAGGGTTAAGGATGGTGGTGGGTGGGGGTGGGAGGGGGGGGCCTAAAAGCTAGCGGATGATAATTTCATCAAAAGTCCTTTGGCAGAATTTCTTGATTTTGATCTGGAATTTGGGGAAGTCGAGGGTTGTACATGAATTTAAATTTTGGTGTTCATGTCCCATCAGGGGGCAATTGTGGCAGGAACAATGTGGTCATCCTTGTATCATTTTTCATTCATTAGGCAGGGGTTGGCTGGCGGTGTCGCTTAACGATGAGCTTACTGGGGATGCAGGGCCTCTAGGAAGCTCTGGGCTAGATGGTAAGTCCCATCTCCATCCTGATTGGCCTGTGAGGGCATCCTCGTAGCAAGGAGGCAGCCCGTTGGCGGAATCATCATCTAGAAATCCCATTGCAGCCCCATATCGGGCACCAGTTGGTGGGGGATCCGGGATCAGCCTCAGGAGAGGGGAGAGACATATGTCCTGCCTTATGAAACCCCCCAGCGCAGGAGTAAATCATCCCTTAGACTTTTCTTCGCTTATGCGCTTGTACTACCATCTGTTGGTCGACTGCTATGCAGCCCGATAGATGGCATTTACTGGTTCCAGGTTGCCTAGTCTTTCCTGGTACCAGACCACATATCATAGCATGGTTTCATGATGTGTGATATCGTGTGGATTCCATGGTATCTGTCCAGATGCGGTGTTATGGTGAGGTATCGCGGTAAGGTATCATGATGGAATGTCATGACTAGTTGTTATGGTGGTGGTGTCACGGAGGAGGTATCAAAGTGGGTATCATGAAGGGTTGTCAAGGTGGTGGTATTAAGGCATTTTTCAATGTGGTGATGTCATGGTTCACGTGAGCGTTTCTAATGGTCTAATGGTCGGATACACAGTGTAGGTATCACGGGTGGAGCGTATCATCGGAGTGACATGGTGAGGATGTCAATTCTGGAGGCTACATGTTGGCCGTGGCATTGGTAACACGACGGAGTCGCTTTGTAGGGCTGTTATGGGGGGGGGGGGGTGTATTAAGGTTGGGGTGTTATTGCGTGCGTGAATGGGTGTGTGCATGCGTGAGTGTGTGCATTTGTATGCATATGTGTGTGCGCTCAAGTGGTGTGTGCATGCGTGCGTACGTGCGTGCTTGTATAAAGGTTGCAGAATCAGGGGATGTTTTACTGGTAGGTAAAACTAGGTATGCCATAATGAGTTTTTTCGGTTGGAGCTATTTAGGTGAGGTGTCATGGTCGAAGTAGAATGGTGCGGGTTTCGTGTTGTATTATAATGCTGGGATGCCATGCCAGGGATGGCATAGCAAGGGTGAGCTTTTATAGCGGGTATCATGGTGGGCGAATTCAGGTGGGGTATCATCATCATGACAGCGTGTCATAGCAGGGTGTCATGGTGGATGTATCAAAGCACTGCAGTGTCCCGTTCATGTGGATAGGATGGCGTGCGTGCGTGCGTGCGTGCGTGCGTGCGTGCGTGCGTGCGTGCGTGCGTGCGTGCGTGCGTGCGTGCGTGCGTGCGTGCGTGCGTGCGTGCGTGCGTGCGTGCGTGCGTGGGGTTAACATATCAGTGTTATCGGTTGCGGTGCATTTTGTTATGGTTGGGTTTGTGATGATTAAGCTTTGTCAGGGCCGGGAGTAAAGAATATTTTCGAGCTGGGGAAAGACAAGGTTAAACCAGAAGGGTGGTCCGTGGGTCCTCCTCCGGAAAATTTTGAAATCAAGATGTTCTTTTTCATTTCCCAAGGTAAATGTGGACCATCCGTTCTCTGTTAAATTTTAGCAAGTTAATTTCATTTTTTGCTTGCTTAATTTTTAAGAGGTCAAGTCTACTAAATTTCAGTGAACAAAAAATTACATCAAATGTATATAAGTAGAATAATTTAACAGCCAACCGATGGACCATATTTTTTTTATCTCTGGAAATGTTCATTTGCAACATAAAGTAAAGTAGTCATAATTTACGTCTAATTTATGATACTAAATATACCAAACTACCACGGTTTGGACCATATCCTGTTAGGCCTATGCAGTTTCTCTCTTTACAAACGTGAATAGATCTTTTGCCCAGATATGGCTATTTTCGTTTGAAAAAAAGAGAAACTGCAAAACCACATTATTCACTCAAATTTCGTTTTGATAGAAGAAATTAGGGACTGCATGGTCAAGGTCTGGGGCTGGTGGAAATGCCACCCCACCCCCACCCACCACATTGCCCTTCTATATGCCCATATTCGGCTACTGATACTAAGTGATCTACTATCCCGTTGTTTGTCATTGCTTTCATCCCTTATAGTCGAGATTATCAGCCTGGTGGTGACACCAAGTCTGTATTGACTTCCCTCTTCCGCTCAGTACAATGCTACAATGTGTCACCGCTGTAAGAGCGAACGACTGAAAGCCATAGCACCTGTATTGTGAAAGAGACACACACGTTACAGCATTGCTAGAACATCGCAGTGTGGTATTGATTTGCTCCCAGATCTATATTGTCAACTCTTCTAGGGTCAGTGGGTCTCTGCAGCAGCAATCACGTGATCGTAGAATGTCAAGCAAAACATAGCAATCCAGCAATGTTTGTTTACATGTTTTTACTTTATTTCATTTGTCAGTTAATCCTCGCCCATTTTTAATGGATATTTCCAGTTTATCCATCCAGCACATGACGTCATACTCAACTACGTGACATTGGTGATGGCGTCATAATCAATGATGTCGAGAGTGACGTTATTAAGTTTGTCACGAAAATTGGTGACGGGCTAAAGCGTTATTGTATGAATTGTATATCTACTATTTATAAAACATACTTTTGAATATTTTGAAATTAATTTGACGTGCCATTGGCAGCAACAGTATCCGGTCAAATTTGTTTCACAATATTCAACAGCTTACCTGTATAGTTTTCTGAAATTTGAGAGTCAGGGATTTGAGGGATCGATCAATGGACCTTTCCATTTTTAGCCCCGCCCATCACTAGCTAAGCTCCACCCACACTTCGCCGTGTTTGGATTGATCGATCCCCGAATGCCCTAGCTATCAATTTCCTGAAAACTGTACAGGGAAGCTGTTGAATATTTTGTAACTAATTAGACTGGGTGCTGTTGCTGCCATAGGCAGCAACAGCGCCCAGTCAAATTAGTTTCAAAATATTCAACAGAATATTTATTAAATAGTAAAAGCAAACAATTTGTACAACAGCCCATAGACCGTCATCAAATATGCGTTCGTGACGTACTTATCGACGTCATTCTTTATGATGTCATTGTACACACCAGGCAGTTCATTATGACGTAATATGATGGGTGGGTACTCTGGAAAGGTGAATTGATCCAAACACGGGCGACGTGTGGATGTGGATTAGCTATAGATGGGCAGGGGATAACTAAAACGGGCTTCCTCCATTATTCTTAATCAATTTTCTCAAACAAATGGCCCGGTCAACAGCTAGATAGTCCAGATCTGCAAAACATCTTTTTAATATAAGGAGTATTAGGCCCGACTTTTTTTTGTTCCCAGACATAGGTGCAACCTGAAATAATGTCATTGGGCTGAAATACTACTACACACGGGAGCTAACTCTGGCAAGTATGGCCCGATTTACCCAAAACGTTATCCCAATCACTACAATGTACCAAAATTGACGCAAATCGAAACATGCGTTGGCGGAAGCAACAACGTTCAGCCAAATTAGTTTCGAAATATCAAATGTATGTTTATTAAATTGTAAATTCACAAAAATGCACTTTCGTGACGGGACCGCCGTCGTTTGCAACGCCCAGTAACAATTGATGTATGTGCTTATGACGTCAGATACTTGAGTGATAGATCGGATCCATCCATTATATTGTCATGCTTTGTTTATTTTCCAGATCCGTGAATGAGCCGTCATGGTCAAATAGAGAAAGTTGAATAACGACCAGTCATAAAGTTTTTGTTTCTTAAGAAACTGCTGGCATCAATTGATGCAGAGATATGAACTATTTCCGCTAATAATTATCCATTTTATGAAGTTGCAAAATGTTAGTGTACAGTGTTCATTCTAGGATTTTGAATAGTGGGGCCCAAGAACCCTACTCAGCCAAAAGGTTGGGCATTGGAATAATATGAGTGACAGAGGCTCTGAATGAACCCACAACTTAGCAGAAATAGAGGACTGTTAGAGAAATATATATCCACATTTGAAGCCTTCTTACAAGTCAGACCAATCTGATTAACACTTTGTGATCATTTACATATTAGTATCTCAATTTCAAATCATCCACACTGGTAGCAACAGCTTCCATTCAAATTAGTTTCAAAATATTCAACAAAACTTTCTTACAATGCCAAAAATTTGTAATAGATGATATCAGTTTGAAAGAGTTGCGTTATTTTACAGTAAAAATATGGGGACACTTGACTCCTAATGGAAAAAAATTAGGGCCATTTCAAAATAACAGGTGACTATGACCCCAATGGCCCATCCTAGAATGAACACTGAGTGTAATCAATTTAAATGTGGTCGTTTGAGTGTCCAGGACGAAACCAGAAATGGTTGCCCATTAACATCAAACGTAAACGAAATTATCCACAATGTTCAGAATTAGATTCTGCAAGACAGGAAGCAGTAATATAGTTACTATCGGTGAAATTGCTAGTAAATTGCGTATTTACAATTGTTCTGTTTATAATATCATCTACAACGCCTTTTTCTCATGACCAAATTGTCGGCACGTTGAATCCGTGGCCTACTGTCTCCTGTTTAAAACGCACTCTAGAACTGAATGTCCACAGCTTCTATAGCGCCGACGAGAAAAGACTTTTCAGTCGGTTGGTCCTTGGTAACAATGTATGAATCATGGGTACACCACTCCTGGAATCCACTTCAAGTCTTCAACCCAGTTTCGGCAAAACAAGCTTCAAGACAATGGAGACATTTCAGTGGCGGATCTATGATTGTTGTTGTTGTTGTTGTTGTTTGTTTGGGGTTGTTTGGGGTCAAAATCCAAACCGTAACAGCAACAGGTTGCAGCAACAATAAATAGCTTTGACCTCAGGTGGCACGATTGAGAAATATATCAACGGCCCGGGTATTGGGCAGTCAGGACAGACGAAGGCGCAACAATTGTAGTTGCAGAATGGGGCAGGGCTGTTTCATTGTTCTGATCTACATCTTCTGGCCAGCTGGGACATGTGGCATGTCTATCCGAAATCACCTTTCCAGTTTATCCATCCATCATATGGCGTCATAATCAACTAAGTGACGTGTATGCTAACGTCATAATCATGACGTCATGATTGATTCAATGTCGCCCGTCTTTAACGCTTAATAGTCCGACACGTTGTACGAATTGTACGTCTTTGCTATTTAATAAACAGCAGGCAGCCAGTCAAATTAATTTCAAAATATTCAACAGCTTACATCTATAGCTTTCTCGAAATTGATAGTCAGAATGTTCAGAGATCGCTCGATCCCAACACGGACGTGGTGTGTGTGGAGCTTAGATTGAGATGGGCGGGGTATAGATAAAAGTGGAAATGTCCATTACAGCAGCAGCAGCAGCAACAGCAGCAACAGCAGCAGCAACAGCAGCAGCAGCAGCAGCAGCAGCAGCAGCAGCAGCAGCAGCAGCAGCAGCAGCAGCAGCAGTGACAGTTACCGTAGTTTCAGAACGCTCTGTCTTTTTCGTTGCTGTGGATTGCATCATTGATGACCGATGCAGATACAGATGCTTGATCATGGCTATGAGAGCTCCTAATGGACCTTTCCAGAAAGCCGGCTTATACCGGAGAAGGGAGTCACGCCGGTTGGATTTATTAGTGTGGTGAGCCTCCAGGCAGTAATTGGAGGTGGGGTGGGTGGGTGTGGCGTCGGACCCCCCCCCCCCCCAACTCTCTCATCGACAGAGGTGGGGCGACGTCTCTCTCTCTCTCTCTCTCTCTCTCTCTCTCTCTCTCTCTCTGCGTGCGTGCATGCGTGTGGGTTGTGGGTGGGTGGAGTGGGTGGTGTGGTGTTCTCAGAGCGGGACCCTCCTTGCTGACTATCTTCCAAGAAAGGTGAAACCGTAGTTGTAAAGTACTGCAGTACTGTTCTAATAAAGCTACACGCGTGAAAACCAAAATACCTCGGCGTGGCATTCTCACAAAAGCTGTTTTGTTGCCGCATATGATAATACTCCATCTCACAGCTCTATCATCTAGAATGATAAGTTGAAAAGCATCTTGCCACATTATTGATACTTACTTGATGGTCTAGCTGTCTTCGCCTAAGGGCACAGCTCGATCTCAGTCTTCTTTTGAATGTTTCCACGTAGGGTGGGGGTGGGTGGGTGGGTGGGTTCATGGGAGGTGTTTGCAGTAACGACATCTGGTAGCTTATTTCAGTCTGGAAGGAAAAGGGTGCATGACAAGTTCTGTGTTGCATCTCTGTTTGTAAATCTTAAGGGCGTGTCCGCGTAGGTCTCTATAAGGTTGTTCGAAAAGATTCGACGGATCCGTATTGTAATGTCGGTTGAGGTATCTGTTGGTTTCTGTGAGGTCTGTCCGTCTTCTATCTGCTAGTATAGTAGGTGCATCATGGTGTCTGATTGCATAGTTTAAAACAGAGATTATGCGCTTTCTCTAACAGCTTAATATCTGTGACTAAATATGGGTTCCAGGCTATGGCCACATATACCTATTCGAGTGCTGGTCTAATGATTGAGTTGAATAATGTTGAGACAATACTGGGTGATCTATTTCTGAGGGCATCTCTTGATCATTGTCCATTTTTGTCTGGCTTTGTTGATGATGTTCGAGATGTGCGGGGTGGATTTTTTTCGAAACTAACATTCCTACATCTCTCTGCTCAGTTTCTTCTGTAAGGTAATGGCCTGAGTATAAGTAATCGATGGATGATTTAATTCTGAGTACTATGCACTTGAACCTCATTAGCCATCTTGGAGACCATCCAGAAAGAGAATTTACATCTTGTGGAGGATCTAACAATCGCTTGGGATCTTGATAGTACAGTAAAGTTTTGTATCATCAGCAAATAACGTAGCCATTGATTGAACTGAGTCAGATATGTCGTTCACAAACATGAGGCAGATCACCGGGTCCAATATTTATCATTGCGATACATCGCTGGTGACAAGTTTCCATCCAGAGCCATTTTTGAGAATCACACGTTGCCGTCTAGAAGCCAGGAAAGACTTAATCCGCCGAATGACATGCCTCTTAATTCTTAGGTTGTTGTGTTTGTGAGCAAGATGTATATGTGGTACGGTGTCGAAGGCCTTGCTGAAGTCTATGTAGATGGCGTCGTTTTGTTTGTTGTGGTCATATGCGAAGAACCAATCTGACATACACTCAATTCACCTTTCCAGAGTATCCATCCATTATCAGACCTCGTATGACGTTATAATCCGCTCAGCGCATGTATGATGACGTCATAATCATTACAAAGGGTTCCATGTAGACCGTCAACAAATCTCAAATGGTCTGACACATTGTATGAATTGTATGTCTTTGTAATTCTTTGCTATTTAATAAACATCCTGTTGAATATTTTGAAACTAATTTGACTGGGCGCTGTTGCTGCCTTAGGCAGCAACAGCACCCAGTCAAAATAATTTCAAAATAGTCAACAGATTACATGTGTAGTTGTTTGGAAATTAATAGTCAGGGTGTTCAGAGATCGATCGATCCCACCACGAGCGATGCGTGAGTGAAGCTTAGCTAGTGATGGGCGGGGCATAGCTAAAAATGGAACGGTCCATTATCTGGGTTACACAAGCACCCCTTTTCTGGAGGCTGTGTTGGTTAAGGTGATGAGATAATCCGGTTGTTGTCTATATGTTCTCATAACGCATCAAGTACGACACACTCCACGTGTCTGCATGCTTGGCTAGTTAAAGCAACTGGCAGGTAATTGTTTGGAGAAAGCTTTCTTGAAGAGTATGGTCACGTTTGCATCTCTCCAATATTGTGGAATGGTGCCTGATAGTATAGACTTGTTGAAAATATTTGCCAGAGGGTTTCGCTAGCTCCGGAACTTCACAAGGAACGTTTACATGAATATTATCTGGTCCTATTGCCTTGTTCTTCTTTAGTTTATTCATTTTAGTTTTTACTTGATCAATAGAAATAAATAGACTATACAAGTTGCTGTTCATATAATTTATAATCGGTGGGAGAGAGCATGGTGCATCTGTCTCGTTGCTGAGTACTGATGTAAGACTGTACAATTTGCTGTTCACATCATTTGTAATCGGTGGGAGAGAGCATGGTGTATCTGTCTCGATGCTGAGTACTGATGTAAGACTGTACAATTTGCTGTTCACATCATTTGTAATCGGTGGGAGAGAGCATGGTGTATCTGTCTCGATGCTGAGTAATGGTATAAAAAGTCATTGCGGATCCTCCGTGTTCACGCTCAGCCTGTCCCCATTTACCATTATCAACACTACAGTCTCTATGCCCAAATTTCTGTCATGGTTTTCGTGTAAAAATTGTGACTTTTACAAACAAGTTGGGAGAAATATGTGGCATTAGGTTGATGTTATGTAGAAGACTAGCCCTAATGCAACTGCTTAGAATTTCATTTGTTTTAGATTACTCATTCTATGTCGGGGGGGGGGGGGGGTGGTTATGAACAGCCTCGTATAAACGGCGCTGTTCTTACGTGTCCACGCACGCAATTTGCAGTGAATCAATGGCAAGTTACTGGCCCGTATTGGCCCGGTATTGGTCCAGGTCCAGCCCAGTAGCGCTCGTTATCAGGGAAGCGCTGTCTTATCACACTGTATCCGTGTGCACCACATATGGTCAAGCGAACCCATGGAGACTTTCTAGAGTTATGGTCAGGAATATACGATTTTATGTAGGCCTAATCCTATTTAGGTGAGATAATTGACGAATCCACTTTTAGTTATGATCATCCAATCTCTAGCTCACCTCCGCCTACGTTTGATGCCTGAAGGCCGTGAATCTCAATTTCCAGAAAACCATGCAGGTAAGCTGTTGAATATGTTGAAACTAGTTTGACTTGGTGCTGATGTTGGCTATGAAATAGTAAAGCGATACAATTCGTACTTGTAACTGACGTGCTATTCAAAGTTCCTGATGAACTTAGATATGACATACATAATATACTTTAATTGTGCTGTCTGCCTATCTGTGACGTAGGGTATCCATGCAGCAAATTGACACAAGTCCATACACACTTTCTTAAAACGTTATTCTCAAGAATGAGTTTTACTTATCTTAGGGGTGGACGTGGGTGTACCTCTGGTGAATATAAACGGATTTCGCTAAAACAGAATCCCAACCAATCACTTATTACATCATATTAATGTACCGAATTTGATGTGAGTTAGTGCATAATTTCATACCGTATCAGGTGTTCTTAAAGAGTCTATTTAATACCTAAAATAAAATTAATTTGAGTTCGTCTTCAAATTCTGTTCATATCTTTTAACTAACTCTCAGTTTTATCGCCAAATACCTAAGTTCGTAATTTTTATGTTATAGAATACACTAGAACATGGATCGATGATGTTGTAGAGAATTCTTCAAGCCTACATATTTTCAGACACACTCCATCTTATATGCTCTCTGTCTGCTCGCCAACTGCTATTATAGTTGTTACGAGTATGACACCCACGCCCTACAGCGTTGCAAGTGTGAGGTTCTAAAGATTGGCATTCTTCTGATGATGTCTCGTGTAAATGGATTATTCGCAAAGATAGACTAACATGTATTGAACCAAGCTTGTCTATGTATGACATGCTACTGGATTTCTGTATGCCTCCTGTAAGACAAGCGATGAATATATATTCCATACATGATAATACATCCTTACAAATGTGAACGATATCTGCTGGGCCTAATATATACATACATACATACATACATACATACATATATATATATATATATATATATATATATATATATATATATATATATATATATATATATATAATATATATATATATATATATATATATATATATATATATATATATATACGTACGCTGATGCTATGCGGAGTTGCAGTATGGCGGTTCGATCCCCCGACTGGGAGATGGTGATCAACAAATTAAACTAATGGGTGCATCACTGTCGGCTAAGTTAGCACATGGAAATTGAAGCCGCACGTTGCCAGTGCGTCAATAAAATAAAAATACATATACTGCCAGAGCCGTGCTGGAGTCAGAGTATAATAGGCGTAAAAGCCTAGGATTGAATTGTGGCGGGTGCATCCACAGATAGTCCCATATGAATCGTCAGTGTGTCAGTATATCAGACATGTGAAAACTGGTCGGCCAATCCTTGACTATATAGTCTTGGTGCGGTGGTCCAGCGGAAAGATGTCTGGTTACTGATGCTATGCGGAGTTGCAGTATGGCGGTTCGATCCCCTGACTGGGAGATGGTGATCAACAGATTAAACTAATGGGTACATCACTGTCGGCTAAGTTAGCACATGGAAATTGAAGCCGCACGTTGCCAGTGCGTCAATAAAATAAAAATACATATATATATATATATATATATATATATATACTTTTGAAATATACCGCGCTAACTATTCCGAAAGCAATCTGACTGAATGTGGTTGCTGGTTGCAAACACATTCAGTCAAATGGCTCTCATGATATCTAGTTTTCATCAAGTGAAATATGCATAGCTCTTACTGAACCATGTTTTCATGATGTACGTTTCATGATGTACTCCTAATGATAAGGGTAAGCCAGCAATGAATCGTCAGTGTGTCAGTATATCAGACATGTGAAAACTGGTCGGCCAATCCTTGACTTTTTAGTCTTGGTGCGGTGGTCCAGTGGAAAGATGCCTAGTTGCTGATGCTATGCGGAGTTGCAGAATGGCGGTTCGATCCCCCGACCGGGAGATGGTGATCAACAAATTAAACTAATGGGTGCATCACTGTCGGCTAAGTTAGCACATGGAAATTGAATCCGCACGTTGCCAGTGCGTCAATAAAATAAAAATACATATATATATATATATATATATATATATATATATATACTTTTCAAATATACCGCGCTAATTATTCGGAAAGCAATCTGACTAAATGTGGTTGCTGGTTGCAAACACATTCAGTCAAATGGCTCTCATGATATCTAGTGTTCATCAAGTGAAATATGCATAGCTCTTACTGAACCATGTTTTCATGATGTACGTTTCATGATGTATTCCTAATGATAAGGGTAAGCTAGCAATAATTAGAAGTAGTCCTGTATTCCGTGATAACGTGACAAATATCGTCTTAGGGCTGAGAAGGTTACTGGAATCTTTGTTCGTCTAAATACCCCTACTCATTCTCGGCACAAAGAGGTTCTTTGTGAAGGTCTATGTCAAGGAGACTCGGTCCTCACTAGAATCGTGCTTTTGCCATGAAGGACGTTAACCCTTTAACATTTGCAGACGTGAAGCAACACATTCTTTACGATGTACTCAATATTCTATTGAATATATTGAAAATAATTTGACTGTAAGCTGTTGCTGTCCAGCGACGTGTTCCAGTCGAATGAGTTTCAAAATATACAACATCTTTCATGCATAGCTGCCTTGATATTGAGACTAGCATTCAAGGATCAAAGGGTTAAAGAACTCACTGCATAATTGGGTACATTTCGGTTTGGGGCACCGCATTAGGGAAATGTCCCGTTTGTAGCCCATTACTATCATCACCACAGCATCAACACTATCAGCCTCACCACCAGATCTATCAGCAAACCCACCATGTGTGGCCTACATACCCAAAGCAAATAATACGTTCACAACATAAACATAATGTGGGCAGGGCTGGGGCGGTGTTGGGTGGTGGGTGGTTAGGTATGTAGGGTGAATTTTCCTCGATAAGTCGATGATATGGTGAATGTTCGGAAATGCCGGTTATAAGATGCAGTTCTCCGTCGTGTGTGTGTAAATTATCTCTGCTTTGGCATTGTGATTTAATCTCAACGAGACAATGTATCCTGCATTTCTCACACGTGATTTATTAGTTTCCGTTATTCATAAACCAAAGTTCTGCATTGCTTATTATGGAACGCCAAATATGAGAGAATCGGTAAGTTTTGGTAGAATGGAATCGCGATAAAGACAAATTTCCGAGCAACACATGCAGTGTCAGAGCCGGATTAAGCCTATTTCGGGCCCAGGGCTAGTTTGTTATGGGGAACATTTATCGGGTGGGTTATGGAGGAAATGGCTGCTGCTGCAACTACAGATGCGGCTGCTGCTGAAACATAATAAATATGTTACGTATGTATAAGGCAGCACAAGCCTTCAGTCAAATTGATTTCAAAATATTCAACATCTTACGTATATCATGACTGAAAAAAGTAAGATACTGACATTTCAAATTGGGTTAGATGCAATTTTGGTGGGGTGGGGTTGGGTGGGAGGGGGATGTGTGTGCGTGCGTGCGTGCGTGCGTGCGTGCGTGCGTGCGTGCGTGCGTGCGTGCGTGCGTGCGTGCGTGCGTGCGTGCGTGCGCGCGCGCGCGCGTGTGTGTGTGTGCTTTATTTTGGCGTGTTCTGCGCACTATTCCTGATAACGCAGTATACTGTGCCGGTACTGGACCAATACCGCAGCATTCCTTGCATCATAGACAACGTGTCGTTTTTTCTTTGTGGATAAAATGGTTAATAATTTGAAAATGTTATTTAACTAGAAACTGATAATATTCGAAACAGCAACCGCTTCCTGTCACAATAAGTCACCACATATGCACCATAACATTATACCAAATTACATTGCGATTAACGCAATGCATAACCTAACAAGACAGAGATGCACCTGACAAAGCAACGGATAGCCTAACAAGACCGAGATGCACTTGACAAAGCAACGCATAGCCTAACAAGACCGAGATGCACCTGACAAAGCAACGCATAGCCTAACAAGACCGAGATGTACCTGCCAAAGCAACGCATAGCCTAACAAGACCGAGATGCACCTGACAAAGCGATGCATAGTCTAACAAGACCGAGATGCACCTGACAAAGCAACGCATAGCCTAACAAGACCGAGATGCACGTGACAATGCAACGCATGGCCTAACAACACCGAGATGCACCTGACAAAGCAATGCACAGCCTAACAAGACCAAGATTCACCTGACAAAGCAACGCATAGCCTAACAAGACCGAGATGCACCTGATAAAGCAACGCATAGCCTAACAGGACCGAGATGCACCTGACAAATCAACGCATAGCCTAACAATACCGAGATGCACCTGACAAAGCAAAGCATAGTCTAAAGAGACCGAGATGCACCTGACAAAACAACGCATAGCCTAACAAGACTGATATTCACCTGACAAAGCAACGCATAGCCTAACAAGACCGAGATGCACCTGACAAAGCAACGCATAGCCTAACAAGACCGAAATGTTCCTGACAAAGCAACGCATAGCCTAACAAGACCAAGATGAACCTGACAAAGCAATGCATAGCCTAACAAGACCGAGATGGACGTGACAAAGCAATGCATAGCCTAACAAGACCGAGATGTTCCTGACAAAGCAACGCATAGCCTAACAAGACCGAGATGAACCTGACAAAGCAATGCATAGCCTAACAAGACCGAGATGCACCTGACAAAGCAATGCATAGCCTAACAAGACCGAGATGCACCTGACAAAGCAACGCATAGCCTAACAAGACCGAGATGCACCTGACAAAGCAACGCATAGCCTAACAAGACCGAGATGCACCTGTCAAAGCAACGCGTTAATCCTTTAATGGGTAAATTTGGTTAATAAAATTAAAATATTTGCCTATTGACTGCCAATTTGCAGGCCAAGACAAGACTATTTTTGAAAATAGTTTTTTTCTATTGGCCTGCAAATGAACATTCCTCGCGACCACTGCAGATGCCGGGCTTGTTCGACTTCGGCGCGAAAGGGTTAAATAGAGTATAGCCCTAATGGAGCAATTGTTTGAATTTCTTTCCTGAGTCACAGACAGCTGCTGCTATAGTAAAAGGATTTCTTGCATGTATCCGTTTCTATGGCAGAACCTCTTAGGTTATTAGCGATATTGCACCTTCGTACTTCAAACAAATAGTATAATAAACAGCAGGGAACAGCTTCTATCTCCATTCCAAAGCCTTCTCTCACGCCACTTCCCGCACCATCTCCGCCCATCTACTTAATGATAATGCTTATTATACCATCCCCAATACTCATCGTTCTGAGGTTCAAGGCACATCTGTGCATCGGCTTTCTGTGTGTATGGCTCATCCCATCACGCCCATCCTACCACATTCATGAGAAATTTTTTTACAAGCCACGTTATGCAATACTTCGACAATGTTTTTCCCCTCAACTGAACACAGAACCCATCGCTCATCTAACGACTCTAACACGTTTCGAGAATTCTCAAAGAAGCCATTCTTCATTCACTGAGCATTCTGTCTCCGAAATACCGCGCTCTCCAAGACAGAATCCTTCATCGCCGCATCGGTGTCACTTAAGAGTTCGGCCTGCTGGGAATTGCAGGAAATGGTTAGGATTGATTGGTAATATTATTCAACTGATGGGAATAATGAGCCATCTAATATTTGTTGTGAAAAACAGATTTATTATTAAATGGAAGGACCCAATCTGTCGCTCAAATATCTGACATCATGATAAAATACGTCAGTTGCTAGATGACGTCACAGTCAGATGAGGTAGGTCTGTCACGAAAGTGGGAGTCGGACATTAAGCATCTGAATGGGCCTTTCTTGTTTATCCATCCATCACATTACGTCATAATCAAGTGCGCGGCGCGTAGGATGACGTCATAATCAATGACGCTTTAATGGCGTAGCTAAGTACGTCACGAACGCATACTTGAAGACGGACTAAGCGTTGTAGTACGAATTGTATATCTTTACTATTTAATAAACGGTCAGTTTAATATTTTGAAACGAATTTGACTGGGTGCGGGCGTGTTGCTGCCATAGACAGCAACAACATCCAGTCAAATTTGTTTCAAAATATTCAACAGCTTACCTGTATAGTTTTCTAGAAATTGGTAGTCAGGGCATTCGGGGAGCAATCGATTTCAACACTAGTGAGGCGTGGATGGATCATTCCCAACAATTGGAGGGCGAATTTGTCAAACGAGTTGTCTTCCTCTAGTTCATGAATTCGCGTCTCACTAAGAGCTTTGTGACGCTGCTATTTCCCCGGTAGCTGACCATTTGACTATTAACAACACAGACATGCGAATCTTCACACCTTCGTCGGTGCCCTTTATTTCCCGCCACGCGTTCTACTCCGCTAGATAGTGTGTCGCTGTTATCCCCATTGAAAATGCATAGATTGCTACCTTAGCGCATTAGAACGCTGTTTTGTCGTCTCAGCTCTGGCGATTTTGCATTTCCTCTTTTGTCGTTTTTTTCCGAAAACAGAGAAGCGGGAGTAGTCTGAAATCTATGTTTCTAAAATAAACACGGGAAAACTGTTGAATAACATATTTTAAAACTAATTTGACATTAAACTGCTGTTGCCTACGGAAATTCAATGGCATATGGCAGCAACAGCTTCCAGTCAAAATAATTTTAACTATTCAACATAATATTTCTTACATCAGAAAAATGTACGTGAAGTTATTTAAAATACTAGATTAAAATATGTTTATCTAGCGTTCAAATAACTTTGTATACTTTGAATCAATGTAAGAAATAGTATGGTGAATATTTTGAAACTAATTTGCCTGGAAGCTGTTGTTCGTAGAATGAAGTCTCTGTTGAAAGACATTTTCTAAAGTTGCTGTGGCGTTGATTAGACGTTGTTCAGATTCAGATGGAGTCATCTAATTTTCAACAAGAAAATTTGACAGGTAGAGAGCTGGTTCTCACGTCGACTCCTATGTAAAATAAATACTAAAAAAATAATAATAGGAAAGAAAATTAAAAATAACTAACTAACTAACTAACTAACTAACTAACTAACTAACTAACTAACTAACTAACTAACTAACTAACTAACTAACTAACTAACTAACTAACTAACTAACTAACTAACTAACTAACTAACTAAATAAATAAATAAATAAATAAATAAAATAATAAATAAATAAATAAATAAATAAATAAATAAATAAATAAATAAATAAATAAATAAATAAATAAATAAATAAATAAATAATCAATCAATCAATCAATCAATCAATCAATCCCAACCAACCAGCCAGCCAGCCAACGAACGAACGAACGAACGAACGAACGAACGAATAAATAAATAAATAAATAAACAAAACCAATAAATAAACAAAACCAATAAATAAACAAACAAACAAACAAAAACAAACAAATAAATAGTGCGGGCGGCTGGGTGGACAGGCAAACGAATGCGTTGATAGAGGCTATGTCATGTTGGCGTAATATCATAGCTTAGAGTTAGACTTGAGAAATTTGCTCCAAACCACTATTATTGAGTCTTGTTTGGCCTTGTGAAAATCAACGCCTAATTTTGCCTGTCTATAACGGGAACATTATGAAACATCAGAGAGTATGCATTAAAGACGCTTAATAAAAATAGACGCCAATCAAACCAATAACAAACATTACTTTTCGTAGTTAATGCTTTGCTGGCCACAAGAATTGTTTAAAATGCGTGGTCTTGTGACAACTTGTCTTGAATAACTACCATCGTATGGCCCTTCTAAATGTGTCCATAACGAACGGCTAGTACCATACACGTATACGAAGGAAGCAAGAGCCGGGGAGGGCGTGTATAGACTTATATAGGCTAATATAGAAAAGGTTTTCCAAGGTAAGAAAACGGATGATTGTTAGTAGGCATGCTTGAATGAAAACAAAGCAACTAACCCCTTTCATCCACAGCATCTAGTACTTTACATTATTTACGATGTAAGATGTAAGCATTTATATATTGAATATTTTAAATCTAGTTTGACTTGAAGGTGTTGATCCAGTCTACAGAAACTACTTCTCGTCGAATTAAACTTAAACTATTTAATTTGTTATCCCAATATGAGGTATTGGAATGTCAAGACTGAAAAGGGTTGGACGTGTATCGTCTTTTCGCGGATAGCATTCCTAGAGCTGATACTAATACATGTGTGCCGCTGTGTAGTGGCGAAGCGAACAATTTGTAAGAGAGAGAGAGAGAGAGAGAGAGAGAGAGAGAGAGGGAGCGTGCGTGCGTGCGTGCGTGCGTGCGTGCGTGCGTGCGTGCGTGCGTGCGTGCGTGCGTGCGTGCGTGCGTGCGTGCGTGCGTGCGTGCGTGCGTGCGTGCGTGCGTGCGTGCGTGCGTGCGTGCGTGCGTGCGTGCGTGCGTGCGTGCGTGCGTGCGTGTGGGAAGGGGGGGGGGGGGGCGAATAGTGTAGGAGATTTACCCTACAGTATTCTATCAAGGGTTACTTAGAATGGACATTTTAATTATATTTGCAAATCCTTTCACCGCCTGATCAAACTATTTCATTTTAAATACCGGTGATTGCCTAATTATACATAAAACTCATATTTAAACATGGAGTCATTCAAAATTATACGAAAATTTGACTGAAAGTCGTTATTTTCAGGCATCATTGGCTTTCAGTCAATCTATTTCAAAACTCTCAGCAAACGTTTACAAACGATCTATACAGTAACGTCTTATACTACAGTCAAACCTTATATAACGGACGCGCACACTTGGGGGCAAATGAATGTGGTCAGACGGGTGGTCGTAAAGAACCGCCATTATATGGCGTCGAAATCTATTTACCATAATTATAAATTAGATCTATTAATCGATAGCTTGTCATTAGTAACCACATTTGAGGTACCAAATGTATCCGTTATATACAGTTTTGACTGTTACAACTAAATTAAAGAATACAATTCCAACATCCCGTTAGACATGAACGAATATGCGTTCGTTCGTTCGTTCGTTCGTTCATTCGCCCGTCCGTCTGTCCGAGCGTTCGTTCGTCAGTCCGTCCATCAGTTCACCCGTCTTGCCATCCCTCCGGCCGTCCATCCGTTCATTCATTCATTCACCACACCAATCACGTTTGTCCACGCCCAATCCAAATAACGGTGGGCCAGGACGCCGGAATGCCAAGAAATCAATAGAGACTTTAATTGTCGGCGTGGCAAAGAAATTAGCACAGTGTGACGCTCTTCGCACCTCTCCACGCGCCTATTACATTGCTGTATCCATCAAAAACTTTTGATTTGAATATGATTTCCAACATTCAAATGCAAAAGTAAGTAACAAGGCGTTATCACAAGCATATACTCCTTACAGATTCGTAATCTTGGATCTCCATACTTTCTGACACATAGTGTTATTATATTTAGAATTATTGTTAAATATGATCATGTTCAATAACTTTAGAGATAATGGGTAATATAGAGATAGGCCTATAATTGCTAACATTGGTTTTTGAATCAGATTTATGTAGAGGCTTTACTTTTGCACATTTCCACATTTTGGGGAATTCTCCTGTAGCTATGCTTTTGTTTATAATAAGTGTAATTGAGGGTGCAATTATTGATGCTGCTGCTTTGAGGAAGTGTGCGTTCAATTCATCATAACCAGATGACTTATTTGTTTTTAAGTTGCTAAGTTCTCTGGACACATATTCAACGGTTATATATGGAATTCGAAACTCTATATTTTCTGGAACTTTAGTAAAAACATGATCTGATAGCTTATCAAATGCCATTGGCCTTTGTTTTATCATGGAGTGTGTCAGTTTTGACGCGATTGTACTGAAATATATATTAAAATGTTCAGATTGCATTTGTGGGTTTTGAATTTCACTTCCATTATCATCACAGATTATTGAAGGTAATTTGTTTGCCTGGGGATTTATGTCTTTTATAATTTTCCATATATTAGCCGGATTATTTTTTCCTGCTTCTAATTTATTTTCAAAATAATCTCGTTTAGATGCTTTAATCAAATACGCAACTCTTTGCTTTAACATTTTAAAATTCAACATGTTTCCTACGTTTTTATGATAATCCCTTTCTTTCATTGTTTGTAAAATTTCTCCGTTCACCCATCCCGGTTGACATACACGTTTAACTCTGCGTTCAATGACAGGAGCGTGTTTATTTATAATGTTGATGAATTTTGCATACCATTGATCAAGCGCTTGATCAGGACTACCCAAATAACCTATAGAACGCCAATCACATACAGACAGGTCACTAAGAAACTTAGCTTCATTAAAGCTTTTGATGCTCCTGTATTTAATAAGTTGGTGCGAATTTCGAGTTTTGAATGGTTTACATTTGCGTACAGCGAATATTGGATAATGGTCACTTAGTGCCAAAGAGCCGACATGTGACGATTGAATTTTGTCTTTATCTGTGACATACACATGGTCAATCAGTTTAGATGTTTTCTCAGTAACTCTGGTTGGATTACGTATAAGTTGCTCTAAATGAAAGAGTTCAATTAAAGACTGCCATTTATGATTATCTGCTTTAATAAGGTCGAAATTAAAATCTCCTACAAGTATCATATCTGAGTTTTAGGAATATACCTTTTCTAACATAGCTTCAAATTCATCAATCCAGATAGCGGGTGAATCAGGGGGTCTATAGACACAGCCCAATAGGAAAGGCTTGGTCTTAAAGGGTCTACTTTCAATCCATAGAGTTTCCAGATCATCGGTTTCAAAATTTAGTTTCCTCACATATGAATAGTTTACAGCTATATATAGTACAATTCCACCACCGTCCCGTTCTTTTCTGTCCTTTCTTTCATTAACATAGCCTTCAATTTCAATGGAGTTATTTGGGATTGTTGATGAGAGAAATGTTTCAGTGGTACAGAAAACTTCAAGTTCTTTTTCACACTTCTCCATAATCAGTTTTAACTGGTCAATCTTAGGCACCAGGTGCTGTACATTTAAATGACCAATCCTAATTCCTTTAGAATTAATATTGAAAGACGGCAGATCAATGGATTTATTATTATTATTATTATTATTATTATTATTATTATTATTATTATTATTATTATTATTATTATTATTATTAATAGTACGACCGCCGCCCCCGCCACCACCACAACCAACACCACCATAACAACCACCGCCGCCACCACCACCACCATATGATCATGTGCTTTTCTATTAATACCTTTATTGGCAGTTCCCCTAGTTCCTCATATGTCATGTATTTAGGTGTGCTTCGCTTACATTTTTTTCTAGATGTGCTTTTTCGATTAAATTGCATTTTTCGATTCGAATAATTTCACACCCATAAAGGAGGATCGGTTTTATCATTTGGTGGTAGAGTTTTATTTGACAATCAATGGGTAGATCTAATTGTTTAGCTCGTCTATGTAAAGCGGACGTTGCTTTTCGGCCTTGTTCAAATAAGCCTTTCTCCGCTAAAAGTAGGCGTCCATCGTATGAAAAATGTATGCCTAAGTATTTATAGTTATATACAATTTCTAATGTCTTAATATTTAGATAGAATGACAGTTTGTTATAGTATGCTTTGGTAGTACCAAAGACCATAATGTTTGTTTTGTCTACATTTACTTTTAGTTTCCACAATTTGCAATAATGTTCATATGCATTTAATATCAGCTGGAGGTCAGTTGCGTTTTCAGCTAGCATAATTGTATCGTCGGCATAGAGGAGTTATTGAGGTCTGTTAGTCCCAATATAGGGCCGTTTGGGGACCGGCCGGACAAAAGTAAATATGGAATTTATTACTTCTATACCCTCTTAAATACTTTTTATGGTTCCTATCTTCATCTGCAAGAACAAGTATATGGTGCAGTTAATGTAAATTATATTTATAATGACCAGTATGTGACCGTTGTGACGTCATCATTCGAAATTACGGAGATTTGAAGTAGATCCACCACGTATACGCGATTTATTACATACATACCTGTATTTTAAGACTTGTTATGGTTCATATCTTTATCAGGAAGAACACGTATAGGGTGCAATTAATGGAAATTATGACGTCATCATTAAAAATAACAGCCATTGAAGGTAGACTCATAAAGTCTCTGAGATCTCAATCCTTATTCTAATCAGAGCTCATCGAGAAAGAAATTTTGCTCTGTATGTGGAAACACTGGAATCACTTATGTTCGGCTGCTGAGAGAAGAGATCTGGCCTTTGTCAACCTCTTTTCTTGAAAACCTGTATGGGCCTGTGGAAGAACTGCAGAAAACCCACAGATTTCATCTTGAGAACGGCTCTCCAAGTGTGATAACAGCGATCGAAAAGAAGAAGAAGAAGAAGAACTTATGTTCCTCTTTTTGCGTTTGATCACTACAATTATAGTAGATGGTTGTCTGTACATCTACGAGACATGAAGTCACTGCCAGATAGTATAAAGAAAGAGTTCCATAAGAACTGGGTTATTCAGAAAACTACCCATAATTTCTCTACAATACCAATCGACCAGGCACACAAGCAAGAAAACTCTAAAGTGAAAGGAAAAGGAGGAGTAGTTGGTTTAACTGAAAACCCAGCAGCTCTCCGACGATGGATCATATCAAGGCCGGAGCAAGCTAAACTCTTGACCGAGTTTGAAACCAGATACTTAGCAGATGCTGACCCAGAGATAAACTATAAGCATCACGAGGACGGTATTTCAACACAACAGGTCTTCAAGCAACAGGTTCACCAACTAACCCAGACAATTACCGAGTATGGAAATCCTTTTTCAGAAGTAGGTCCTGAATTGCTGGTATTAAACACACGAGACTACATGGATGATTCAGTGGTGGCTTCCGTTCGAACACTTGAGTCAAAAGGAAGGGAACAATATGAAGTTTTCAAAAAAGAATGTCATGTACGACAGATCAACGAGTATCCATGATCCTCTGAAGAAAAAAATCTCTTCCTCTGTTTAGTACTCCAAAGCCAAAGAAGAAGCATAAGCTGGAACAGTTGTCAAATCTTCGCAGTAATGTTGCACTCTTTGGACGGCTTTACATTGCCAACCAGTTACGAGATGAAGATCCTACTGTATTCTTCTCTCATGAAAATAAACTATACCCTCCCTCTCCATCAGATGCTGGCAAACTACACGCAGGAAAAAAGTCAGATTTGGTGACATGTCTTGATCTTTCGACTGACTATGAACATCCCAAGAACATTGATTGCAAAATATTTGATCGTGGAGCCCTGATTCATATGCTATCAACAGCAACAGTTTCTACATTTCAGGATTTTGCTGATAAGGTGTTTCTACCATTTCTTTACCATGAATTAAAGCGAGTACAGAGAATTGATGCGGTTTGGGATCATTATTTGCCAAGCAGTATCAAGAATTCCACACGACAGAAACGAGGCAGTGGAGTACGTCGGAAAGTCAGCCCACAAACTAAGATACCGACCAAGTGGAATGACTTCCTCCACGATTCTTCAAATAAGGAAGAGTTGTTTGCTTTTCTGACTGATGTGGTAGCTAAGGAAGACATGCCAGAAAATAAAGAGATCTACATAACATCAGGAGCATCTGTTATTTCTGTTGGACATGACCAGCCAATGACAGACTGTACTCATGAAGAGGCCGATACAAGAGTTGTCGTCCATCTACTACACTCACTTAAATCAGAAAACAAGAATGTAGTGGTCAGGACAGTAGAAACTGATATAGTGGTTATCTTTGTAGGGCAGTTCTATGATATCAAACTTCAGTTTAGTGATCTTGACTTGTGGGTTGCATTTGGCAAGGGAAAGGATCTCACAATGTACAGCATAAACAGCATATGCCATAAATTAGGAAGAGATAAGTCTCGTGCATTGCCTATCTTTCATGCTTACTCTGGATGTGACACCGCTTCATCTTTCCATGGCAAAGGGAAAAAAATCAGCTTGGGGAGCATGGAATGCATTTCCTGAACCTACTGATGCCTTCATATTCATAGTTGAGAATCCATTCACCACACTCGACAACACTTTTCAGCAGTTTCAGATTCTAGAACGACTGACTGTTACATTGTATGGCGGAACAAGTGTGCTTCAATCGGTAAACGAAGCACGAAGAGAGCTTTTCTGCAAGAACAATCGAAGCATAGATAACATTCCTCCTACTCAGGATTCTCTGTTACAACATGTGAAACGAACAATATACCAAGGAAATATCTGGACATTGTGCCAAAGATCTCAGTATATAGTTCCTTACCCTGCTGAATGGGGTTGGAAAATGCAGGACAATGAATGGAAACCACAGTGGATGACACTACCGGAAGCGGCTAAAGCATGTACAGAACTCATAAAGTGTTGCTGTAAATCTGATAGCTGTGACAGGTGCAAGTGCTCGAGAAGTGGCCTTCCATGCACTGAACTCTGCCGCTGCAAATGTGAATTATGAGAGAAGCAATCTGGATTGAAAGGTAAGCAACAATATTTAAAGTTGAATCTTGAACCCTATCACACCCTGCCTACCAAATAGTATTGCTAAAGGTAAAAGATCACCGAAACTGCTGTAACACTATCACGAGGGTTTACATTATAACAGATGATTTGACATGCTGAGGCAGCAGAGGAAAAACACACATGCTATTAAATATTAATACAATACTTTTGAGAAGTAGTATTATCACAAAATATAAAGGACCCTTTCCTTGAATGTGCAGTATGTGTGCTTACTTCATGCTACAGCCAAATTACAAATTGTTTGCGATATGATACCCTCAGCTGATAGTGATATCAGTCATTTGCTTTACTGGGTGTGAATATATAACGCTTACCAGAAGTCTGTTACAGTGGGAAAGTGCTAACACACTGTTTATACAGCATTTCCCACCTTTATGTACAGTAGAACATATAATGTTACTACCTCCAATGGAGGCCATTTTAAATTATGACGTCAAAATGGTCACCTATTCGTCATCATAAATATAATTTACATTATCCTCCCCATATACTTGTATTCGTTCGTGATAATAGGAACCATAACAACTCTTATAAGGCTGCTATAGTGGTAGTTAAAACCATATGATTTGTAAATCTTCTTTCCGTGGTAGCCGTTTTAAATGATAATGTCATAATGGTCGGTTACTGGTCATCAGAAATATCATTTACATTAAGTGTATCATAAATCCTGCATTTGCTGATGAGGATGGGATACAAAACAAGTTTTTATATACTGATATAGCAGTGAATAACTGCATATACTTGATGGACCTACTTCAAATGGCAGCCATTTTGAATGATCACGTCATAATGGTCACCTATTGGTCAGATTTTTGGTTGTAGAGAATGTTTCTAATCTACATACCAATATGAGTCTGTGGACACAAATTGGCACTTTTGTCCGGCCGGTCCCCACAACATTGTTAATAGACCTCACTAAGTATTAAAAGTATAAATAAGGTTTCTAGCTCGTCTTCTGTATTACATAGTTCTATGGATTTACAGTTTCGGTTACTAAGGAAATTTGCAAGTAAGGGCATCCGAGAATTTGTTGTTTAACATGATTATTGATTTTATGCTATTATACATGCTCTGTATTACTTTAAATACTTTACCATTTATGTTATGCTGTAATAGCTTTGTCCAGAGGCCATTAAGCCATATTGAGTCAAATGCTTTCTCAAAATCTTCTAAACAGCAGAATAGTCGCTTTCTTTTATTTTAAAATATTTCTACTAGCGTGGACAGTGTGAATATATGGTCTGTTGTGGAATATCCCTAAGGCCTGCTTGATTTTCTGATAGTTTATTGGTATTTTCTAATAATTCATTAATACGGTTGCTAATTATTGATGTAAAAAGTTTTCCTAAACAGCTGAGTAGTGTGATTGGTTTGTAGTTTTTGGGATCATTTGCGTCATCTTTTCGTTTATAAATCGGTATTATAATACCCTCAGTCCAAGCATCGGGAACGTTTGCTGAATCAAATATTTTATTAAATAGTTGTTTATATATGCTGATCAAAATGTGTTCTGTGGACTTGATAGACTCATTTATTATGTCATCTGATCCAGCCCCTTTATTATTTTTTAAACGCTGTATGGCTTTTGAGATTTCTTCATTCGTTATAGGTCTGTTTAATATATCATTTTCTTCTAGCGTCTCTAGTTGCAGTTGTTCATTCGCAGCGTCATTATCGCCTTCTTTTTTCAGTGATCTAAAAATGTATACATGTTCTCAAGACTTACTGGACACGGGTCCTGCAGACCGTGGTCAATTATTAATTTCCAGTAGTACTTGGGTTTGCTTGGGCGTTGAATTTAGTTTTTTCTTTGAACTTTATATGTTTTATTTTTTTCCAAAGACTTCCTTTGCCGTGCCGTAGAACATGTGTGAGATTGCGATTGTGATTTCGTTTATTGTTTGCTTGTCTAATGTTCGTTCTAATAACATACTTATAACAGTCAGAATACACTTTCATATATATAATAATAAAATATATATATGCCTTGTTTTCATGTTGCGAACGATGTTGCGTAAGAGAGGTTTGCAGAACTTTGCTAAGATGGCAAAGTGGTCTTCTGATTGGACGTAAATCGATTCTTAAGATGACGCTAGACGGTATATATCGATTCTTAACATGACCGTACATCGATTCCAAGAGGATGGTAAGTGCAGCGCTGACACCTCACAATTTAATGAGATATTTATTGTGCTGCTGGGGCTGATTGCCGAGAAAGCCTAGGTGTCGCTCCTAAGTTATCATCAAGGATTTGTTGCAGGAACACTCTAATCAATGAAAATTGATTTCACCACATAGCGTTGAATCTGGGATTTATACTCATTGGCCAACTGTGACATCCGGATTAGACGGGCGTGGCGTACATATTTACTCATGAATGTTATTATTTTTAATACGCATCACGATCTCTATTGCCACAGGTGCGCATGTGCTAATAATACAATCCTACTATGCCGTCAGTACCTTGTGAATCTAGTTGAATGGGAAACTGTGGCGCAATTAGATGCCAATTTATGAACAACACGTCATATTTTGATCTGCATTTAGTTTTACATTATATATAATGCCAATTATATGTAGACCGATGTGTAAACCTACATACGCCTACATAAAGTTCAAACAAAAGCTGGCGAGCTGACATTTTACAATGCCGGTTCGGCCACTATCTAGATCAATGCTATATTATAGGTCGTGGTGCAAAATTTATTACCCAAAGTTAAAGTTGGTGAAAATATAGCTAACTTCTCTGCTATAGGTCCTACGCACAACTTTCAAGATTCAGGCAAACTATTTTTTATAAACATTAAATAATTCAATACTATGGATATCATAAGTAGGGTATATCTTAAAGTCCACCAAAGCCGTTACAAAAACGTTATGCATATTAATATTGGTACAAGACCATGCTATCTCCTACTTGATGTTAACCATTTCCTATTTACAGGAATGCACCAAGATGGTGTCTAAGATCAGTGGTGTAGTGGGGCTGGAGTGCACTGGAGCGCCCAAACGCATGCCCATGGGAATAGTATTGTTACCCCTTCCTACGCTCCTGCTGATACACAGCGCTCCAGCTGCTCAAAATTTTCCAGTACACCACTGTCTAAGATATGTCTGATGCATCAGATTCCCGACGTTTGATACAATCCATATTCTGCAATGTGTTTAGCTAACATATGATACACCGGGCAGTCAATCCGACTAGATATATAATATATATGGCTTCAACAGATGTTGCTCAAGATCTTCTCAATGTTCAGAAACTTGCAGAGGAGTCATATCAGAGTTTCAAGTAAAGTCGGTTGGAAAATAACTATATCGCACTGTACAGTTTTATGACAAACTAATAAAGCTAAACCTAGAAACAGTCAGTGATATGAACAAGAAGAATGTTAGCGAGGTACAAGTCAAAGAAACTGTCCTTAAAGCCGATCGGAGATTATGTGGGCATATGATCATTGTTGCCCAAAGCAGATAGCTACACACGAGTGATGTTCTAGCACACCCATTAGAACCTCTGAATGGGCACTTTCAAATAGTGATTGGTCGATACGTAAGACCAACAAGGCAGTACTCGTCACCGAATTGGAGAAGAATGTATCACCCGCAGAAAACATTCCCGAACTATCAACATGCATCTTTGAAGGAATGAGCGTGGTCCAGAAAATGAAAGCTAACAACCTGATATTTGCACATCTGGCAAAACTTATTTTGTCTCTGGTGTGGCATGAGGGTAAACAGTCAGAGGATTGGTGTTGTATTTGATGTCTATTTGGAAACATCATCAATGACGCTGAAAGATGTAGCCGAGGATCAATCATTGGCATCTAGTTCAAAAGCATTACACCAGGTCACACTGTCCAACAATCGAGGAAATATCTCTGTAATTCTTGCAACAAGACTAGTCTCATCTGACTCTTGGTCGATGAGTGGAAGTCATTAAAACATAGTGACAAACTCCTGGACAAAGTGATATGTGACGTCTGAGAATGTTTATTACAACATCACCTAAGACCACTGGAAGGAGATGAAAGAGCTAGAATGTTCGCATGAGGAAGCTGACACTCATGCTTCTACACGCATTATATGCATCAGAATCTGGTTATAAAGCTATTGTGATTTCTGCTGATGATACTCATGTCCTCATTATCTGTCTTGGTTTCCAAACAGATATATCCTGCTATGTGTACCAGAAGCGTGGGACCCAAACCCAGACAACGTTCAATGACGTTGACATACTTGCTAAATCCTTGGGCGACAGTTGTAGTGCTCTGATTGGTATACATGCATTCACAGGTTGTGATACCGTTGGTGTTTTTGCCGGCGGTGAAAAAACTCAAGGTTTTAAAACAAATGAAAGAAACCTAAAGCTTTCAGAATGCCTTCAGCCAGCTTGTGGATTCTTGGGATGTGCCCAGTGTCTACAGAATTTTGTGCAAAGTTGCAAAAGTTCACATGTATGTACTTTCCCGTGCTTCCACAAGCACTTGTAAGGTTAACCAACTTTGTTATCAACTGTTCTGAGCCAAATGAGAAAGAACCTAACCATTGCGCGGATGCGTGTCTTAGGGCATCTACTGCTGATTTGGAACTGCTATCAGGTAACTGTCAACGCGCTTGCAAACTACCAGTTTGTGAGTGTCTTGCAAATAGATTGAAGTGCACTGATATATGTAAGCTACAAACAGGTTACATCGATGCATCAAAAGATAGAGGAGGAGGAGGAGGAGGAGGAGGAGGAGGAGGAGGAGGAGGAGGAGGAGGAGGAGGAGATTTAGGTTGAGCTCGAAGACTCAAATGACGATGATGTTGCCAATGATAGATAGAGTTAGGCTGAAATATGAATAATACTACCTGTTGTTAATTTCACATAATTATTCTTGTTAAATATACTGTGTGCGTGAGCGCCTGAGTGCGTGCCTGCGTGCGTGCGTGCGCGCGCGCCTGCGTACCTGCGTGCGTGCGTGTGTGCAACTACTTTTTGGAACTGTCTATCAGACATTTCATTTCGTCTGATGCAAATCGCTTTGAACTTTACAGAACAATCCATGGCTATTTAACCAATCAGACCTTCAGCGCAGACTTCATAGACATTTTCTAGTGCATTGCTGATTAGCTTAACCCTGACAGATTAATTGTTTACAAAGATTTAACACGTTCTACTAAAACTATGGTAGCGTCACGATATAACGAAGTTATGTAACTGCTGTTTTGTTTAACAATAGCCATTTGTCGATTTAACAATATCCATTTGTCGGTCATGTTTTCAAAATCTGATATGTCTATCAGCAGCCACTGGTGGTTTATGGCTTAACTTTGTGATATTATTCATTTAGTAGATCAACGTGATGAAATAAGGCTGAAGAAAATGCATTATATCTAGAGTTCAAGCAAGACATTGACATCGTTAACCTATTCTCGTTCAATTAGATTTGACATACCGTGAAACTCAAACAGTAGATGATATCTATCTACAATTTCTGCAGATTATGTGACATGAAGGCAAATTTCTACCACAGATGATAGGAATTTCGCTATGATTAATAACAAAATCAAAAGAAACCGTGATTACAATATTTCAATATTTCAGAAAATTATGTGAAAAATAACATATCTTGACTTCAGATAGTACGGACTGTATATAAATACTGGCAAATGCATTGTAACCTGATGCAGAAATCAATTATTTTTCATATGATACCTCACATGACTGTGTTGGAGTAATAACACAAATGCCAGTGTCCACTATGGAGATCATGGTAAATTTTGGCCGCCATCTTGAATTTCTACCATTAAGTCGACACCTTTCAATGGTTATCATATCAATTAATCATCCTTGGACATAGGCCTCTTTAAAAATGCAGAGATTTTGCCGGCCTAGGTGGTACCGGTTACTCAAACTTCTGGTTTGGGCCCAAAGACTACATATATTTACACGACCCATCGTCGTCGTCAACTTAACATCTCATATCCCCCTCCAGTATCGTACTAGTGCCCTGATGTCATCGTTACTAGGAGTCACTAGGTTACTGTATGGATGAATCCAGTTTATCGATTAATCACACGACGTCACAACCAACTACGTCACATGTAGGCTGACGATTAATAGTGGGTGGAGCTTAGCTAGAGATGGGCGGTGCGCAGCTAATACTGGATTCCTCCAGTGGGGGTAAGTCGGTAGTTTAACAAGTTAGCCATAGATTGCAGTCGACCAGGGTTGCGCAGTTGGGTAGAATGCGCTTAGATCAATATAGATGTCCCATAATTTACATGGCTTTAGACATCTCGAGGGGCATGTGCTGCGCGGGTCTAGATGCATATATACGTGCAGCCAGAGGAGCTTTGCGCGATGGAGCTCTATGGATTCACTTGTCAAGAAACCATGACTCGAGACAGTCAGATCAAGAATGGACCTGAGGAAGCTAAAGATTTTAGCTGAGGGCAAAATACGGTGGTCAAAAGCGAAGAAGGACTGATTGCAGCTGTATGCTGTTTCTACTACTACAATGGCAGAATACAGTAATCATACATACATACACGTGTCTCCACTTTCGAGGTGTGTAATGATTCTATGTATCTAAATGTGTTGTAAATGCTATAACCATAGTTTAAGATTTAGACTCAGATCGGTGTACATATCTATTGGTATTGTCGTCTAGATGAATCAAGGTACAAATTGGCCTAGATTTCAGATTCCTAAAGATGAGTAATCCTGAGGTCATTGATTTCTCGTCACCATTTTGACAATATGCTCGCTGGTTAGCCCGGGTATTCACTCTCTAGTTTCTGAAGCAGCTCGTTGTCGGTGGCGTATTTAAGATTACGCGTCGATTCGTCCTTGAGTGACCACTTTGATTGAAAGTGGCCCCGAAGCAAATAACCGGTTTTATATAACGCTAGTCTGTCAGCAACAATACGTCACTCCATTTGGAATCGCGAGGCGAGAAGCGGAGGATGTGTTCTCTTGCAAGAAATGGCAGCATCAGCAGCAGTTGTCACGAGATATACTGGCTGGTTAGCTAGCTGTCTAGAGGCGATTAGAACCTGTATCTCTGGGAAGACGAGAATCGATAGAATCTGGAGACAGTGACGGGATCTTATGCAATCGGCGTTATTCTCTTGGAAGTAACCAACTAACCATTATTCTGCTGTAGGGAGACGCTTCAGTCTTGTACCATCTTTTGAGAGGTAGACTGAGGATCATTTTGAAAATGCCGTTGCTGAAAGCTGTTGCTGTGAACTAAAACCAACAGCTTTCAACAATAACGTTTTAAAAATGAATCCAAAATCAGCGTGCTAAACGTGTTGGATGATTGAAAACAGAAAACCAGCCTACTTGAATCGGAGGACACGTAACTTAATTACTGCTATTTTGGAATCGATGTTTGTCCGTCGTGTAAAGTGGTCCCTGAAGAAAGTTGTGCGGAGGAAAGAAAGAGTAATATGCAATACAATGATTTCATTCACTCCAGACGCCCACATTTGCTGGCATAATGTAACGATTTCTACGCTGAATAAGCCTAAATGACCAATCTCAATTGAATGTATGACTGCAAGGTGCTGCTGTCCGAGGAAACGCCAACATTAGGGCAACATAGCTTCAGTATAATCAACATAATCGAGTCATGCCATACGGTATATGACAAACATTATCTGCCACACAGTGGACACAATGAAATTAGTTAACATCATTTTGTGGACGATTTGCTGACTTATTTGTTGGTAATGGGTTATGTAATAATTCCTAACATTTGCAAAGATGCCGCTGACATGGCATCCACATCTCTTCCCACGGAGTATTAGCTTAGACTAAGTAACTGGTCATAATGCTCGCTTGGACTAAACTGAATGCCAATCATCTGTCCATATTTAATAACAGCCAATGAAATCCTCCCCATACTACTCTCAATGGAGAATTAGATCTGTCGCTGAAGTATCTGACGCCATAATCACGCGCATCACTTGTTGGCTGACGTCACAATCAAAACGACGTAGCGCCGGTTCGATTAGGCTACCGACGTCGAAAGGTCCGTCATGAAAGTGTATGAACTATATATGTGTTTTCGTGAATTTGAAATTTACTAGGCATTCTGGTAAATGTTTTAGAACTAATTTGACTGGGAGCTGTTGCTGCCGGCTAGAAGGGTCGATTAACCCTTACCACTTTGATGTTAATATTCTATCTTTTATTGTATCACTATCACAGAAACTGGTGTACATTTTAAAACGATTTTGGGGGAAAATGTTGCGGTCCACCAAATTTATTGAAAAATGAACACCAGCTCATCTTTTAATTTAATTTGAAAATTTAAAGTTTTGACACCAGAGTGGTAAGAGTTAACGCTCAAGACTACTTAACCGGAGAACTCGGTTTGCGCCTGGTGGTGAGTATCTGGCCATCGCTAGAAATGGCGTAATAGACTGAAAATGTTACCTAGAAATTATAGGCATTCCATATAGGCCAATCAAACAAATAATTTCCTGCCCTCGGTGACATTTAACCCGTAAACACTCAAATTTGTTCAAGACAAGTTTTGTTTTCTCACGGAAAATGATCGTTTGCAGAATAAGAGATAATTATTTTTAATATACAACTGGAACGACTGGCTGAGTTATCGTCTCCTCTTGGCCTCCAAATGGAGTTTTCTCAAGACTACAATCCAGTGGGCGCACTAAAGATTGTTTGTCACCCTGCAACAGCATGAATAGTCGCTAAGCATACACCAGGCACATATTTGTTAGTAGGCCTATGCTTTGCAGAGATATCCTTGGTACATGTCAAGTGGGTTTCTCTGTTAATAAGTGCCCGTAAATATGCGAAACTATAAGCAAACAGTATATTGATTCCATATAAGAAATTCTTGCGTATCTTTAATACACAGAGGAGACGGGGTGTGGGGGTGTGGGGGGGGTGTGTGGGGGTGGGGTGTGTGGGGGTGGTGGGGGTGGTAGAGTGAGAGTGGGTGTGCTTTAAATTATGTTGTCCAGGATGATTCCTGAACATCGTTGCTGCCTCAGTCAGCGACAGTTTTGAGACATGTTCATGTTCATGTTCACTTTATTTTCATCCAGGCTATTACAATAGCGTATGGAGGTAACAATATGTAATTATATTGTTCTTGGCAGTGGAGTTTCTTATACTAATTAAATCATTAAGACTAATATTATACAACAATCAAAGTCCTATTAATACTATTATTAATATCACCATCATCATCACCACAACAATAATCCTCATTATCATCAGTACTAGTTATGTCGCGTGGTAGGCGCACAGAGTGATTTGCGGAGAGCCCCGCGACGTGATCTCTTCAGCATACTAGGCCCCGCCTTCTTATGCCCATACATGGAAGTATGAATGGGCTTGTCCTAATATGCTAATGAGCTGGCGTCACCGACCCCCCCCCCCCCCCCCCCCCCCGACCAACCACCCTGCGTACCCACATCACCATCTTCGTCATCACCATCTTCGTCATCACCACCGGCACCATCACTATCATTATTATCTTCATTATTATTATCTTGAGACTTTATCAATTGGACTGCACTCATTGTATATAGCATCATTCAGTATTTTAGCATTATGATCAATAATTTGAGCACGTACAGTCAATGTGGTGATATGATTTTCGGGTTGAATAGTCAGAACTATATTTACATGTTGTGAACAAGTTGTTGTCATATTACTGCTATGTAAATTATCACCACTATCAAATATATCAGATATAAGAAGACCATCTTTATTAATATCATGGGCTATTCTGCATTATTTCATTATCTTGAAACACATCGCGGTAAAAAATGTAATGCGTTTATAATGCAAACATGAACCATTGCTCATATAACCTTCATTGCTGGCGCGGTTTAGACTACAGGCACGCAACTCAGCACTTATATTAGGGTTGTATAACTTTCATTGCTGGCGCGGTTTAGACTGCAATCACGCAACTCAGCACTTATATTAGGGTTGTATTAGCAGCAGAGGCAGATAGTGCTGATAGGTGGTACATGGACATAGATACGTAGTAAGTAGTGGTAGTAGTAGCAGTATCAGTAGCAGCAGCAGCAGTAGTAGTAGCAGTAGTAGCAGCAGTAGCAGTACTTGTTGTTGTTGTTGTTGTTGTTGTTGTTGTTGTTGGTGTTGTTGTTGTTGTTGTTGTCGTCGTCATCGTTGCTGTTGTCGTTGTAATAGTAGTCATACCTCCTCGTCCTTATTACGAAAGGCGAAAGCGGGACGAGGAGTCAGACGTCCATCTAGCAATAGCAGTAGCAGTGGCAGTAGTAGCAGTAGCAGTGGCAGTAGCAGTAGTAATAGTAGCAGCAGTACTAGCGTCAGCTTTAGTAGTATTGTCTGTATTAGGAGCAGTAGTAGCAGGAGCAGTAGTAGTAGCAGCAGCAGTAGCAATTGTGGTGATAGTTGCACTGGTATTAGTGGGAGTGATAGAGGTATTGGCAGTGGCAGTGATAGTGCCAGTGGCCATGGCAGTTGTGGTGGCAATGTTAGTTAGTGGCAGTGGAAATAATGGCATATGTTTTGAGTGTTATTAATATAACACCGTACTCTTAAAGTATGTTCAATAGAGGGGCCCATTTCTAGCTATGCCTGCTCATTTAATAATAGACATATATAGGCCCAGATCGTACGCGTGGTTGAATCAATTTTAACACTTTTCACGGAATCACAAACCCGTGTCATGGGAGTATCACATGAAACCTGCTGGGTATTTTGAAAATAATTTGACTGAAAGTTGTTGCTGCCTAATGCATAGAACCCGTCATTTTGATTGTTTTACTTCACCGCCAATATTTTCTCCATGTGTAGAGAATGAAATGGGTAATAACCTTTATTTAATTTTAATACATTACTAATCTTTTCTTAATTTTGTATCAAGAAATATCCTGAACCTAGATTTGTACTTGAGAAAACATTTTAGACATCCACTGCATATTTAGAACATGTTTTATGTTTGTTTACATGGATATAAACTAGCTATAAAATGATCATGA